>UFQX01000122.1:0-82500 GCA_900497675.1 Arapaima gigas | reverse complement strand
AATGCTTAGTGTTTCTGTTAAAAAAAAAAAGAGTCACATGGCTGTAGTTGCCAGTGAGACGGGCTTCTGCTTAATGACACAAAAATGCCAACTGTGTTACTGAAGAGAATTAAAAAAGGTGAATTGTCACTGTCATAAGACCAGCACAGTAGTTTTTTTGTTTACTTTTTTGTATACTGCTTTTATAGTTCATGTTCTCTTATTTATATTGAAGGGGATGACTATTAAGAACAGCAGTTTTGATAGATAAATCTGTTTGCTGTAGCAATATTTTCATAAATGGGAACAAGGAAATGTCAACATCTGCTTACCCCAACACGGGCTTGCAATGGTCCGGAGTCTATCCCACAAGACAATAGGCTAGAAGGAGTGCTCCCCGGATGGGACACCAATCCATCACAGATGTAATATATTTTACTTAATGTATCCACAGCACAGTTGTGTTGTGGATACATTACCATCACGCTGTTGTACCCTTAGTCATGATACTCACCCTAGACTGATACCGTAAGAATGCTGGCAGTATTGCTGAGTAAATCATAATCACATTAGACAAAAGTGTCAAAATTAATCTGGGAGTATTGCCACTCAGTTTATACATTTTTTTTATTAAAATTTATTATTGTGGGTTGAACATCAGTTGCTGGCATCTTCATTTTTACCCACTGCTAACAAGATACAGTTGGCATAACTGGGTTGGTCCAAATACTGGTAAGTAACAAATAAGATTTAAAAAGTGCAGTTAATGACTTTTGAAACCATTAAAGTAAGTAGTATAGCAAGAAGCAAAGAAAAAGCCTGACCAGTAAAGACGGAATGTTAAAAAACAATGTAAATCACTAATGTGCAAAGGAAAGTGTCGATTCGAAAAGGAATATGGAAATGCA
The DNA here is from genome assembly GCA_900497675.1 of Arapaima gigas. NCBI lineage: Eukaryota > Metazoa > Chordata > Actinopteri > Osteoglossiformes > Osteoglossidae > Arapaima > Arapaima gigas. Next base: position 81,613 of record UFQX01000122.1, on the reverse strand, counting down.
AATTATAACACGCAAAGGAAAGTGTGAAAGCGAAAAACAAAATAACAAATAAGCAGCGCAAGTTTTAAGTTGACTATAAATTTATGTTTACATTGATGTGCTGTTTGTTTATCAATACACCGATTAGTTTATATACTGTTTATTTTTTTTCCGTTCACTTAATTATTTGATGCATTTTTTTAAATTGTTGCAACGATTAATGGAATCCTCTTTTTTCCAAATTATTTTAAAATGTCTGCGTCGCACTTCTGATCCTCCATAATTATTACTGCGCCCACTTACTTTTGGATCATTTCCAAAGTAACACAGAGGCAAAAAAAATACGGTTTTGTTTTAACAACAGAACTTAATAATTTATTCGTCAGGTGTGAAACAACCGGCCCGGTTGGAGGTCTATTGACAAACGGAACTCTCTTCCATCCACACCCTTGTAGCATCACCTACAAAAAATGTTTTATTATAAGGATTCATAATTAAACATTGTTATATTTATCAGATTAATCAATTGATACGCGTCAAATAATCATCAATTACAGGAGATAATTCGTTTGGTCGTTTCGTTCGTGCTCAGACATTATGGCCGCCAGTTGTCCGCGAGACCAGGCCTTTCTTAATTGAAAGCCTCGTGTCCTTCATTTAAAAGGGGGGAAAAGTTTAAAAAAAAAAAAAAAAAAAAAAAAAAAAAANGGTGGGGAAAAATTAAAAAAAAAAAAAAAAAAAAAAAAAAAAAAAAGAGAAGATGGAGGAGCTGGTCGGCTATGCGTGTGTAGAGTGAACCTCGATAAGATGCGTGGCTGATGGTGGTCGAGGTTTAAAAAAAAAAAAGAGGGAGATGGATGAGCGAAAGAAGAAGAAGCTCACGTTCATCACCATCCTGTTCGTGTTCCTGCTCAGCGGTGTCGAATACGGTAGGTGGTGGACCTATTAGACGGTTAGAACATTAAAAGTTGGTGTTGGTTTTACCTTTTTTTTTTTTTTTTTTTTTAAACCTGGTGGAGCGTCGTCCTACCGATTTACTGCCTGCTGCAGCTCCAGAACCGTTTTAGTGTTCCAAGGTGTTCCACGTCTAACCTTTCCCATTTCTGCGTATTTCACACATGAGGAGTCCCACATGCTATTATTATTATTATTATTATTGCATGTAAGTGCATAGTTTCACAAACTTATGGTCCCAATGAAATTTGTGCATATTTTAACTTATAGCTCTACTATTACACCGTGTGTGTGTGTGTGTGTGTGTGTGTGTGTGTGTGTGTGTGTGTTTTTAACTTTTAAAATGAACGTTTATTGGGTTTCATGAATCGTCAGTAAGGTTAAGGATAAAACACTGAATCTGTGTTTCTGAACATGTAGAATAAGATTTATTCTCACTGAATATGTTGCCTGTTGTATTCTTAATTTGTCCTTTGGGTTAATATTTTTATTTTAATACATATGTGTTTTGCTGACTTTTTCTTGGTCTTAAGTTTATTTTTCCCTCTAAAATTTTGCTGCAACCTTGAAATCGAGAACTACCGTAAACCTTTTTTCAGCGAACACCTTTGCACACACGCTATGCTAGAAATTGAACTTTAACTTACTGGGTAGATGGGAACCTTTAGGAGACCCTGAACACTACGGTACAGTTAAAGTTGTCTTTTTCAATCCTGGTTTTATTTGATCATCAGTAACTGCTCATCTTGCCAACGTTACAGATCCGGACAGCTCTCGTAAATCATACCATAGTAAACATGATGCAGCAGACAGTCTTGAATGGGTACGACTTAAACATAGGGGGTCCACACCTTCATGTATGCTTTTGCGCGTAGCTCTAAGAACGAACAATTTGGTCACATCCACCTGGGAGTGTTTCTGAAAAGTGCAACGACCAGTGCTTATGTGTGAGTTTGACCAGCCTTGAAGCGCTACAGGAGAGGCCGTTGTTTTACTATGCATTTACTTCAGTTCCGTTTACTTCCATTTAGATTTTTCTGATCTTGTTTCGGGTTACACTCAATTAGAAGTATTCACCTTTTTTCTTCATGATGTCAGTGAAAAGGTGTTGAGAGGCGGGACATTGCACTGTGAAGCCCTCCCAGCCACCTGGTGCTCAGCAAAACTTGGAGCAGGACAAGCAGTTGCTTCAGTGGTCCTGAGCATACGTTTAGAGGACAGTGCGACGCTGAGGAGACCCTGGACGGGACACCAGTCTATTGCGGGATAATGTCACACGCTTTTTCTTATACATGTGCACAGTAAAGAAAATTTAAGATCCACTCGCCTTAAACCGACATCATGGTGGGGAAGATGCGTGAACCTGCCTGTCCTGTCACTGTTTTAGCTAAAATTTTACAATATAAATGCATGCAGTATAATGTTGCAGTTTTCAGATTATTTCACGCCATTCCAGAAGTATAGATGTATTTCACTAAGACCCATTTTGATCAATTTCCATTTCTTTTTTGAGAGTTTGTTTATTTGACAGACTTTCTGGCTTTTAAGTGTTTCCGGAATACAATCAGTGAACATTAAGATTTTAACGTTCATGGTAGTACTTCGAGCTTTGACAGACACACACATATATTTTTTTTAAATCTTATAAAAATTTGCTGTAAAACACACAAGGCAGAACTATTCATGAAGAATATGTTTAAAGGAATCATGCAGTTAGTAGCTATGTAATTGGTTTTGCCTTAAGAATAAACCTTAAATGTTAAACCTCTTGCCCCCTGCATGCATGTGACAGAGATGATGCAAAAACCTCACTCATGGCAAGAACTGCCTGGGTGCCAAATTTTAAGTCTGACTTGAAAACAAACCTGTGCATAAAGAACAAAATTTCAGGGACTGAAACTGATGGACGGATGCTTGTCATGGCATATTGCTGTGAAAGAATTCACGCCTAAATTTTATTACTTGCATTAGGATGCAAATTTAAACTCATTGCCTCTTTTAGAGATGTATTTATTAATTTTATTTTACTGTAGTAGAAATATAGAGCTAAATGTTTTAGCAGCATTATACACAATAAATATTAACTCCCTATCTGCCTGAAGTTGTTGCTCATGGTTTTAATACATATGGTGTACTCCATCTATTCATGCAAGTTCTTATTTAGTCTATTCTGTCTGTCATCTAGTCTGTGTTGTTTAAAATGTGTAAATCGGTTGCATGCCATTAATATAGCTGCAGTGTTAAGGAGTTGGCTGTTCATCAGTAACTAACAATGTGATGTCTTTAACTGTGTGGCAATTCTCGCTCTCAGCTGTCATCCTGCCGACAATATGGAGGTACCTCCAGACTCTTGGAGCAGCACCATACTTCCTAGGTCTGGGCTTGTCAGCGTTCAGTTTGAGTGGACTGATCTCAGGTCCACTTTTCGGCCACTGGTCTGACAGGACTCGCACCACCAAGAGCATCATTCTCTTTGCCAACCTCTTTGAGATTGTGGGTAAGCTTATTTCTGGGTAGTGGTGATCTTTAGGCTGTGAGCAGTCTTATATCGAGTTGCCAGTGGCTTGCAGCAGAACAACACAAAGATAATTACAAAAGGAAATTGATTATGAATAGAATTACAGAAAATGATACAAAACAATAGCATAATTGTGCCGTGTAATACTTCTCTCTCACTGGTTTTCTTTGAGATGATAGATATTTTCATTATTTCATTGACTATATTGTAATGTCTGCAGATCAAAAAGCAGTTTCTGCATATGCACTTTTTTAACATTGAGCAATGTTCCACTATTAAGCCTTCTTCAGCAGACTTGACAACATACTGACCTGAAGGAACATTCAGGTGAAACTAAAGCTTAGAACTTGAAAGCTATTTTTGCAGAAGTTTCCAGAAAATCCTGGTAAACCTCAATCACACTATTTTTGGCTTGTCATAGGAAGGTGACAGGGAAACGATGCATTTGGTTTTCTTGCAACTGTGTATATACTTATATATGGGAAATGCAGAAATGTTTGTGACAGTGATGCAAAATTATGAAGCAGTTGGGAGGTCAGGTGAGAAGTGGGTTTGAAAAGGTGTTTGGCATTCCATATCCTTAGAAATCGCTTTGTAATTCTTTCCAGACTGATACAAACCATATCCATTTCCTCATCCGTTCTGGAATTCCCTTTTGCTTGTGTCAGTGTTGTAGAAACTTTGTGGTGACTAGTTCACTGTCATGGTAAGGCTTTATTTGTAAGTCCAAACATGTATTATGGGTTTTTTTTTTTTTTTTTTTTAAATATATGAAAGCAATAGCATTGACATTAAGCAGGACTAGATGCAGTTATGCCTGTATGTGCTCAGTTGGCTGAATATAATTAAGCGGGCAACTTTTCATGAGTGATTTGGGTTTTGGATAACTCTTTCCTTTGAATAAATGAAGAAGTAATTTAAAAACTTGTTTTACTCTGGTTCCCTTTTTCTAACACTACATTTTATCTAAAGCTCTGGAACCATTTAGTGTGAAATGCACAATAATAAGAGAGAGGATCAAATACTTTTTCATACTACAGTGCACAGAAACATGACAGCAGTCTTAAACTGTTCTCTCTTTAAACACCAGGGAACTTCATGTATTTTATGGGCTACTCGAAATGGCTGCTGTTGTCCAGTCGTCTTGTAGCAGGTAAAAACGTACCCCGATTCAACTTTCTTCAGAAATGTGGAGCAAATACAAACTGTCCTTGATTTATAACACTACCACTTACAACCATCAATGATAAACTTAAAAAAAAAAGTACAAAACATTTTTTTTAATGCTTTCCAGGAATTCTGGTAAACAGAGGAGCATCTTGCAGCTACTTGAAACGTGTATGCGTGCGCAATTTTATAGCCATAAAAAAGCATAAAACACATACAGTACCACATTGAGTGCTTACACTGTAGATGACTTTTTTAATCCAAAATGCATTTAAACATCACACATGTATATCTGTACAGTATGCTTGTGATATTGTAGCATAACAATGGTGTAAGGCAAACGCTGTGCAAAACTTTCGTGTGAAACCGTGGCAGTGCCCCCATGCATAGCCAACAGCCATGTTCTTTAACAGTGTCAGTCGTTCTCATAAGCAGTAAACTTCTTTTCCCCCAAAACCATACAGCAGTCACAAGTAAAATGGATACAAAAGATTGACACATGTTTGGGTGGTTATTGTGTGGTGGGCTTCATAATTAGAAGTAATCGTTCTGTCACGAATACACTTCGGCTTAGGAGCTGGTTGTCTGTCTGTCTCGGTCAAGGACAGTAACAAACTTTAAGATCAGCACTGTGCATGTGATCAGTGAATAAGAAACACCATTTAGTCTATCTCTAGTATGAGTAAAGAATTTTGCATATTTATTATGTAGGTATTGGAACAGGTGCCGGCTCCTGCATTTTTGGATACCTGACTCGAAGCACAGCTCTTGAAGATCGTGCCGCTGTCTTTGCAGCTGTTATGGCATCCCGGCAAGCTGGACTATTGATCGGTTAGGAATCGTCTTTAAGGTGTTTCACATACGGCATTAAAATTGTGTCCACCATTCTCTCGTTGGCATTTTCATTGTTTCTCAACCACAGGTCCAGGGTTCAACATCTTCCTAAGGTTCTGTGATTTCCAGCTGGGACCATTTGTTCTTAACAAGTACACAGCTCCAGGAGTGAGTAGCCATCATGTCTGTTAATGCAAAATTTAATGTCCAATATCAAATTTTTATAAACGGGAATGTAGAATTAAACTATGCATGAGTAACAGTTACCTGTGGGATCTGGAATCTAGGTATTTTTAAACGGTTAACTTAAAAAATACAACTATACTCAATATTTGATAACTTGGTTTTGAAATTTGGTGCTATTTGTCTTGTATTTGTAAAGCTTGATCTCTGTCTGTGTTAATTGTGCACAGATTTATTTTTCAAGCTAGACTTGCACAAAAATGTTAAATTCAACAAGTTTAAAGGCAATAAAGCTTAGTGATATGTAACGCGTTACTGTGTGCATGTCATTGTGGCCAGTGGGCCCATTGCTGTCAATGGCATCTACTTGTTTCGTTGCAAAAATCGAGAATGTAGCAGTTGATCAATTTATACAAGAGAAGCACACACAGTGCTGCACAGGTTAATGATATAAGCCTAATAATGTTTAGGAATATTTATTTCTTTTCCATTTGACTGACTGGCACAAACTTTGCTCTCTGTGCTGTCTGCTTATCTGACTGTAGTGACAACGCATATACTAAATACAACCATTTTAAAGATAAAACAGTTTGGTGGTTATATAACATGTTATTGCTTCTTTTACCTTTTCACCTGATCAGTACTGGGTAACGTGGCCAGTAATGTACATACTTTCCTTTCTGCTTCAGTCTTTGTGACTCTTAGTTGTGATTTTTGCTGAGACTTAGCTGGGTTTGTCAAACAAGTTGAGTAAGTATTTTTATTTTAACAATGGAGTATAAACTTTTTCACAGTGCCAGCGGAGGGAGAAATGGTTACATTTCATCCAAGGCTTTCCAAAATGTCCTGTTACAGCGCTAGGTGGTTAACTACAAAATTCATCAGTTTTCCAGCATAGATGGAAACTTGTAAATTTGTGGCTGATTCATTATTGGTGTACTGTCATCAAAAATTTCTTAAACATGTACCCAGTTACACCCCACAAACCAGTCCCAATATATATCTGTAAACTGACCAAATTATTAGTTACAATTCCTCCTCCAACCGTATCTGAAATTCACCCCAAAAAATCACCTTAAGTAATGCCTACTATAAGGAAAAAATTGTGCAACACATTGAAATGGGCTATATAGTTTTTATAATATATATATATATATATATATATATATATATATATATACACACACACATACACATATACACACACACACTGCCTAAAGTTAATAGTGTAAAACTAATCGTGCAGTGTGTGTGGACTATGAGGAAAATGAAGGGCTGCCATTTGGTGGAAAAGACTGTGTTGGAAAAGGTGACATTTTCATCTCTCCCTTTTCACTTAACATAACCTACGAGCAGTCTTCTCTGGTTTTAGGAAAACGACGCAAGAGAAATATCTTGGATTGTTCTATACGTTTTAGGATTTTTGGCCCCCCTCCCCTCTGCAAGCTGTGACTGTAGAGTGTGGAATAACAGTTATGTGGGTACTCTGTTCCCACAATGCAGTGCATCTCCGTCTGTCATACACCCTCTAGTCCCAGTTTATTGTATTGAACCGAATGTCAGTGGTGCAGACTGGATTAATGAAAACTTGGACTGTAGAAGTGGTAGTAATTGGAGCCAAAATCAGATATCCGGAGACTGTACGCCTGGAGATGCTTGTACATATAAAGCGGAGGTTACAGTACAGTTTTTCTTTTAACTTCCTTCAGGCAGTGATGACAGTTGAAAAAGAGCCTGCTGTCTCCCCCTCCAGCTGTTCATGTGCCTGCTCTGGATCCTGCTTCAGCTGGCAGTGCTGCTCATGTACTGGGACCTCTCTCCTCAAGACACTGGGGACAGCAGCATGCTTGTGAGGGTGGTGGAGGAGGAGGGGGAGAGTGATGAGGCGAAACTTCTGATGAGCTCCGAAGGGCCCTCTGGGTGTTACGGCACCATTTCCTCAGAGCAGTCGCAACCGCCTGCCAAAAGCAACAGCAGTACGTCTCCTATTTCCACACAACCCTCTCCCTTGCCGCTGTGTATCCGCTCAAACCCATTCAAGAACTTCAGAACCAGCCAGGGTGAGTCTCTGCTTGACTCCTCATCTTCACTTCCAGATTGCTTTCTTCACTCGGTTCAGGCTTCTTGCCTACACTTCCTTGTACGTTGGGATGGGTTGTTGTGAAGCTGTTAAGCAGTCTGTTTCTCTGCAGGTCTACTGAGAGAAGAGGTGCTGGTTCTTCTCTTGGCACAGTTTGTTACATTATTCAACCAGACCGCCTTAGAGGTGTAGTATCATTCTTCTCTCAATGTATGTTTTTACATTTAATATGCTGACATACAGGTGGCTGCATGGCTAATGTTTGTCACCCTGTAGTCTCAAGGTTACCACTTTGTGTACTCTGCCAAGCTACTTGTCTTACAGTAAGAATATCCTCTATATAAATGGGTAGATGATTGTAAAGTTATTTAATTTTGCAATTTGCCTTGCACAATGCCACCAGTTGAAAAAATGAAACTTAAAATTGTGAAATATTATCATTTACATTCAGTGAGCATCTACCACAGATGTTAATGCTCAACATTTACATTTTACGTTATATTTTTCGTTACCTGGCAGTAGAGACTCCTTTATTTTTCTCTTGTCAGGATGTTGTTCTTTTGGCAACAAACTGCTCTGTGAAATACATTTTCATACAATTCTGTAACTTTTTAAGTGATGTTTATGTTGCTTAAATAGAACAGGAGGGGGGGTAGATGCAATGGCATCTTGTGTTGCAATAATGAGCCATTTCAAAGATGCGTTTTCCTGTATTTGTTGATTGTCCAGTATTTTCTTTACTGTTTTGTTTTCTAAAACATGTGTTGTAGAGTGAGACATCTGCATTTGCCCAGCTGCCAATTGGCAGTAAAATGCATCCAACCCTGTAGCTGATTAATTCAGCTCACTTCCACATTGTTTACAACATGTCCGGTATTCCTCAGCGTAGCTGGTCCGTGACTTGACGACAAGTGTTTATAGTGTGAATTGGAACGGTCGGAATTGAGCATGTGAAACGACATATAAAAATAAGTCTTAAGTCTTTTTTTGTCAATTTTAAATACCATTTGCATAGATACGCTTTCAAATGGCTGTGTCCGTCAGCGCAACCACAGTAGCACTTACTCTGAGCACCTGAATATGTCACTTACCTCAGTGTGGCCAGTTATGTTATGGGCAGGTTCAGTTAACTGGTTCATATGCTGACTTCTTACTAAAGTTATTTTTGTTGTTAAAGATTTTGGATGTACAGTAACTGCCAGTATGTTGACCTGTTTGCATATGGAACACTGACAGTAGATACCACAGTATTAAAAAGAATGAATACATTTGCAGCGCAATACATTTCCTTTAGAGTTTAATTTTTGGAAAGTTGCGTTTACCACAGTAATTCTCAAATGTGAATGAATTATCACTATTCAAGGAAAAAGTCTTGCTGTGTAAATCCCACCTCTTAATTCCAAATACTGGCAGCTTAGGTTACTCATTAGTTGGCGGTCATGTCTTTCCCTTAAGGGGCTTTACTTATCAGGGCTCAAACTACTCGCTGGCATTATAAGAATCACCAAACACGCACAAATGCTACATAAGGACTGTAAACAGTTTGGAAGCAAGGTGAATTAAGGCATGTTTTGTGCTCTTTCCTGCCATCAGTGTATTATTGAGCCTACATAAATTTCTGAAAAATAGATGTTAAAAGAAATAAATAGAATAAGGCTAAAGTAACCTAAAACCTTGCATTCCTAGCCTGCACACACATCAGTTTGTGTTCATCTGCTGACATTACACCGTTAAACTTCATTACACCCTAGACTTGGTGCACTTAATGGCCTGAAAAGATTCGATGGCCAGGGGACAGAGTCCTTATAACAATCTGATGGAAACAAGTGTTAAAGTCCAGATGGGGGAATATCTACATAACTGTCTGTGTATATATAATAGGGTGTATATATACAACAATGAAGGGTACAGTACATTGAAAAAGTTACTTGGTAAGTTATGTGCCACAGTTTTCAAAAACAGGTTCATATTTTTGTGTTCTGTCTTTAGGGCTTAATTTATATTGCATTCAGTATGTGTATCTCCCCCCCCCCCCCGTTTTATTACTGCCTCATAGTGAAGAATGTAATGGTAATACGCGTGATAATTTTGGTGGCCTGTGTTTTGACCCATAGACCATGGTAACTCCTCTGACGCAAAAGTACTTCAATTTTGGAGAGCTAGAGAACAGTGTGATGTACTGCCTTTGTGGAGTGGAGGTGATTATCACCTTCTTCTTCCTTCGCTGGCTGACCGGACGCATGGCCGAGCGTGAGGTTCTGGCCTTGGGACTGATTGTCTCCAACATCTCCTGCGTATGGTGTCTCATCTTCCTGGCCAACCCCCAGGGTGAGTTTCTCTGTACTGCTCTGAAGTAGAAAAATGTGCATTTTCCAGCAGACTTGCACATTAAGTGGAAAAAGTATTGAAAATAATAGAAATACCAGGAGCAGTAGAGAGAAATGAATAACAAAAGTCCTGATCCAGAGGGGTAAACCACTATAGAGAATCATTCTTTAATAAATGTATTGTTGCTTCTCTGATTTCATGTAATTCATATTATGTTTTAATCTTTTTAACTTAAAATTTTTTTTTTTTTTTTTTTTTTTTTTTTTTTTTTTCCCCCCTCATCTTCCTAGGTGGCTTTGGATGGCAGTTAGCAGAGTTCATAATCGGGGTCTTCTTGCAGGTGCTGGGTTTGCCATTTGTTACGGTTTCTTTGGTGTCTCTCTTTTCTAAGATAACTGCAGAAAGGACCCAAGGTGAGCAACTGCACCCACCATCACTCTTTCTACCGACATAATGCATGTATCTATATGTTTGAAAATGGACAGGAGGGGTGGTACAGTGGCTCAGCGAGTAGCTGTCCTGGGCTGTTTAGGGTCTGAGTTTGAATCCAGCTCAGTCTGTGTGGAGTTTGCATATTGTCTTTGTGGGTGGTTTCTTCCAGGTGCTCTGGTTTCTTCTCACTGATCTGAGACATGTTTCAAGTGAATTGGTCACTCTGTGTTGCCTATAACGTGTGCATATGTGTGTCACCACCTGGTGACGAACTGGTGTCCCATCCAAGGTGTAGATTCATAGCCTAGTGTCCAAAAATTCTGAGATGGTCTGTGGACCACTCCAGCCCTGCCTGATTCAGTAGTTAATGACGATGGCTGGAAGGAAGAAACTGTTGCGCTTGGGTGTATCGCTGTCCTTCCAGCACCTTTTTTAGTACCTGAAAAACAGAACTTGGTAGATGCAGTTTTACAAGGAACAACTGCACAAGTTGCAATTCATGTGATCATATTAGTCATCATAAACAGGTAGCGCAAGGACAAGCGACTACATGCTATCACTCATCTTGTCCAAATGTAAAATGTGACAAGATTGTGCACAATAAGTCACAATCAGTTCCTTGACCTTCAACCCCACTGTAATCCCAAGGTGGAACCTCATCTAGTGGCATTGTTAAGTCTGGATAACTTTTCTGTTTTAAAGGTTGGTTCAGAAAGTAACTGTAGCATCTGGGACACCGGTTCATTGCTGCAAGCTGTATGAAATTTTTAACCTACAATAGAGAGGTTATCGTATTTTCTGGGCTACGCTCCCCCTGCATCAGGGGCTGATGCAACTCGTACTCCGGTGTGATGCATGTTTATTAAATTGAATGAATAAATAAATAAATCTGTTTACTGTATTGTATAACATGTTGCTTATTGCAGTAGTTCTTAGATTCCAGATGTTGAGATGCAGTACGTTTCACAGCGTACACCATATACCGATATTTAAATCTGTATGTTTGGGTTGCTCTTTGTTTACATTTAATCAGTAATGTCAAGGCCTGTGTTCTATTATTTCAACCCTTGACATGACAGTAATGTTTTATTTCTAATAAACATATGATGAACCATTACTGAACCTGGTTTCGTTGGCTACACAGGCTTTAGCCAAGGTGTTCGTCGCTCTGTAGGAGGACTGGCCACCATTCTAGGACCCATTTGGGCAGGGGGTCTCACAGGGAACCTCTATGTCATGTTGGGGGTTATGATGGGCCTCCTCATGCTGCTCTCAGTAAGTTATGTGCAAAACCTCAGAGGATGACTGTACAACTTCTAAGTGCACTGGCTCCTCATGTTACCAATGGTCAACTTGCCAGTTGTCAGATATAAAGGTGTTCAAGATTATTTCTTTTTAGTTACTGTTTGTGGCAAAACTGGCACCTGTGTTCACTGTCGATCTGATAGATGGCAGTAATGCTGTCCCAATTCAACCTGCTTACAGTTCCGCTCTTGTTTGTTGATCCACTACACGCTGTTGCACATTGTACAAATTTATGGAGCAAATGAGTCAATTACTGGGAATCTACGTGAATATGTGGAAGGTTTTTAAAATTAGTTTAAATTTTAAACTACCTTGAAAGTATTAGTCAAAAACTGTACAGATTTATTTAAGCTTGTGATTTTCACCTGTTTGAAGGTGAGGAGCCAGTGTATTAAACAAAAGCTTTCATGTTTCTTTTCTAAAATTTGTCGTTTTAAACTGGGCAAGCTGACATTTTTTACATACCCTTACAGCGTGGTCTCTTGCCTCTTTCTCAGGTTATGATGTTCATCTCCTACAGCCGCCTGGCAGGACCGAGTGTTGTGCAGCATTCTGTCAGCTTGGAGGATTGTGGGCAAAACGGAACGTAATATAAAGCTAATGGGAGGCTACTGTGTCACAGCTGTCACAAACTGATAAAAACACTTCACTTTGCAATATGGTATCATCTTTGACATCTGTCTATCGTCTCCACCTCTCCAGAGGTGGGAATAAACCGTCAACCTGAAAATACAGTCACACAGATTGTGTCCCACTGTATGGTTGGGGCTTTCTTGTGTGTGGGAGAAGCATGCTGGCAGTCAACTATATTTACAGTTTTTGTTATTGTTATTAAAACCAAGTACTTGGATTGTGGTTGCAAGAGGTTGAATATTTATTATTCTGTTATGTGCCATGGAAAATACATTTATAATTAAAACATCATTGTGTTGATGTGCATGTCTGTTGCACAAAGCAAGCACATAAATGTTATCGTTCATATCCCTCCGAATCGAGGCACTGCCAGTCATGCAGTGATCTGAAGGGTTAAATTTCTTGGAGGAAATGCAACAAAATTTATGTATGCTGTTCTTTATCCTTACATTTTATGCATGGTACAAAAGGGAGCGACGTTGAATTTAACCTTTGGTTTTGTTACATTGCAGAAATGCTTTTTCTGTGTCTGCTTTTATCACAAGAGGGGGCCATTGTTCTGCTGATATCGAAAGGCAGGGACTTGTGCGCCATCTTGTTTCCTCTGACTGATCGCTCATGGTCTGTTTAGGGGTTTTGAAGTCCTTTTTTAAAACGTGAAAGTGAAAACAAATTCAACATTTCAGGTTTTTACATGGTTTAATTAGTAACTGTTCAGGTCCAGAAAAGCATGATGTGTTTAAGGGCTTTTCACATAAAGATACTCTGCAATACCATCATAATAATTGCTAAGTTATGATAACTTGATAAATTATAACATTTTTGTAACTTGAGACTGTACTTATTTAACCAAACTTTTATGCAGTTACTGGTTTTAGTTTAATTATTCAAATTAATTTCCTTAAATCACTTCTATTTATTATGTTGAAATAGTCATCTAACCATCTATGTGGTCATTGGAGGGAAAAAAAAATACTACAAGTCGGTGTTTGAGGTTTTTTTTTTTTTTTTTTTCCCCTTTGGGTCACATTTATTCTAAATCAGTCTTCTTAACGTTAGAACATAATGTTTCATAATTTAACATAAAATTACAAAACCAAACTTGCTGTCAAATAATCACAGATACAATAGTAAAGTATCAGTAGACATCTAGCTGCAGGAGGTTCAAAAAATTTAAATCTATAAATTTAATTGTATAGTTGTACAGTGGTAATGTATTAAATGTACAGAAAATGGTGTTTTACTCTTTAAGAAAGGTAAACACAATGACTAAGATCAAATTAGGGCTCCGCAAAATGTACATTTCCCAGTTGGAATGAACCAGCCAGCGAGTACAAACTGAAATGAGTTTTTATTAAATTTTTAGAAGGAACAAACCTTAACTGCATCACAGATGGGACACACTTTTTTTTTTTTTAATCTAATGTATATTATAAAATGCAACTTTGTGATAGACTGAAGAACGAGAAACACATTAACCTTGTTTAACCAAATTTATAATAGAAAATGAATTAAACTAGTATATCAGTGTTTAATTTCATTTTACATTTTTTTTGTTTGCTAATAATGTCTGAACTTTTAATTGAGAGCTGACATGTTCCATATTTATTATATATGTATGAACTGCTTTGGTGTAGTTTTATTCAGTAGAGACGTTGACTGGGGAAGATCACCGGGTTTTAAGTTTCGCAGCAGAAACGAATAAAAGCCCTCAATTTCTATATCTATTGTTTTTGAGCACATTTATTTTTTTGGTTTATGCTTTAACTATTTTAAATGCAGTGTTACTGCATTTAAGTGCTTTAATATCTTAATATATTTTATACCTTATAGTAGTAATATTTTATTTTAATCATGTCTCAAATATATTAAATGCATATAGTAAAAAAAAAAAAAAAACCCAAGAATACATATTCTGCTGTAGTGATATTTCCTCAAGTTGCGGTGAGCAGGTGTTGTAATGAAAATCCATTACTAAATGTGTATATGTGTAATATTTGTACAATTCTGATGCTGTTCTTGTGTGTGAGTTTGTCACACATGGAATTTCAGGATGTTATATTTGTTTTATTATTTCGGGATATTTTTTACCATAAAAATTATGACAAAACAAATTCATAAAAATGTTCATCTTTATCATATACAGAATGTTCTTTGGTAGGACAGTTAAACTTTTTATTGTAGTTTGTGTTCATAAATTATATACTGCAACAATAGAACACTAAGGTCTTAAACAGTTGTGTACATGAGGAAATTATATTAAATAATTTATTTTAATTGTTAGTTCTGCACAGAATGCCTCTTCTCTAGTCAATGACACCCTTATAAATTTAATTTTATTTCCTCCGATATGCACAAAAATGCCTTTTCTAATTATCGATAACTAGATCCCCGGAACACCGGGCGTCTCTGCATGTCCACATGAATCCAAAAGGTCCCCAAAACTTCTGTATCCAGACTGAGCTAATGGGGGACGAAAGACGTTCTAATTCAGTCCCTTTCAGTACGCAAATGTCAAGCATTCAAGGCAAAATATTAGCGTGCCCTTTCTGTGAACTCGACCAGTGCTGGGGGTAGATGGGAGTGATGAAAGTGTGGCACAAGTCCAGCAATATGGTGGTATTTTTATTCTGTTCTAGTGAGCCGGCTGTGGCCAGGAGGGAAAGTCTGACCGCGCGGTGACCCCGTGTTTGGAGTCAGAAGTTTGGGAAAGTGTCACGTGTGTGCTTCGACGTAACAGTCGTGGGTGGGGTTTGCAGAAAACCAGGTTACGCGACGTAAGCTGTATTTATAATATCGTGAAACAACAATTGTGGACGGGTGAACTTTATGTGAACTCGATTATTTCGATTTGGGGAGGGGCGGTGGCAGGAGTTAAAACGAGGCCGAATATGTAAGAGGTTTCGGAACGAAATATTTTGTTTTGCCCCCCGCCCCTATTTGCTAGCTCACCTCCCGAGGACGACCGAAGACTGATCCGCAGAGAGCGATGGCGGGGAAACTGTGTGGATCGGGACCAGCTTTTGTTAAACGAAACGCGTTGGGTTTTAGGGTGACGACGTCATGCGTTCTTCAACATTTCTTCTATTCCTCATATTTGAACGATTTTTTCACCACCAAATGGTAAAACATGGCGGATATTGATAACATGACATTGAATGTTTTGCACAAATCCTCAGACTACTCGGTGAACATGGCATTTTACATTGAATATTTATACACGCTAATGGCGCGTTGGCCTTTTTTTTTCTTTTTTTAATTCAGCGTTCAACTGTTGGAGTTGCACTACTAAAATTTATATAGAAGGTATTTTCTAGGGAGTCCCTGTCCTCAGAGATTAAGTACTGACCTCAGAACTATGGGCTGTCCAAACTTGGACAAAATGGCAGTGAAGGAAGGAATTCAGTTGGTTCAGCGGGTTAAAAAGGATAGAGTTTTAAGAGAAATGAAACTCTTCATTTGTGCTGTGGTGAGGGGTGTTGGCAGTATTGTGTGCTGCCAGAGTCAGTGACCAATTTGTTTTAAAATTTCATCCAAAAGAAAAGAGCAGATATTGCACAAACAGTCCTTAGAACAGATCATTCAGTACCATAATGCTTTGTCAGTTTTGTTAGTGCATAAAGGTTCCAAATGTTTACGTTTTTCTTTTTTTTTTTTTTTTTAATATATAAAAAACTGTACCTTTGCTCTTATTCCTGTCTTTCCACGATTGTTCGACTGTTCTGCATGCCGACAAGTGCTCGGTTGCCACAGGCGACAAATGACGACGACGACGACGACAACAGCTTTACGTAGAGACGAATTCACCCGGCATCTCTGGCTTTGGGTTCCGGAGTCCGGCCGAGTCGCCAGCTCCCTCTGCCTTCCTCCCTGTGGGCGTCCAGATTAGCGCCACATCTGTGTCACCAGCGCGCACGAGCGCTAAGCCGATGGGGGGCCGTGCTCAACGAGGCACCGCAGTTGTTAACCCCGATTAACTTGATGTGTGGAACAGTGTGAAAATCAAGTGCGCGGCGTGACCCACTGCCCTGCTGCTGAACCAAAAGCAAATGGGGCAGGGAGGGAGGGAGGCAAAGCGAGACGAGTTTGTAATGGCACTTTGTGGCCCGTGCTGCTCGCAAAACAAGTAGTCGAAAGTGGCAATAAGGCTGGAGGGACGGACCTGTCCTTGGTTGACCCCTCCAGTATGTAATCCATAATTTCAGTCTGTGAGCAAGTCATTTTGTCACAATAGTAGGTACTTCTTTGTGCAATTCTTTGATTTTAATGATTCGCTATACGCAGGAGACGATGTGGCTGATGCAGGTTCAGGTGTTACAGAAATCGTCCACAGTTAACACGTCACGGACATACAGTACTGTACACGTGGAGCGTAAATGTAAATGATCTCCCCGAATGAATCATAGGAACAGCACCCCAAAAATATAATTTAAATGGATATTCATTCAAATTGAGCCTGTAGGTGAACAAAGTTATTTTATTAGTGAATGCAAATGGGAGATTTGAAAAAATCATAAATAGAAGTACTCTGTATATTTGCATTAGACTAGATGAAGAACTTGCTGCGTCATCTGCCTTTGGTTGAGTAGCTGTTGGGTCCCAGTGTTTAAATTCTTCTGTGGCTCAGTTTGTGTTCGACTCTGACCCGGTGATCCAGGAGTGGTTTTGTAATGTGACTGGCCAGCATTATTTTAGTACTAGTAACTTGGCAGCGTTTAATAAATTGCTCTTCAGTGTTTCGTAAGCCCGCTTACTTTTTTAAATATATGACTGTTACCGTTTGAATTAAATCCAGTCCCTGAATGAAGATTAGAAATACTCATTTGAAAATGGTTTGAGTGGAAACATTCTATCTTTATTGCAAAAACTGCTTTTAATGCATTACTGGGGTTAAATAGCTCACCATCCGTGCGCTATGTCTCTGTCCTCGAGTTCTTCTTAACCTGTGAGATTTAGAGAAGTTGTCATTAAGCGCTTTTCTCCCTCAGATTTTCAGGAATTAATCGAACCGTGGCTTCAAATTAAACAATGCTTTCGTGTAACAGGCATTTTATAGTTGTCCTTATTTGAGTGACCATTTAAAACTGTGTGAGAT
This sequence comes from Arapaima gigas, assembly GCA_900497675.1. Taxonomy (NCBI): domain Eukaryota; kingdom Metazoa; phylum Chordata; class Actinopteri; order Osteoglossiformes; family Osteoglossidae; genus Arapaima; species Arapaima gigas. The sequence continues at coordinate 64,105 of UFQX01000122.1, read as the reverse complement.
GAAGTATATATGCGTTGTTACACTCTACACGTTAACTTTAGGATGATTCGGTTCTAGAAGATGTTTTAACGTACCGACGACTTTGGTTGTCGACAGACTGGGAAAGGCAGTAATGCGGAGAGAGAATATTGGAGATATGAGGGAAGGTCCTCCATTACAAACCGGTGACCCGGCATTAAGTGCGGTTTTTACGGTTTTTGTTTTCTGTGCAAGCGGTGTGTTGTTAAATCGCTCATTAAATCCAGTTAGCAGAACTTCTAATTTGACCGCAGCCCGCTTGGTGACGACGTGAGCTTCGGGGGCCGCGACCCTTCAGGAGCAACTTGTCTGTAATGAGGAGAAGCGGCGTGTTTGCCCACGTCAAACGTACAGCCGGGGTAGAGGAGGCGTCTTTGTTACTTTGTTGGCATAGCTAAGGAAAACCACGTTCATTTTAAACCCTGGAAGGGAATAAAGCAAGACTGAAATTAAGGAAAATAATAGCCGTATCCGCGGTAGCGGTCTTGCGTCTCCAAGAAAACGTTTGAAAAGATGTCCCCCCCAAAAAAAAAAACCCCATGGAATGATGGTCTGTAGATCTCCTCATTCAGGGGGAAGATAACTGGTCTCATTACATCATGTCCTGTACATCTGCTTCTTTGTGTTTTTTACCTAGTATTGCTTATATTCATAATCGGTGCTTTGTCATCAGATGGTGAGTTTTCAGCACGTTTAAGGCGACTATTCATTCCCTCGACTGCGTGACGTGCTAATTGCAATTGCAGTCAATAATTTGGCGAAAATGACATGTAAATTGTGTTAATGGGCTCTGGTGACCCCCCCCCAGCCCTGCGAGACCACCGATTCACTTTAATTAATTAGGTCTGATTAAGATTTTGTTTTAATTCTTCACTGGATTTGACAATCTCTTCAGCTTTTGTTATGCTTAATCCTTTCAAAATAAAAAAACAAGGCCACTTCAGGCTTAACCCCCCCTCCCAGCAGTTTCACTTACTGCTTTCTTGATAATTTGACTTAATGCAGGGACAAAGTATATTAAACTCACATTTCAAAAGACAGAGGTTTACTTTACAAACTTGTGTTAAGATAAAGAGAACCAATTTTAACTAGTATATAAATTTGAGATTAATTCACTAGATGGTGTACAATACACTTCATAATGGGACACAAAGGCAGGGAACAATATTATTATTATTTTTTTTTAACCACACACATATAGAGGGATGGCAGAAATTATGGGTATTCTTCCACTTTTTTCCAAAAAATACAAAATTTTGTCTGAAATAAGTTGAAACTGACAAAGTATTGGTGTCCGCTGTTCTTTATTACAGATTTAACAGAAGAGAGATTTTGCTTTTTTTTGACATTTAAAAAAAAATTTCATAAGCAAAAATACCAGGAGCTTTAACCTAACATTTAGTAGGAGTAGCGCAGACTTTGGAGACAATTACTGCTGTCACATGCTTTCTGTAGCTCTGAATGACATCTCTACACTTCTCCCCCAGTGGGTCGGCCCATTCTTCTTGAGCAAACGGCAAACACTTCTCTCAGGTTTGATAGGAGCTTCTCCCAACTTGCAAGTTTCAGCTCTTTCTCCTGATGTTCTGTGGGATTCAGATCAGGACTCATAGCAGGGCCCTTTTAAAATGGTCTGGTGTTTTCTCCTCATCCATTCTGGGTGCTTTTTGAGGTTTGTTTCAGGTCATTATCCTGCCCAAAGATCCAAGACGTGCGACTGAGACATGGCTTTCTGACACTGGTCTGTACGTTTCGCTCCAAAATGCCTTGATACATTTATGATTTCATCATGTCCTGCACAGATTCAAGACACCCAGTGCCAGAGGCAGCAAAGCAACCCCAACAGATCACTGAACCTCCTCCATGTCTCACAGTAGAGATGTTCTTTTCTTTGGAAGCTTTGTTTTCATTTCTGTGAACATAGTTGGTGTGATTTCCAAAAACCTCTAATTTTGTACTGTGTCCAAAGGACATTCTCCCGGAAGGACTGCGGCTTGTTAACATTTTGGAAAATTCTAGTCAGGCTTTTTTGTGTTTCTGGGTCTTCTATCATGGAGACCATTTTGATTCAGATGGCTACTGATGGTGTGACTTGAAACTGAACCTTGAGCTTGAAGATCAGCTTGGATCTGGTCTGATTTTCCTTGTTTCTTTCTCCACCATTTGTACCATCTTTATCTTCAATCTTGGGTCAATTTTCTTCTTGCAGCCATGTCTAGGGATACTGTCTACTTTCCCCATGGGCCTTAAACTTGATAATATTGGTCCCAAGAACATGAACCTCTTTGGAGATGGTCTTGTAGTCTTTACATTGTTGGATATTCTTTATAACCTCTGACAAGTCTTTTCCTTCTCTTTTCTATGCCTAGTGCGATGTATACAATGACACAAGACAGCAGATTGAGGACTTTTCTCCGTTTAAAGTAGCTGACAGTGATTATACCGTTGAAGACACCTGTGGTACCAAAAGCAGAATGGTCATCTTGATCGATCAGTGCAATACCAATAGTGTGTGTGTGTGTGTGTGTGTGTGTGTGTGTGTGTGTGTGAAAGAGAGAGAGAGAAACAACCATCATCTACACCTCTATGAAAAAGACTGACATGTTGGACAATACTGTTTGTTTTGATTTTTCTCAGGCTTGTTTGTTTGTCATGGTCATTTACTCACCCTGTGTATTTTTGCAAACTGGCCTTGAGTCCAAGTGGTTTGTGAACAGAACTCCAAAGAAAACACAAGTCATGAAAATAGTCTCTGTATCTGTTAGACCCACTAACACTTGATGTTGTTCATTTGCCAACGTGGACGTCTGAAAAGAGTGTTTCTTAACACGTTTTCATGCAGCATAAGTAAAGGCAGTTGGAATCGTAGCTTCAAAACATACATTCCGGAATCCTTTCTCCTCTTAAACTGAATTGATGTTTTGAAATGGCGCTGAACGTTGCTTCCTGAGCTTATGACCTGTACATGTGCCCCGGTGCACCACAAGTCCACGGCCGTGTCCTCATGGCAACGAGAAAGCGACTATCGAGCAGAGCCTCAGCTCTCCCGTGCTGTGAGCATCAAGAGCTGAATCACTGGACTCGGGGAGTGAACTTTTCACCCCGATGTTCCATCATGGGGAAAAGGATTCCAGAAGAGATGTAGGTGGTGAGCCCTCTGACTCAATGCCTGGCACCTCAGTAAGGATTAGAGCCACTAACCCAACCTTTAATGCTCCTGTGTGACTAAGGGTGGCACAGACCTGTACCTGAACATGCATTTAGTTTGATTTAATCGGAGTAATAACACTATTATTTATCTTATTTTTTGATTTTTGTGTGTGTGTGTGTGACATTTGAACAAGTCATAGGCATCCCGGTAGATCATCAGTACGTCAGGTTTTGTAGAAATGAATTTTTTTTTTAATGCAGTAAAATACAGAAAGAGACCTAGCAAGTAGTATGTGAACATGTTCCATAGAATGTATTCCAGAATCCCCTCCTCCACGTCTGGCTGTACAGTCCTGCTGTGTTCATGCAACGGCACATTTATGTTTTACATTCCACCTTTTTTCTTTTTGATATTTTTCTCCAAAGCAAAATAATAGCAAAGCTGTACAGGCCATGTAGCTGAAGAAATGGAAAAGGTTTCCGACATGTATTCTAACTCGCAGAAAAAGATTACGGTCCCTGTGCTCGATCTTGATCTGTATACAAATTTGCTGCAGCCCTCAGTTATAAATTCATGAAAGAGAGAAAAATGCATTCGTTTTTATTTTAGCGTAATTGTGAATTAGACGGTCGCGTCCAAAATGCAGTTATTGGGACATTTAAATACATTCCAGCTTTAGACACAACCTTAAACATTTTTACAAAGTCGCACAGCTGCTGAGCCCCTAACTGAGTACTTTATAACAAATGATACCTCACATTTTATTTATTAAAGGGCACTTTTTAAAATATTATTTAAATCTATGCGTCGGTAACTATTCAGTCAAACTTGTTTTTAGGGGTCAGGATTGTATTTAAATTGGTTCATAAACAAAAGAATTCTCTGCTCAATGATTTTTCTGTAAAATGAAAAATGTTATGGATATTCAAATATTTTGATTTTTTTTTTGATATTTTGATTATCTAAATTCATTCTCTCTCTTTACTTCCCATTTGTTAATGTTCCTGGATGTTGTGTGACACATGAATAAAGACAACTTCAAAGCAAAATGAACAATACCACCAGCGCACTGGAGATAAATCTGATGGATTTAATCTGCAGTGATGAAAAGTTTCAGAGCTGTACATGTAAATGTTTTATGTTAGTGCTGCCATGTGAGATTTTTGGTGGGACAAGTGGCGCAGTTTCTGGCAGTTTTTTTTTTCCCCTCTAGAAATAAGGTGAAAATATAGACACACACACACTTTTTTTTTTTTTACCTTGACAGAACACTGAACTGCATGTAAAATATGTTTATGTACATGCATGTTTAGATGAACACAAAAAAGAACTTTTGTTATATAACTCAGTTTAAACAGTCAGCACTTGAAAAGATGTTACTTTAGCGGTTACTTGGTAAACTTAGCAATTGCTTAAAATATTTCATTTATTGGCTTAACAATAAACTACCGCATAACCTCTTTTCATACATTACTTTCCGTAAGATCGTGAGCCCCTCATACATACAGAAAGTCATTTTAGTAATAAAAAAAAACCTTTTCATATTATATACATGCAGCACCTTAATATGACAACAATTGTAATTGTTTACCATTTGGAATTTGGAAGCAGTTTTTTTCTGTGTATTCATACATATTGAGTGTCATAAGTAATGACGCCATTTTGAACGCTTAAGGAAATCTGGCCAAAGCACACAAGCTGTGTAGTGGATTGACTCGTACGAGTGTATAAAATGATCGACATTTATTTATTAACCCTCCTAATAAAGGCGTGTCGACTCCGGACGTTTCTTGTCAGTATGAGTGAAGACAGGTCTGCCTTTTTCCCAACGACAGTCGCAGCTCTCGGAAAACGAATATTGAATTTGCCGGTTCTCCGGGAAAGCGCACGTATCATTATATCACATAAATATACCGATTGTCTATATTTTTTTTTTTCCCTCCAGACGCGATGCCTGCATCCGTTCATAGGTCACTGGCGGATTATGTGAGCCGTGAGCCTCTTTGTGTGGTGTCTTAGTTCTCTGCCTGGCAGCGTGAAGATGACAAGCAGGACAAGCCAGCGAAAGGCGAGGTGACAAAACCGCGGCGACGTCCGCTCGGGCAGGACAGGCTTACCTGGCTGCAGCTGATCCGTGCGCATTCATTATCCCGGACTGTATGTGTTAGCTACGCACTGCTGGACATCACGCCTGGCAGCCGTCGGGGCTGCATCTACGCCGGCTCACTACAGCATGTCGGATCGGCTGCCTTTTCACGCAACCTCTCAAACCGCACTTGTCAGACCGACTTCCCAATTAAAAGTCAAAGAGACGGTGGGCGAAGGGAAGCAGTAAACCGTACAGCAGTGTAGCAGCACAACGCTACGCTGCTACAGAAGCCGTGTTTCTCGTACGACTTGGGAACAACACACACGACGTGTCAGCTGTGTTGCTGTGCTCTTAGGAGCTCTTATAAGAGCTATTAGGCCAAAAACGGCAAATGGTTTGTACCCTATATCCGCTGCGCGGTAATACCTGCGTCGATGCTCTGGAGGTCGTGTTGAGGTTAATGAAATGGCGCTATAATATGGTCCATTGTATAAACTGAGCTTAAAAACAACGTAATACACAATAAATTGTTATGCCTTCAATAATAAAAAATAAACATAGGAAGGAGTCTGTTTTATGGATAATAAATGTAAATTTCTCAAAAATGTATTTCTGATGTTTTCTAATTTCTGATGTTTTGGTTTTTTTTTTTTTTTGTAAATGGCCAGAAAAATGGTGCTATAGGTAAGGTAGCGCTAAGCAAGGTGCTGCTGCGTACATGTACTGCATGTACACACCGAGTCCTTGATTTGAAAACATCTGAAATAAGTGTTCACTTTTGCACGTTTGGTTCATTTCTTTACATCTGCTCAATATTTTCACGTATGATTCAAATTTTGGGCAAAATCTTCAGTCCCTCGCCCTGGTTTCAGCTGGCACCTAGCAGCGCAGTGTTTACATCTCCCCGGTGCTAAGCATTGTGGGAAAGAGCGCTGTGTCGGGCGGTCGCCTGTGCCACGTGCCGAGAAAATTTCCCGTTAAAAATCAAACGGTGGTCAGTCGCTCTGGAGTCTAGTTACCCTCGTGTCTCTCCGAGGAAACATTAATCGGAATTTGTCGCTTGGGGAAAAACCCGACGAGAAGCTTCTTCAAGTAAGTGGTTCAGTGTTTTGTGCAAAAGGCAGATGGAACTTTAACTCCTGTACTATCCACTGTCCGCTAGATGACAGTGTGTTCCCCAGATACGCAGCTCCAGCAAGGTGGGTGTGTGTGTGTGTGTGTGTGTGTGTGTGTGTGTGTGTGTGTGTGAGAGAGCGAGAGCTTCTGGAGAACTAATGAATCAGTGTGAGTGAGAGGGACTGAGTGAGTGATGACCCCTTGATGAACTGCAGATCTGGCAGAAACCCAGCAGAACAGTGCCGAGTGTTTAAAAGTGGACTGGGGTTGATAACTGAAAAAAGAAACTGCAAATTGAAGGAGATGATGGGAGATTCTCTGTGTGTGTGTGTGTGTAGAGAGGAGGGGGTGAGAGTGTTTGTCTGCTTGGCTGCTTGGGTAGGGTTTCAAAATATCAGCAGATCAGAACATCGTGTTTTCTCAGCAGTCCTTGTCAGTCGGCCGCCTCCAGCGCCGCGGCCTTAATCATATCTGCTGTACATGAGATCTTCACGTCGAGGATTGTTTATAGACTCCAGTTTATTTCCGTGACACTTTCAATGAGGATAATTTATGCAGTCAAATCGCTTCTCCGGAAAATACCCAGCATGCCAGCGTTCACTTGGTTTGTTGCCGTGTCCAAGTCATGACTGGTGGGGAGCGAGGGACAGGATGAGGTCCACGCTTTGGACCGCCGTGGACGCAGAAGGGACCGAGGCGAAAATGAAAGCGGGCGTCCAAAAGCACAAATATCCAACTGAATTATGAAACACTGGCAGGGAAAGGTCTGCACAGCCAGTTTCCTTCACTCAGGGTTACAGGAGAAGCTCCTATTAACACCCTTCACGGCTTGTTGACCTTCACGCCTCGAACAGACGAAGGATCGGAAGCGGAGCCTTGCGGCCAGCGACGTGCCACCGTTTCTCGTTGCTCTTGTCAGCGTTTTTCTTGTTTCTCAGAACTTTCGATTAAACTGGAAGTGGCAGTAAACTGTTCCAGGCCTTGAGCGCTCAGGGGTGACTCGATCCTGTCAAGACCGACGGTTTTTAACAGGGCAGAGGAAGACGTTTTTCGGAGGCAAACGCTAGAAAGATCTGCACGCTTACTCGCTCGGCCGATGCTTTTCTCCAGAGCATTTCACAGTGTTACGATACCTGTGACTCCTCAAAGCGGGGTAATTCTTCCCGGACCAATTGCCAGGAGGTGCTTTGCTCGAGGATGCTACAAGCTTGGGGTTGAGCCCAACAGTCTGCTGTAGGTGCTGTACACACTCAACGCAACGCCTGGATTGAGATGTTGTTGAGGAATGAAGCTTGATGAAACTGAGCTGTAATACAGTGTATATTATAAACCAAGCTTGAAAACTGCACAACATCAAGCAGAATAGATTGGCTCCACCCTTAATAATAGCACATAAACATAGAAAGTGGGCAGTTTTACAGATAACAAATATAAAAGTCCTAAAAAATGTGTTTCATTTTTCCCCCCATTTCTTTCTTCTCAATGTGGTACATTATTGTAGGAAATTTCTCACATAGCTAAAGTAAGAGCACGATTGGATGTAGCGCTAACCAAGGTGGTACTGTGTCTACTGTAGATACACCAGTTGGTGGGATTTTAACGCCCACAACTTCCTACACACCCCAAGTGTTTTGAGAATGCAGTTTAATCGCTTTATATTTACACCTAGGTGTGGGTTTTCATCCAACTCAGTCTGCGTGGAGGTTCCACAATTCCCCGTGTCTGCGTGTTTCCTCTGGGCGCTCTGGTTTCCTCCCACTCTTCGGAGATGTGTGTTTCAGGCTAATGGGTCGCTGCAAACTGTCTGTGGTGTGCGACTGTGTGCGTGGCCATCCTGCGATGGATTTGACTCCTGTCCGACGTGTGCACGACCCAGACCGGGACAAGCAGCTGCTGGGAATGTACGGATGGGCAAAGCTACAGCAGAGTCTACAGTAAATGGCAAATCCTGCGAATGCTGTCCCAGGTCAGGCCCAGGACAAAATGGCAGTGAGGAATTGCTGGACTTGGGAGGATGTGCTAACAGGGGCCTGGGAAATGCAGCTCCTGTAATCCGGCCAGGAAACTGGAGAAAGGAAGAAAGGGACCGTCGGCAAAAAATGGAAGCCATGATACAAACAACATCGCTCATGCCGTGTTCCAGACCAGCTTGGAGATGAAGAATCTGGAACGCGAGGCTGTCTGACTCTCATGGCTTTTGCTTTTAGATGCAGCCGAGATACAGGGCCAGACTGGTCTCTGCAACACGTCAGGGTCACGTTCAGAAAGCGGTTGTAACTTCACAGGAAATTACCCCCTGATCCCAACATTTGTTTGTCTTAATTTTTTAGCACTAAATTTATTCTTCTACACAGCAATTAAAATTCAAGGGTGGCTACATAATAATTTAACTCAGTCTTGCAGGCATCAGTGAATAGAGGTGTTTATTATAAAAGATTGACTTTTGAAAGTTGTAAAGCTTATTCTCCAGTGACCCCGGGGAAGGAAAAAAATCTACACTTGCCAGACCTCTTGACAGGAGCCCAAATGTTCGTTAACATGCCTTTAATAAATCTGAATTATTTTTACATGTTATTAAATCTTGTCACTCCTCAGAAAAATACCAGGAATTTTTGAGTCTAAAACCAGAGAAGAAAAAAGTTCAAGCCCTCAATGACTGGATTGTTAAACCTCATCAAAGTGCAGTATTGTGAGGAGTGAAGGCGACGTGATGATGCCAACTACATCTCGAGAAAGGGCAGTTCTGGAAAGTTCATTCAAGGGACTCTGTGTTGGGGACAACGGTGGACTAACAATATTAAGCTCTCACTGCCTATAGGGGTTTTTTAAAGAATTTTTTTTTCCCCCCATACCTAAGATAGGAGTCAAGGACATGACACGAGAAGACGTAGCTTTTGGAAGCAATTTGAAAAAGGGTACGGTGAACATTTTCTAGCTCCTAGGCTGTGGAATGAGCTTCCATTCAATATCAGGTGTGCCACCAGGCTTCTGACTTTATCTGGTTTAGAAGACTGTACGCTTGTTATCTTGCAAACGTCCAAGCATCTTCGCTTCCCCCTTACTCGTGATCTTTCGCACAGATCTCGCTGCATCCTTAATCCTGGTTTCCCCGTAAAAGCTCGACTTGAATAAAAGAGAAAATTCATTGCGCGGGTAGCCGAATCTCTTGTTCAGCTGATCACTGAGCCTGGAACCCTTGTGACTTCACCTCAGTTAGTAACTAAATGTTTGCACCAAAACATGCTAAGCTTAAAGATCTGCTGAGCATTAGGCTTGACTGTTGCAATGAGTTGGGCCTTAGCTACTATATAATATAATAACATTTTATTCTGATGAAACTCAACAACTATGTTTTGGGCCTAGGTTGATATTCTTGCAACAGCGGTTCAGTTCCTCCTTAACAACAGCAGCAACCACTGCTAAACCAATAATAATAATATAACGGTCCATCCGTCCATTACCGGTAACCACTGTATCCTGGTGAGGGTTGTGGAGGTCTGGAGCCTATCCTGGAATCGCTGGGCACCACATGGGATACCAGACCTTTGCAGACACACTGTGGGGAGTATAGAGTGAACTCTATATTCCAGAAATCGAAGCTCCCAGAGGAAAGCCACACAGACATGAGGAGAACCTGCAAACTCCACACAGTCCGCCCTGGATTCAAACCCAAACTTGAACAGCCAATGCACTGTGCGGCAGAATTGCTACTACTACTACTACTACTGTAGCTGCAATCTTCTGACCTCTTAAACAAACACACCAGCCGCTGTGCCCGAGTTGGCCAGTGTAACCCGCTGCTCTGTAAGGCAAAGATCTGCCAGTATTATGCCACCTGTCACTCTGTGAGCTTCTCTTTGAACGCCGCTCCTGAGGGACTCCCTTAAATCCTACTGGAGACAGCGGGTCAGACACTGTTGGGCTCCGGTTACATCCAGACCCCTGTCTCTAACAAGCAGCCTGCTTTCATGAAACGAATGAATTAATCATGCGTCTGCTGGCGTGTACAACCCTTTCTACCATTGCTCCTAGAATGTGTAACTGTCACAACTTTGTTGCTCTCAGAACTAGTTTTGTTTATTTCCATTGTTATTTCAGACTCGCATTTTTAACATTTCTATGTGTGTGAATCACTTTGTTATGGTCTCAAGTAATTCTTCCTTTGTGCATTTAGTCAAGTGAAGTATTGTACCGGGCTGCAAAAGTCGTTTAAAATTTAAAAATTACTCTGCAAGAGATATTATTTTTAAAAAATCAGGAAATTAAATGAAAATTTACAAGCCAAACCCAAGGACTAATAAAATTCCAGAGGGCCCTGCTTGATGTATGCTCGAGATTCTATATAAAATTCCCTTCTCACCCACTTTTCCCCAATGGGTGGTAACTTTCCTCAGACTTGAGCCTCTTACCAGAAGCCTGGTAGTTTGAGGATACGGCGCACTGTTTTTGGCCTTTCCTAGAACTACGTTCTTCTGAACTGAGACCGATGTTGTCATACCTGGAATCTGATGAAGCCACTCCTCCACCTTAGGGGTCACTGCCCCAAGTGCTCCTATCATCAATGAATGTACCTTGGGTTTCACCTTCCACATGCTCTCTGGTTCCTCTATCTATCCTTCTCATATTCCTTCTTCCTGAAGTTTCTGTCACTTGGAATCACCATGTCGATCACCGCTGCTGTTTTCTCCTCCTTATCTATCTATCCCACTACATGAGGTTGGATAGCCAGTACCTGTTTATCTGTCTAGCTGAGGAAGTGCCACAGGGTCTTTTGTGCTCTGTTGTTGTCCACCACTCCCACAATAGCACTAGTCACCCATTATATTTATATACCGTTCCAGGGTTCCAACTTTTGGTCCGAATGTGACAAATTTACACTTTCTCCCTGTCTACAAATGCATATATATGAAGACCAACGTCAAATCAAAAGCTAGAGCCGTGGAAGAGTGACCCAACCTGCACGTGGGACGGTCTCGTGCCTCCAGTCTGGAACTCCTGGCCGGAACCATAAAGCCTCCTCAGCTGATCCAAACAGTGTCTACGTGTATATTGTCTGCATATCTCTTTTTACTGGCTTCTTGCGGATGTCTGTGTCACGATCAAAACTCCAGTTTCAGCCTCAAGCCAGCCAAAAGTATTATAACCTCAATCTTCAAATTGTCCGATAACTCCCTAGACCCCAGAAAAAGCACCGGTGAATTCACAAGGGGTCCGAAATCAATGAATGAACCCTCAGAACTGCTTTTTCTCCCCTTATCTCCTAGTAGCTAAACAAATTTGCACGTGAGCAGCTCTCAAGATCAGGTTTCTTCTAAATCGATTCCTTATGTAACAACTTGCGTGATGTGAGTCAGTAAAACCTGTACAAACTAGCCGTGCCTCGACAACAGTGTGTCTTGGCATAAAATGTTTTGGTGTCGTGAAGTGCAGTTCTGTGAAGTCTGAGTCCCTGAGGCCATAGGGCTTCCAGGGATTCTGTCAGGGAGAATGTGAGACCGAGGGTCATCATCTACAAGCTGTTAAAGTACAGCGGTTGTCTTCAGAGACTTTGTGATGCGAACACTGGTGCCCTTTCTAGTTAGAGCCCTGCAAACCTCTGTTAAGAAAGTGCCACTTACCGATGTCAGAAGATGTGTCAGAAAGCACGCTGCTACCTTTTTCTGGTGATGCTGAAAGCAGATGTGATTCTTATAGAAGGTCTTCCTTGTGGAAAGTGAATTTATATTATTTTATTGCATTTTCTCTCGGAACTATTATTTCATGTCTGCAGGCATCATGGGGTAGCAGGAAGAGCTTGTGCTTCACACCTGGCCTGTGGGTTTGGATGCTGGTTCAAATTTGGCTCAGTCCCACCCGAGTTTGCATGTGTTTGCTTGGGTTTCCTCCCGCATTCCAAAGACGTGTTGTGTTGTGAGATGGTCACTCCGGTCGCCCTCGAAGTGCGTCTGAATGAGTGTGATTGTTCTCGCTCTGCGTGAAACGTTCAAACTGAGCATTATTCCAGAAAAGGTAAATTATTTTGGACCCAAGAAACAGACATACGAGTATGTCCTGGTTTCGGCTTTTAGCCGTAAATTTGTTCCCCTTTTGTAATTGAAGTTTCCCCTTTTCCTTATTAACATCCATTCCACCGCCGAACATATCGGAGGCATGAAAACAAATGATATCGACTTTATTTACAGCAGGTAAGGAAGATTTTAAAAAGTCTTTATTCATTATTCCAAATGCAACGAATAAATAATTTTCTTTACAGCGTTTCTTGACTGTGGGAATTAATTACGGTTCTGTACTTGTGCTGTATTCCTGGTAGGAGGTCTATGTTGTCAGTTGCCGGTGCTCTAAACTGTCGAGATGTTGTTTGCCACGGGGTGCGGGAAGAAAGTGGACCTTGCCAGAATGTTGATGAATTAAATTTGAATAATCCATGTACATTGTCATTCCATTAAGATAATAACTGTTAGTCACACCCCCTCCGCCCCCCCACCCCCAGGCACAAGCGAATCTTCTCAAGGTCTTGCCTTCCTTTTCACCCTTGACTTCTCAGGACGTTTAGCATTTCCCAGAGGGGAACATTATAGCGCACAGAGGGAAGAAAGACCACACAAGTTTTATTAGTTAATACCGCAGCTGACAAAGAGATCTTTAACCCCAGAACACCTGAAAATCGCATGAATTTATACAGAACCCTGTGCAATGTTATAAAAATGAAATAAAATCAGCAACAGTCGATCTCATTCTCATTCTACCTGAATTAAGCAGAAACCTATAAAACTCCCCTCTTCTCTTTTCTCTATTTCGTTGGATCAGTTTAATAATTTTGTGTGAAATGACGTATTGCTTTTTCATTTGGGGAAAAACAACCTGCTCACGCCATCATTTTTTGTGCTTAGGAGTTCGTAACAGGTTACAAACCCGGCAGGCGGTTTTTCGGCCGTGGCGATTTCCGCTCTGTAGAGAACCTCCGGATGTAAACAGATACTCTTGTCCTTTTATTTTAACAGAGGACCAGGCCCTTCCCCACCTGTCGATGGTGAAGAGCCGATATTTATTCACGTTAAGCAGAACTAGAAGCGTGATAACAACGAGTGTGGGCAGCCTCTGTTTGCCATGCTGGTGGATATCTGCAAACTATTAAACATTCAATTTTGAATTTCTGTACTGAACAAAAGACACGAGTACATGCTGCTGATGTTCACAATGTATATCTTCAAGGGAACATACATTCTGAAGAAACGGTAGGGTCGCGGAGTGTGAGCCGACCTGCAGTGTAACTTAGTGCACCCTGGAGAAGGAAATGTAGCCAGGAGGGTTGTTGTGATGGATGGTCATGGACCACCGCTACAGTCTTTCGCTGGGGAGACCAGCTCAGTGCAGAAAAAGTACTGCTAAATTACGAGAAGTGCTGTATGAAAGAAAAACTCACGGTGCTCCACAGAGCAAAAATGCCGATACCAGTACCAGTGAGTACCGGTCCGGTTCGAGCACTGATTTTGTGGATATGAAGCTTCCCTCTGAATCTTAACTGTGTACGTACTTGTTTAAGTGATGCAGGCTGCTTCCGATAAGTCTTTGCAGAAGCAGCCGGGGAAATGATAATCCCTAATGTGTTCTCAAGGCCTCTAAGACTCTCTTGCAAGGAACGTTATGTGAAATACGGGCCGGGTTCAGTTTGCGATAAATTTCTGTAGACGAGAGGACATGTATGAGGATAAAGAAAAGGTTTTTTTTTTCTCTAAGAAAATATAGTTGTTTACATTTGGCTGGAATGAAATTAAGTATAAATAAATAAATCTGACTTTAAAGCATCAAACTTGGATCAATTCTTGGGACCTTTTGGCCTATCTACATTTCATTGGTGGCTCTTTCCACTGCATGTTTACAGAAGAGGTTAAAGAAGAGCTTAGGTTTACACTGGCCAGAGCTTCTCAATCAGTCATTTATAACATTCCTTGCAGATTCTCACTTATGACTCGCTACCGGTTCTCAACGGAAAGGGAAAACCATTCATTTATCATGGTACTGGACACATCACATGCGCTCATGGCACCAAATTCTACCTCCATCCCCACTTGGCAAAGAAGCTGTTTCTTTGCTCTTTTCCCAGCGGCGCATGTGTCACGTCTGCAAGTTCTCTTTACAAGGCAGGGAAAGTGGGTGGCGGCCCATGTTAAGTGTTTGCACAAATGGACAGAATGTATGAAAGTGACCACTCCTCCTTCCGCTCCACACAATCCCCAAAGTGTCTCCTTTTCTTGGAGGGACCAATAAGCCCAGACATCACCCCTATTAGTCACAGTGTGAATCACATGGCCAAATCATTCCATACCTTGGAAATGATGTTTAAAGTTCCCCGGAAACATTCCTTGCAGGATTTTGCTGCTTCAGCTAGTTCTTGTTATTGTTCACGTTGCTGGTGGCTGTCTGACACTCTTTAAATCGTCCAGAGTGCCTCCAGTTTAGACAGAAGCCCAAGGTCTGGGCCAGGGCTGTAAAGGAGAGCAGGCAAGGGAAAGAGGGAGATGTTGGGGTGGAATTGTTTATCCTTTCGCCGTTCCAACATTCCCTCCCTTCTCTCACAGCCCCCCACCCCCGTTTCCATTAAATCCAAAAATGGGGCCCATGGGAGGGTGAGACAATATAACAAAGGGAGTTGGCTTTCAACAGGTGGACAATCTTTCCATTGAGTCGTTGTAGGGCTTGGCCAAGAGAACTTGATTCTCAAAAATGCGATGTGGATGACCTGCGTTATGTCCTTCTTTTTTTTTTATTTATTTTTTTTTTTTTACTTCTTTGCACCCAACAGTTGGAGAGACCAAGACCAAGAACATTAGTACACAGATGCACACGACTGACTTGATATCTCAGGAAACCCCTCAGCATTCTAACTGGAACCAGATCTTTTCTCCTTTCTGAATATCTTTCTGTTTACTCTTCTTTTCCAGTTGCCGTCTTTTATTATTCTGTCCTGTTGCAGACTGTCCTCGACTTGCGTCCAGATTAGGGACCGACAGCCGGATCGTAAGTCGGATCGTACCCACGACGGAGCGACTGTTTCTTAGCGTACAGTCCACCAAACGGTGGTTTTCTTGTCCGTTTTTTCACCTATTTTTGTTTTATTTCTGCCCACATTTGAATATACTAACTGCACCATTATTAAATAATTTGCTATTGCTTTCTTTAGAAAAGTTTCTTTTTAAATACGCGCTTGTTTATTTATTTATTCATTATTGACTGCCGTAACTGTAAGCATATGCAGCGCATTCCTTTGTTATAACTTTTTTCTTATTTAACTAAACTGCACATGTTGCTGTGACACAGCTCTACCCTGGAAGCTTCTAGAAGTGCTGGAAAAAAGCACCGTGCTTTAACCAAACTTTTCGCAGACAGGTACATGACACTAAAAGTCCTTGGATTGTTTTTTTAACTCTTTTTTTTGGAAACACCTTAAAAAGTGTTGGGATGTTTTAAAGAGAAGTACAGAGCCAGGCAGTAGAACGCGCATGTCCTACACCTGATCTGATCTGGAGAAGTACGGCACAAAGAAATGCATAAAAGTACCTCGAAACTTCCCCATCCTTCAGCTGCTCTTCATCGCCCGACGGGCCCTCGTGTCTTTAACATTTTCCGTATTTACAAACACGCTCAACCGTCACTTTATCTTTCTCTTTTACATTTTTATTGCCTCTGTCAGCATCCCCCTTTTTTCTCACGCCCACAATGGGTCCTCTCAGTTCAGCGTGTTTGATGTGAGGAATGAAAAGAGGAGCCCTTCGCCTCTCTGTCATTCTCCGCGATTCCTTCCTTTTATTCTTCCATTATATATTTATTTTGTGCCGCTCACTCGTCGCCAGCCTCTCTAAGCTGCCCCACTCGTGCCCTTTTTGCAAATGGGGCTTCTAGTTCTCAGTCGCCACTTGTCCGCTCCTCTCGTCCCTTGAGCTCACGGGGAGCCCGCAGCTAGCAGTGTCCTCGCAGAGGTGCTTCGCGGCCTCTTATAACAACGCCGAAAATATCGCAAGCCGTTCGTCTGGCCGGCGTGTTCGTGCGATGCTGGTAAACCTGCAGCTAGTTCAAATTGTTAAGTAAAGCAGCCATGGAGCCCCGCCCTGCGCAGGTCTTTGCTGCACGGCGTGCGGTGGAGGCATCTGCTTCCGTCCCACAGAAAAGCTGCCTTCACATCTGTACGTGTAAAAATCCTCAATCCCTCCTCACCGTTCTTTCCGACAAGTACTAAAGTGCTCCAAATAACTACAGTTTGCCATTTTTCTTTGCCTTAAAGCAATTATTATTATTATTATTATTATTATTACTGTTGTTGTTGTTGTTTTTTGTTTGTTTTATTTTCAAAAAAACAATTTTGGTCCATTTCATTTTAAATGTATTTATTTAAAAAAATTTTTTTTATTTGTTATTGACTGCTGTAACTGTAAATAAATCAGTATATGCAGTTCATTCCTTTTTATAACTTTTTTATTGTTTAACTAAACTGCTGTGACACTGCTCTACTGAATAATAATAATAATAATAATAATAATAATAATAATAATAATAATAATGAAGAAGAAGGAGAAGAAGAAGAATGATTTACTCTGATTAATATATTTACTTGTATAATATTAAGGCCAAATTAACCCCCGGGTTGAACTTTAGCCCCAAAGTCATGGTTTGAGGAACGTCCCTGACTGTCCGCGTGCAGGTGGGCGTTTTGGCGTTACACGTACGGTCACAGCTGGCCTACTGCTGACATCTTTTGCTCTCTGGATTAAACAATAAGTTAATAGCACTTTTTCCCTGCCTTACAGGGAAATGCAATTACAGAGGCAATTGTTCTTCAAAAAACCCTTTATAAGACGAATTCTCTATAATTTCCAGCAGTTTTTCAAGAGTTCTTCAGCCTCAAAATTGTCAGCCTTTCATTCTAAAATAGCACCGAATTCGAACAGTATGGAAATAGGTGTCTCAACATTTAACACCGCTATTATAACACACCATAGCAACGTATTTTCCCCGCATTTATTACTACATGCAGCCCCCTAACTCGGATCGATCAGCTCTTTCGTAGCTGTTAGGCACCTCGTGCTTAACTCTCCCATGGTGCACTGAGAGATGTTTGTACCTAGTTTGGTGCCGTAACCATCGGGGGAGGCGGTGCGGCCACTGCTGATCCCTCAGCTGTGCATTTGGAGAGATTCAGTTGCTCTGTTTGTGTGGGTTACTGCTGTTGCTCAGATGGGCCCAGATGCCGTGAAGCTCATGTTCCTGGAATCTTATCTCCCTTATTTCAAAACCTGGCTGACAGTGCAGTTGGAGGGGGTTACAGACAGCACTCAGTGTTTATGTATTGTTCACCTTTTAATAGCAAAAGCTTCAATGAAAACAAAACAAAAGAACTCTAACTCGGGAAAAAGTTGGCATTATTTTTACAGCTCTAATGGGGGCCCTCATTGTGGAGATTATAATGTATAAAACTAGCAAGCAAGGGATGACGGATGAGAATTTAGCGCAGTCTGAGCCAAATTCTGACCGGTGAAGATGGCCGCATGGTGGCTCTGGTCTGGTCTGGTCTGGTCTGGTGCAGCTCAGCTGATGGGAGGTATGTGAAGGTCTGTTGAAAATGCAAAGGAACGTCTTTCAAGTCACAGTAGAGGGAATTTAATGAAACTCCATTAACCTGGACTCTTGTCATCTGAAAGGGTATTTAGTGTAGTATGACTGCATATGAAGGACCCTTGCAGGGACCCTATTGTCTTGGTAGACTAATAATGTTGAGAAAAATCTGAATTCCTTTCCAGAATGCACACTTTTTAAGTAAGCATTGATGGAGCAGTAATGATGAACTCCTGGTGGAAAGACCCCTTGAGCAAAGTCTTTCTATTTGTTTGTTCACAGCGGGCTGATGGAGGGGTACTAATAATTTTGCCCCCCCCCCCCGTATAATACCTGTGTCTATTTGAAGTATGCAGATATGTCATGGTGCAAAAAGTTGAATTCTAATGCCCACATTCTACATGCTGCCTGTGAAATGCGTTTGCTTTTCCTCCTGATGTGATGAGAAATGAAACGCTGACTGGTGTAGAGAAGCTGCTTATGCTCCGAAAGGACTTGCAGAAGAGCTTGAAGACATTCTTGAAGAAGTATGTTCACATACAGTGAAAACCTACCTAAGATTCAAATCTCGGTTTCCGTTCGGAATCAGGAGAACACAACTGCCACCCTGCTGCTCGTGAAATACACGTATGGCAACACTGCATGGAAAACTTTGGTGGCGGTGGTGGCTGGTGGCTTTTCTTGCACTGTTTCAAGATGGTGCAAATGATACAGACTAACAATGACATACAGAACATCCTTGACATATCACACCCCCCCCCCATACGTTGTTTTCCAGAAACATCGCAGCTTCTTTGTGATCATGTGTCACTATTAGACTTTGACCTGTAAGATGTGGCAGGATAACTCCTGCAAAATATAGAAGCGCATTTTATTTTGAACATTGCAAAAATCATGCTCTTATATTTTTTAAAAAACATATGTTCTTGTCTGACTGTTAAAAGTTTTGTAGAAAAATGTGGTCACTACATACCCTTTATAGTACAATACTGTCTGAGTGCTTTGCAGCACCGTAACTATATTTATTCACTATTTTATATATATAAAAAAGCACCAAAACAATCAATAATTTCCAAATCAAAAACAGACAAATTTAATTGTTGCAAAAGACAGAACAATAGCCAACCGGAATAATAGAGTCCTTATTACGCATCTCCTTTTGGTCAATATGTTAAAAATGAGACAAATCCTGCACCTTTCTTTGTCATACTACTGAAAGCCGCTGGAGCACTTTTTGTCCATGTGTTTATTTATTTATGTTGTTCTCGTGGCACCGGCTAACTGTCATGTGCAGAATATAAGAACGCGTCTACCTTTTCTTCCCGTTTCCAACTTTCTGGGGTGGTGGCACACCTGGGGACAGCTCAGCTAGATTGACATCCTCACCATTTCTACTACCTGAGATCACTTGCTGACCACCTGGCCACTCCAGAATATGTCAGCGAAACAGGAACACTTCTTTCTTACATATTTCATCTAACTGTGTCCACGAGACGTGGGCAACCAGGTGGACTTGAACCACCAGACATTTTCTACTTCTGCTCGGGCCTTAAGATTGAAGTTTATTCTATCCTGTATTACCTCATGGCTTTTCCCCATATTTCCTCATACCTGTCAGCGCCTGTGGTTATTATTTATTATACTTCCTCCTCGTTGTTTATTACATGTAATGATAACATGTTAAAGACAACGTACAGCAGGGGAACTAGTTAGAAGCTCATTTATTGAAATCGCGACACATTTTGTTTTAATCTCCACGCCATAAACTCTCTCAACTGCAAATATGTGTCCGTCTTCCGATTTTACGTTAAATTCCGGGAATGAAAAAGGTGAAAAAGCTTCACTTGCGAACCACTGGACCTTATTATTAAGTAATAAAGTGGCCAGCTGTGTAATCCAGAGCAAGGCCGTGTAGAACCGTACAAGAAATGAGTAAATGCTGTACTGGAGTCTAGCAGCTAAGTCTGGTAACAGAAGAATTAGTAGGATTTCTGCTTTATTACAAGATGTTGTAGCTACTTATACGTGTATAGAAACTGCAATATCGAGATGTGCAGGAAAAACCTTTAGATGCAGTTCTTAGTAGCTTCCATGTACAGCAACTCCTCAGTATCCGAACTTTCTGCGTGTGAATTTTGAGCATAACAGCTCTTGAAAATGAATATTTATACGGTGATGCCTCGGGTACTGGAATCTAATTCTTCCCTGGAAATGCGTTGGATGCTGTATTTTTTACCGAATTAGGATAATGCTTTCCACAAGGGCTCCATGGAGCAGAAGTTATACCGAGGCCCTTGCGACTGCAGTGCTAACCTTCCTGAACACTCTGTGAGATCTTTCCACACGTGCTGCCCAAAATTTTAGCAGTAGCTTGTTATTCCATTAGGCAGTATGTGTGGCTACAGTGCAATGGATTGGAGTCCCATCCATAGTGTTCCCTGGTGCCCAGTGATTCCAGGATAGACTCCCGACCACCACGACTCTGACCAGGAGAAACAGTTCGTGAAAATGGATTGATGGATAGATGGATGGATTAGATTGTTCCTTTAATGCGGTTGCAAATTACTTGGTTTTAAATGGTCTGAAATTGTATAAGTTGTATGAAAAATTTAAACACCTATGCGGACGTTTTATTTTGTCACGCACTTGGATGTTCATTCTTGTTCACATTGCTCCAGATGAAGGGGCGAGGGAGGAGCGGTTAAAAACTGGAGAAAACAGTAAAACTTTTAAGAAGGACCAATACTTTTTTATGCCGCGACGCTGTTTGCAGACACATCACTGTGAGCAGCTTCTAAGAAACTCCATCAGGTGGAGGGCTGCAGCTAGATGGTCTGACACAGGCCGCCCGTGTCACTTGGAAAAGGCCATTTACAGCTTCAGTGGTGCCCAGAGCCAAGGCCGTGGACCACAATGGAGGAAAGTGACTCACTTCCATGAATCCTTTGCCAGGTTCGCCTAGTAGAAACTTTTCAGCCTCCCTCCATTTTCACATAACTTTCATTTACTTAGCTCACACTCCAAAGCACCTTGCAGTGTTAAAGCTGCTTAAAGTTATAACCCATTTATTCACCCGGGTAGTTTTTACTGGGTAACTACCTTGCTTAAGGGTACTACAGCAGGAGGTGAGGTTCAATTGTGGATCCTTCAAGTGGAAGATGGAGCTTCTAACTGCTCTACCCGTTAACCCTTTGCCTTTGTTCCATCATCTAAAATTCAGCTTTGAGCAAGAACACGGATGGCTAATGTGGGGGGGGTGGTCATCAAAGTTCATGACAGGACTTTTCTTATGTTTGTGTTTACAAAGTTTTTACCGGCCTGCGACAAAGCTATTAATAATCCGCAAAAACGAGTAGCAACGCGGTGATGGTGGAAAAACAGTACCTCCTCTATAAGTTCAATGATTTTACGTAATCCGGGCATAAATAACAGTCATCTGGTCCTCGGCGTCTTCTGTTTCTGGACAAAAGCATCGTGTGAGCACAGGCGACGAGAGAGGTTTCGAGTTTTAACCTTACATCAGACCACCCGAGCATCTCCGCCGTGTGATAAGAGATTTAAACATTATTAGACGGTAAACGTCGCTTCGCTTCCTTCTGTGTTGATTCACGAGCCGTAATTTTTCGCTCCGGTATGGAAACAGTCTTTCTGGAACAACAAGGAGTGCTGTCCAATTAGTAAGAGCAGCAGATGGAGCAGACTGTCAAATTTAAAAAAATAAATATTGAACAAACATGTCAGCGCTTTATGTACACTGACACATTCTGTGTCACTTACTGGGGTGTCTGTGGAGAAACAGCTGTCAAGCTGAGCAGCATTGCAGAGACGACCACGTGAAGAAACCAGCAGAATAGAAAAGAACAGATGAGATCAGTGCCAGTGGCTCCGAACATCACGGTGCATCGACGCTGAGATCGATGTTAATAAATTATGGTTAAACATCTATTTTTAACCTCGCTCTTTTGGAAGAAGGGAGTTTTTTTGTGTGTTTTATATCATTAACTTTGTCTGTTCTCAGTTTTGACCCCTGTTAGACGAAGACGCTCCAACTACGAGAGGGGCTGGATTATTTGACCTGGTTTGCCATTTTCATGCATCCGGTGGGGGATCCGGCTGCATCCTGGACGTGTCTTCTGCAAAGTGTTGGAAGGAGGCTGTCCAGTGACGCCGCTGAAGCCTTCTCTCGCTAAACCACGTCCAGCTTTCTGAGATGTTCTGGCTTCCCATATTTAGGTTTAGGGGTCAGGGTTGTGCTTAACTTTGAGAAATACCAGAATTATAGGCTGGCTGCCGTTTGGAAAACCCTGAACTTGTGGCTAAAAGCGACATGTTGACAAATTATATTTCTCTGTATGATCCGCCCTGACGCGTCTCTGCGTATTCTCTCTGTCTCTCCAGCGCTGTCAGCATGTACTCATTCCTTTATCCACCCGCCTCCTTTCTTCCCCTTTCCATTTAATTCCCCACGAGGACAGATGCGGTGACATAAAATACGCAGAGGACGCCGCGCAAGGGTCTTCATCCGTTTATTCGGGTACGAAACAGGACGGTCTGACTACCTTGCTCTCAACTGCCATTCATCCGTTGGTCACCTGCCAACGCCGTCTAACAGTTGACCGCTTCAGCAATGCACAGCAGGAAAAAAATGGTAAAAATCCGCCATTAAAATAGTCGATCGGTAAGTTTACGAGTGGTTTAGAGGTTAGCGTGGAAAGAGAGGGAAAAGTAACAAGCCTCCGTACCCAGTCGCAACGTGGCTTAGGGCATTTCCGATGAAGCCACGAGCGCAGAAAACACCCCCATCAAACTCCAACCAACCCATTTCAAGCTGCCAACATGACATATGTTACTGATTTACATTTTCGTTTTTCATCCAGCCGTGCCGGGACCGTTTTAAGCAAAAATATCAGGAAGAAATCAAAATACTCATTGTCCTTCCTGAAAAGTCCATAACACAGGTGGGTAATTTTAACAGTCATCTGAAGTCATCCTCATATCTGCCCAAGGCAAGAGAGCAGCAGGCAGGATGGCGGTCAGACGTGGATTTTTCACCAGTGAGTTTTAAAGTCAGTGACGGAGCCCCGCTGTTGCCCTCAAGCGAATCTTCTAACGGCTTCAAAAATATGGCCGGCTGCATAAGTGCAGAGAGCTTAAATGCACACGCTGTGTAAATCTTTTAAATAAATGCCTCTTCTAGGCATATAAATATCACAGATTATGAAGGAGAAGAAGAATACCGCTGCACTTTTGGAAATATGCAATGACCAGCTGGATATTTTGTGCTGACTTAAACCGTCCTCTAAGAGGATCAGTGCTAGAACTACCAGTTTCGGCGAGCTGCTAACATGGACCTGACCTGACCCAGTGACATCTAGGCCAGAGACCTGGGGATTAGCTTCTTCAGCAACTGACCAACATACACACCCTGCCATTACGCTCAGATGTTTTCCCCACCCCCCCAACCCAGATTTCATTTGTCCGCATCGTGCTTCTGTAGCAGAGGTTGCCAGTTATACTCATACATATTTCACGACTTGGTTTAGACGTGGTCAAGGACCTAGCCGAGTTTGCCCTAAAATTATTTACGAACGGCAGCCTGTGCGGTGTGCTTGAAATGCATCTGGGGATGACTATATATTTCACTTGTTGAGCACCTGAGACCTAAATTTAAGAAATGACTCCCTTGGCTAAAAGAAGGACGCTCTTCCTTCCCCATTAGGGGGAGCTGTGGCATTTCTTAAAGTTAACATCATCTGGAGCGATTTAAGGCGTCCCAAACTCCTTGCGAGGAAGGAGGGGGTGCCACTCAGGGGCACAGTCAGATACAGTCACATTATAGACAATGCAGAGTGATTCATTAACATGAGACACATGTGTTTGGACTGCGAGAGGAAAGCCTCTCAGACGCGGGGTGAACGTATCAACTCCAGAGCCCAGAACGTCCGAACAGCCCGAGCAACGTGAGGCAGCAGCTCCACCTGATGCACCATCAGTATATATAGTATTTACGAAGCATGGCAGAATAATACGTTTTTAAAAATCTCTTTTGGTCCCGCATAGAGGTTTTTTTAAAATCCACACACAAGCAAAAGCAAGAATGTTTCAGTAGCAGTGAAGATGTGCTACAGACTGGCAGCGAAGCCGTTCCTGAGAGACGCACCTTGAGCGGCGTCTGAAGCGATGCTGGGGGGGTCTACCGTGGCTGCACGGACCACGCTGACTCAGATGCAAGTGCGCAGACTTACCTGCAGCCCCCTGCAAGGACGTCACATCGCGGTAAAGGCCCAGAAAGCTGCGCCTGACAGCGGGTTGGGAGGTGGCGGGGGGACCGTGTGCTGACATTTTGCGAGTCACACACCTCAAACCACTGAGCTGGACGGCTGACCCTGTCACTCCTGCTCTTTTCCATATTCCACACTCCATATTCTGTCTTCCTCCCCCCAGGGTCTCACTCTGCAATCTTCTTGTGTTCTCTTTCTTAAACTCCATATCTGGTACGTGTCAGTGATCTGCCACTTGCACTCCTGCCCTACGTCTCCAAGCACTAAGCCAAAGAAAGGCCTATTAACCTCTTGCCAACCCCTAAATTGCCTATAAAATATTAAGTCTCAGATCGCAGTGAAAAGTACAAAATCTTTTAATAATTTATTTGCCATGTTCCTTTTAGGGTGGAAGTCGCCCGATGATTAATTCAGGGTGAGCGCTGGAGTAAAGGCACCTGTTACACGAGGTGTTTTTCGCTCTTGCTGGCAGGCGGCGACGTGGGCGTCACGGAGGCCCAGAAGCTGAAGGCGAACACAAACACCCTCACCCGCCTGACGTTACACAACAACACAGTCATCTCGCGGCGACTTTGCGTTTGGATCGCAGCCCATCATTAAGGCCTCTTAAAAAAGCTGAATTAAGGCAAGAAATGGAACCGTTTCGGGCGAATGGATACAGTGCTCTTTGGTTTCGCCTAACGTTGTGTCTGAATCGAACACTTCTGTCCCTGGCCTCATGTCATGTGTTATAAACCAGAGCGATAAAGACAGACATATAGTCGAATAAATGTTTTTTTTTTCTTTTTTTTTAAATACAGCGATCCTGTGGTATCTAAACTCTTTATATCTGAATTTTTACTAGAACGGCTCCTGGAAATTAATACCTAAATGTTCGTATCCGAACGGCAACTTTTGCCAGAAACAAATTCTTTTCCAGAGTTTATCCATAAGAAAAACAATAATAAATAATGATAAAAATCTATTTTTTTTATAATCAACAGATAAATACCGTGCAGCACCTTACAGTGAACTGTAATAAAATACTCTATGTGTTTCACTGAACTCTGTTGTCTTCTATTACCAGTTTATCTGAAGCCAGAAGCACTAGTGTCTTATCAGCTGTTTCTGCCTGTTTTGCTTTATCTGAATAGGCTTTGGTCATTGCTGAAATAAACCATTTTATTTAAATTCCGGGTTGCTGTGTGAAACAAAGAGGCGGAAGCAGCGGATTACATTGACACTCGTCTTCATTCACCATCCCCTAACACTGAACTCCTGCTGTGAACCCCTATTTAAAATAATGGGAACTGGACGTGGTTAACGGAAAAAATTGGGATCTGACGCATTTTCACGGATGAATTCCTGTATACTGTCTGCGTTTAAGCTGTTTGTTCAGCAAATGTACGGCTTGGTCAAACGTCTGTGTTGCTCGTTTCTTGACCGTCTCTATTTATTATTGTGATTTAGACGACGATCAGATCGCATTTTTGGAGCCGTTCTTGCATTCAGAAAACCGCATATGGTTCAAAAACATTTTTCTTACAACAGGGCGTCGAGCGCTGTACATAAATGTAGGACCTTCAGTGCTGCCATATTTATGACAGAGCACGGATATTCTCAGAATTTAAAAAAAAACTGTATATGTGACTAAAGTAAATGAGTTAATTGTTCTGTGTTTCTTCAATCCATTGACAATATTTAATAAGAAATGTGCTACTCGAGTAGGGCTGGGTTCACTAAAATCGATGTTGTGTGTTGTCCAGATTGTGATATGGGAGGACATAAGAAGTATGTCCTGAAGTTGGTGACAGAGCCAATGCACTATGCAGAGTGAAACATGTTGGGCAGGAAGGAATATATTTTTGCCATGCAAAAATGCCACGGTACTGAAATAAAATACAGTACTGTGCAAAAGTGTTAGTCATGCAACTTGAATGTGTGTTGAGAAGTACAGGTAGATTCTGATCTACCATCAGGGAGGTTTCTGGTTGGCCCCAAATTCATTGTGCAGCCTGAGAATGACCTCAAACACCCAATCTCAGTCATACACAACTATGTTGAGCAAAAAGAAGGAATCCTGCAACAGATGGTCTGGTCCCCACAGAGCCCTCATCTCAACATGATCCAGTCAGTCTGGGAGGACATGCAGAGACAGTCAAAGTCTGCAAAAGAACTGTGGCCAGTTTAGAAGAACCTACCAACCTCCACCTTAAACTGCATGCAAGTTTGCATAAGAGAATTGATGGTGTTTTAAAGGCAAAGGGTGGTCCCACCAAATATTGATCTGACTGAGGTTTTTTTTGTCTACCGCACTTTTTAGAAGGTTTATCGGTTAATAAGTATTCATGGCATTATTTCTGGAACCATCCTCGCTTTATAGCATTTTTGCCACAGGTGCCTAAGACTTTTGCACAGGACTGTATATATATTTTAGCCATGCAAAAATACCACGGTACTGAATAAAGAGTCTGCTGCGTAAAAATGGGTTTATATGTTCGTAAGCCATAGCGGTTGTCAACTGTGAAAGGAAAGGTGTGTATGATGTCCCTGGTCTAAATTGACACATTTCATGGATGCTTTTTGCTGACAAAAAAGCATGACATATAAAGCATGTTGCTGACAAAATAAATAGCTTTCGGAATTTAGCCATTTGTTAGTCTTTTGTTTGTCTTTACACGGGTCAGCTTGCGTGGAGTGTGGAGGCTTTTTGCCTTGTTGCCGGCAGGTTCCGTGACATGAGAGATAGGCCTGTCTTATCCAGAGAAGAACTGGGCAGAGATTGACCGGGGGTGATTTGCAGGGAAAAGGTGAAGCGAAGATTGCAGACAGACAGTTTGGGAAGGTGAGCAACAAAGACGGGGACAGAAACTGAAAATTGGATTTCCACAGCGCTCATTTCCGCCCCGTGACACGGCCGACATCCTCGGCTCTGTCGTGTCGGCGCCGGGGTGTTTTGAAGGGACTCGCGCCTAGAAACGGCGTAAAGGCAACGCGTATTTCGCATCGGGTCGCGTGTCCTTATCCCGTGGCACGTGTCATTTCACGTGGACGCTAAAACGCGCTTTCTAGTGTTCCTTCCTACCGTGTACCAGAGGCGTTTCGGATGCCACGCGACATTCTAATGCCGACGCTTGAATAATTTATGACGGCACTTCTGTCCACATAAAAAGGCCCCTGAACTTTTCGCCCACGACACGAACAAAGTAGGAGAGAGAAACTTGCACGCTTTTCTGCGCATTTCTTCACTTCATTCTTAGAAGTGCTGGCGTTGAGTGACGCACAGTTTCAAAGAAGCAACAACACAATACACCATTTTAAAATTGAAAAAAATTGCTCTTTTCTTTTTTAAATTTAGCTAAAAAATCCTTCTTTTTGTGTCGAACCCTGATCCTGAGAGAAATGCTACGCGACGGACTTGTTTAACCGCGTAAAATCATTCCTAACACCCAAGCGTGAGAAGTGTGTCAAAACACTGTCCTGTACTCCACAGACAGCGAGGTCACGGGTCCCAGGGATGGCTGGATGGTTAATGTCAGCGCTGGTTTGGCAGCAGGATGAGGAGCAACGCTGCGAAACTCTGCCGGCCTTCATGAGGACAGCGCTTTGCGCTGTTTGTAGACGCAGCTGTAAGTTTCCACGCTTGTTGCTCTGCGTTTGTGTCGGAGTGGCGGGGGGTCTGGTTTTCATCGAACCTGGACAATACTTTAGCGGGACGATATATGTGGTTTTGCCCAAAGACAGGGGGTCACGTTCACAGCCAAGGTGGGCAGGACAGTGTACAGTGGCGCTGCGGGAAGGAAAGAACAAGACGAACAGCAACGGCGCAACCGAGTTGTACGGCTGTACCACCACCCCGCTCTTCGAGAGCGCTTGTCCGCAGTCCCGGGGAAACCCAGCAGGAGGCGGCACTGACCAGTGACGGCAGCCACGCCAACTGATCGGCTGTGTTTGAAAAGAGCTTTTTACCCTCACGTCTAAAGGGCCTTTTTTGTCCCGGAGATAAGAGTCGGCCGCAGCGTTAGGCGTTTCAAAGAACGTTGGCAGGTGTGTGAGCGCAGTGTTAAAATGAGGCCGTTTCGACGTTCCAGAATTACTTTTCAGCTCTTTTAGGCGAGGGACAGCGGGACGTTTGGCGCGACAACAAAACACGGCTAAGTAGACTAGAATCGAGCGACTTGTTTCTTTCCACCTGAGAAATATAGCTGTTCAGGGCGTCTGAAGCAGGCAAGGTGAGAGATCTCCTCTCGTCACCGTCTTCCCCCTCTATCTTCTGCAGAAGCTCTTGTAGAATCTTCTGTTGTACCAACCGTTCACTGTTTTCAACCAGTTCCCCTGCAGTTTCACTCGGGTTCATCCATGCTGTCATTCTGTGTACTGAATTTAGTTGCAGGGCAAATGGTTTAAAGGGAGGTTTCATACTCAGCTCCTTTGGTGCGTCGCCAGTTTTCCCAATTTGGCCGGGAAGGATTTTGTGGATTTTGTTCAGCTGCTGAACACTTTTGAGCGTCTTTTGTAAAGAATGTAAGACGTCCGCAATGGAAGACGTGTAGGAGGGAAGCCGCCTGCCGGAGAAGGGTGAGATACCGGGGAGGACCAGGGGATCCAGCCGGAGACGGTCTTCCCCTCGCCGCGTTTTACACCGTTCCGCACTTCTCTAGTTTCCCTGCTTAAACAAACGCGTTTTCCAACCTTATTCGCAATGAAAGAAGCCGCGCGTTACTTCACAAACACCTCTAACTGGATTCCCTGCAAGGCGCCATCAAAAAAGCCTCGCGACTTTTAAACTCAGACGTTAATGCTGCCGCTACAGCAAGGAGCAGCTGAAAATCTTTACGTCGACTCCCAGTAGGACCCAAAAACCGGAGACACAAGTCTATTTCTTTTAAAATTTTACTCCGTAGTTACTGTCAAAAATACTAAACGCCAGACAGTTGGATAAACCAGATGAATAATATCCAGCACAGTTTAGTAATTATTAATGGTTATTAAGTTATTAATCCTCAAGCATAACTTTTGTATATTTATCTTTTTCAAGTAACTATATGTGCAGTTAAATTTTCTTATTTCCCTTGCAAGGATACAGGCCGTTTGCCGCATGGGCCAAACTATTAGACAGTAGTTAACCCTGTTCAATTGGCGGTTTATTACTGTCTAACTGACATTTAATTCCCTGTGTCTGTTAAGTACTTTGGGTCGTTCTGCCTCCGTAAACATTTGTTCACCACGAGCCATGTGCTGCACTGATTTGTTCCAAGAACCGCGCTGGAAAAGTGTGAAATTTGGAGCGATGAGCGTCGGGTCCTCAGTTTAATGTTCGCCGAAGAAACATCTCGTGCTGTTCGAGTCTCTTCGACTGTCACGGCGGCGTGACCTTCGCGGGTCGACAGCAGCCCTGCCGAAAGTAGATCTTTGTCTACGCCTTATGTTTACTGTTGGCAATACTACGTGTTCCGCGAAAAGTCGAGCGAAAGCGGGCTAATTCAACCTATGAGACGGTATAAATGAGAATGTTTGCAGATATTAAGTCTTGCGGAAAAAAATGAACGTTTTTCCACCGGTAATTGAAAAAATGGACCTTAATGTATAACAGGTAAACTCATTATCATAAGCTGTTGAAGCAGATTTTAAGAAGAAAACATTTATTTTGGTGCAGTGCTTTGCACTTCTTATTAGCATACGTTTAGACATTTTACTTTTATTGCTTTATAATCCCATTAACGCTGGATGTTTCTAAGAAATATTTTGTGTGGAAATGTACCTGTGTGCATCTTAC
Organism: Arapaima gigas; assembly: GCA_900497675.1. Classification (NCBI taxonomy): domain Eukaryota; kingdom Metazoa; phylum Chordata; class Actinopteri; order Osteoglossiformes; family Osteoglossidae; genus Arapaima; species Arapaima gigas. Next base: position 34,088 of record UFQX01000122.1, on the reverse strand, counting down.
ATTTCCATGGAAACTACCTTGTCCTGTGTGAGGGACCTTCTTGGATAACACAAGATGATGACTTTCTTTAGGAATCTCCAAAGTGCACATAATATTAGAGAATTTGTTTTTTTTTGTCAGAATTTTTCAGCATTTTAACCCCCTGTCCAAAAAAAAAAAAAACTGAAAACAACTTGTCATCCTGAGAAATCTACCTCAGTTATGTTTATCTGTTTTCTGCACTAAAAGGATTCCATAAGAAAAAAAAACAAGCTTTGATGGTCCATTTTTGGGTTTCGCATAATCCCCACTCAACCACATCCCAGATGTCATACCACCTAAGATGTTACCTGTTAGCTCATCGAGAGGTAAAAGATGCTTACTACGGCGGCATGCCTGGGCTGGCCGAGGGTTCGACTCCGGCTCGGTTCATCTGGAGGTGGAGGTTGTATGTTCTCCCCCCGTGTCTCTATGAGGGTCCTCCCACAGTCCAAAGACACGTGTTTCAGGTTAGCTAATCACTCTAAATTGTCTGCAGGGTGTGACTGTGCGTGTGGCCACCCTGTGACGGACTTTCATCCCGTCCGTTGTGTGCTTTCCAGGACCGGCCCAGACCACCGCAAAGCTCACCGGGACGAGCAGCTTGTGAAAGTGAGTTATGAACATTGCAGCAAAACTAACCTGTCAATCACCAAAACTACAGGATTTTTTGTGTCCCTTTTGTGCTCATTCTGCAAACACGGGATTCACAAGTTCTTAAACACAACAATTATAGCATATATCCACACTTATGATGTCTGATTTCTGCCATCTGGAAATGTTATACATCGTTTTGTCTTTTGGTGGTGTAAGACTAAATAAGACTAAATTTAGCTTATACTTTTATTGAGCCCACAGCTCTGGACCCTCGCGTTCAGCAAAGGAGGGCAAGAAAGATGTTTGGATTAATTTTGTCTTGAGCCTGTAACTGTAAATAACAAAACGCAGTTAAGTTTCCCAATAAAATCCACTTTTCAGACTCAATCTTGCTGATAAATATCTCAAATGGTCGTAAATTCAATAAATCTAGTGGCAAAATTGATATGCTAATGCAATCTTCCTATGGGCTTGGGGCATAAGCTGATCTTCTCCTTCAGCTCACCTTACAGTGAGCATCCCAACTAAAATGCACATTTCTGACTTTGATGCTGTTCTCTACACGGGAAAAAAAGGTAATTGTGCCCAAGGTTGCTGGAGGTAATAATACCAGCCAGACTCCAGTATTAAAAAGACGTCTCTGTTCAGTGCAGCTGAGGACCTCTGTAGCAGAATTAATACTTAATACGCCTTTGCTGCGTACGTGTTGTAATTTGTTGCTTAGCTAATACTTGTAATGTGCTTTAAAGTGCTTCATGCCACTTTAATACACTTGTACAGCTGGTCATTTGACTGCAGCAGCTCGGGTCAAGTTCCTTCAGCGAGGACACGATGGCAGCCACCGAGTTGGAATTTGAAGTTCACTGCGCCCGACCTCTTACCCTAAAGCATTTGCCACAATACACGTGTTACTGAGACCCAAAACCCAACTGTTATATTCCCCAGTTACCCATGTAAAAAGGGGGTCCCGGCTAAGGTTGCATCCTCGAACTACAAAAAGACCACGTACTTATTCGGTGCATTGCGTCTTCCCGTCCAAGCATCCCAAATCCATACCGGTACAGAATTCATTAACTAGGACAAATCCCTGTCCCGCTCGGGAGGCAGAACTTCACTGAAACTCGGCTCTGTTTGCTTTAAATAGCCTTTCCCCATTACGTACCAGTGATTGCGGGCTAATTCTATACTCAGTAGTCATGCTATTTAAATGTAGTTTTACGCTTCAGGAAAAGCTGTATTAAGATCGCTAGCGCTCCATCGTTTGTGTTATTCATGTCAAACCAGACCATTTCTTTAAAGAGATTATCCACAATGCACGACAAAAAAGGCGAAGAGTGTTTGGGAGCCCGTAGAAATACTTTGCGTATGAAAACGTGCCGCCGTTAAATCCCGAATTATGAGCGCACCGGCGTCATTCACTTAATAAGTTTACTTTAATGAATATTTATTGTTAAATATGATTTATTAGTTATTTGGTAAATATTTATATTTAATGATTTGATAGATATTAATAACCCAGAGCGGTGGCTTTCATAACTTTGCGACGGTCCGGCCTAATACGAAGTGTACGTTGACGTCTTTGTTACACCTGCTGTTAGTGGCCTTTTCGAAGGAAATTTTGGATGGAAAGGGTCAGCATTTTTCCTTGTCAGCCACAAATTGGTTGTGCATTTTCAGAAATTTTGCTAAATCCATCCAGCCGTTTCCCTTAAGGGCTTGGCCTGGTCACGGCAGTCCATCCTAGATCCACTGGGCACAAGGCTAGGAGAGGAGACGGTACCCCGGGCCATTGCAGGGCAGCGACACGCAAACAGCGCAGGCGGGTTATAGTAGCCGTTGAACCATAAACACATGTCTTTGGACTATGGGAGGAAATCAGAGCACCCAGAAGAACCCTGTACAGCCACAGGGAGATCATGCAAACTCCATACAGAGTGAGCTGGATTCAAACCCACACCGAAACACTGTAAAGCAACAATGCTACCCACTTCACGACCCCCGTAAAGCTGCCGAAAATATTCCGCTACAGTGGGAATGTTTATTACTGACAAAGAAAGACTTTCTAGGGTTGGCCAGTGGCATCGCATCGTGTGGGAGAACAACAGGCCGCTTGGATTAGGAAAGACGATGTCGATCTCTGTTATTATAATTTACTGTCTATATGGCTTATTTATTGCTGTGTTGCAGGAGTTAAAACATGCAGTGTTGTGAGGCACCAGCATGTGGCTTTGGATCTCTGAAGATCAAGAACTTGAAACCCAAAGGGAGGAGGCTGGCGGCTGGTGATCGAGATCCCGATGCCGAATCATAACCGATGTCATTTATACCGAACGCGAGCAAACGGTTAAATATAGTCAAAATCGTGTTATTTCTTGCGTGAGCCTGGAGCCCTGTGCTTCTGGGATAGGATTCAGGCCACTGGAACCCCACGTAGGAGCAGGGCCAAGTACTGCTGCACACTTTCAGCTATTTCACTTTAAATGTGCAACGGTCCAAGCGCTTCTGTGTCAGCGATATTGGGAAATATTTCAGAGGAGTCCAATTTAACAGTTACCACAGTTCTGTCAGTTCCCACAGATATAATTTTAAAACTAATTCCGATAGGCTTTTACATTTCCACGTCGAGGAAAATGAACATGTTCCCTCGGTCAGAAGTGATAGCAGTTATGAGAGGAAAGCGTGATGGAAAGGGGAGCGAGAAGAACGTGGCGAGACGCTGAAAGGGAGAAGCTGAGCGACTCTGGCAGCGCTAATGATAATTGGAATTAAATAAGTCCTCCGCGCTCCGCATCCGCAGAACGGCGCCCGGCCGCAGCGCCGCCTCATTTATCTTCATCTGCTTAGCGGCACGTAGACGGGGCGAACGGAGGCCCCTCTCCTCTCGTTCATCCTCGCTGTCATCGCGTCGCTCTCCCTGCCTCCCCCGCTCGGCCCGCAGCGCCGTTTTTCTTCCTAACTGTCGTTTACCGCTCGCCACCTCTCCCTTTTCGCGCTTCGTGCGTTCCTTCCTTTCCCCATATCTCTCTCACCTTTCCCAAACACGACCCTGTTGTCTTATTCCCTGCTCTTCTGTCAGGGAGATAATGGAGTGCAAAGACTGCGCTTGCCGAGCGTGTGTGCTGAGGCCTGAAGAAAGGAGAAGACGGGAGAGAAATATATCGCGGCGTAATGATGGGAAGGATTATTGATCAGCGGTCAAACCTGAGAGAAGCAGCGAAGCAGCAGCTGACTGCAACGTGACAAGTTATACAGGGAAACAGTGATTGATCGTTTTTTTTTTTAAGTTTGAAAACACACGGCAGCTATAAAATTGTTCTGTAATTTTCAAGCTCGAGCCGGAAATGTACAGTACTGTGCAAAAGTCTTAGGCACCTGTGGGAAAAATGCTATAAAGCGAGGACGGTTCCAGAAATAACGCCATGAATACTTATTAATCGATAAACTTTCTAAAAAGTGCAGTAGACAAAAATAACCTCAGTCAGATCAATATTTGGTGGGACCACCCTTTGCCTTTAAAACACCATCGATTCTCTTATGCAAACTTGCATGCAGTTTAAGGTGGAGGTTGGTAGGTTCTTCCAAACTGGCCACAGTTCTTCTGCAGACTTTGACTGTCTCTGCATGTCCTCCCAGACTGACTCGATCATGTTGAGATGAGGGCTCTGTGGAGACCAGACCGTCTGTTACAGGATTCCTTCTTTTTGCTCAACATAGTTGTGTATGACTGAGATTGGGTGTTTGAGGTCATTCTCAGGCTGCACAATGAATTTGGGGCCAACCAGAAACCTCCCTGATGGTAGATCAGAATCTACCTGTACTTCTCAACAGACATTGAAGTTGCACGACTAACACTTTGCACAGTACTGTATCTATGTTAGACAATCAGTCAATCAATGAAATGCATTTTTTATTTCTACTGTTTCTATTTTCTATTCATCCTGCTGTTTGGAATGTTTCTAAACATTTCGTTCTTAGATTTGTGCCAAGTCAAAACGGCGTTTTCAGTTTCTGGGCGTAGGAGTCCAAATGTGGACTGTGTTCAAATATTCAAAGCTAATTCTAATAGGTCTTTTAACTCCACTTGTAAATAAATTGTGGATAACCTGTTGTTTTTCTTTGGAATCCACAAATGCACCCCTTTCTTTGAGGTTCTACACCGTGGTACAGACTTTGTGAAAAAAGAAAAAGAAAGATCCATACTGAAGATGAAAGAGCATTCCACACAAGTCAGAGACATGATTAAAGAGAGTTACAGATCTGCTAGAGATCTTTGCAAAAGCTGAGGAAACCCCTGGGAGCTCGACGCAGTCCGTGGTGCAGAAGTGGATGAAACACGTGGATGCACAAACACACCTCCTACATCAGGCTGCCCCCATAAACTTGGTTGCTGGACAAAAAAAAATGGCCCTTATTACAGGAGGAGCTCCAAGGTGAACTGTACACCAGTCACTGGTTGCGACCATCCATAGGTGCTTGAGAGCTGACATTTAACAGTTCCATGTGATTAGCAGACAAGTTCAATTTATGGCAGTAGCACATTGTCTAGAGTGACACCTAAATGAAATTTTTATTAAGACGCATATATTGCAGGCAGCAAAAATGTGCAAAACTCTATCTAGAAGGAGCCACGGAGATGAACACCAGCTGCCTGGCAACATCATATCAGCGGTATGGTGGCATCGTGATATTGGGAAGGTTTTGCCAGCAGGGACAGGCAGTGTTGTCTGGATTGGTAGGAAGAGAAATGGGTGACATTAGAGATAATTCCTGGATTAAATTGCTATCCTCACTCAAAACATCATTCTGTAGCTGCAACAAGGAAAAAAATGGGAGCTGTTGAGTTGCTCAAATGGAGTCTTGACCTTAATGCCACCGAAAACCACACTACTTACTGCTTCTCCCTAGTTAAGCAATTTTGCAAGAAGTTATGAGGTGAATCAACCTAGTTTTGAAACCTATTGAAGACATTTCAGTTTCTTGTTACTTCCTTATATTTTACTATTATGCTTGTTCTGTCAGGGTATGCTGAGAAGAAGAATGTATAACACATAACTATTTGTCAAAATAAGGGAATTCTGCTCGGGAATCACAGACACTGTTCTAAGCAAATAAAAGCTTTAAAGCTTAAAACTGCCTATGCAATAAAGCAGGCCGAAACCCGTGTCACTGAGAAAAAGCTGCGTAAAAAATCTCACCAAAATGGAATTTAAGGGCTGCCATTCAGAAGATATTTGCATTGACAGCCAACGTGTAACAGTGAGTAAATTGGAACAACACAAGCAAAAGACCCCTTAGTAATGACAATGGTAATTTCTCCTGTTTGGCCCCAAAGAAATCTTTAAAAAGTTACGTAACGTACGACATTTGTGTTCCATAACAAATCAAAATTTTGTAAAAGACGAACTTCAGGGAGGAGATATCAGACCAAACACCTGGCCACACCCAGCTATCAATGACACACGCATGTAAACACATCCCGCTACTGCCCCCCCGCAGGTGCTGTTTTCTTAAACCGACCACCGCCCCACTTCCACCTCTACCTTGTCCCTACGGGGGGGCTCGACAACCTCGCCTGACGACGCATCATTCCAAGTGGAGAGTCGAATACTTCTGACTCCTGAACACTACATTTAACTAAATAAACATGTTTATGTTTTATTGAACTGGGTGGACATTTTTGTACATCTAAATAAACTTAAATAAAATGAATTAATAGAAGACTGAATAATTTGACATTCTTAATAAATAATAAGGCTAATAATAAACTTTTGAAAAGGCTTAGAGCAAAAGCAGGTCCCTCGACAGGAGAACAGTGGGTATAAACAACATACGCTTCCGCCACTTAGCGTAATTAGTTCTCGAAATGGGAGGACACTTGAGGATCAGGCAGCCGCCTTCGGTAATTTTCCTCGCGGCAGCCAAAACATCTCAGTGTGCAGCATTTCCTGGTCTCCACACCCCGTGGTTGGCAAATCAGGGAAGACCCCGCGAGCCGCACTGAACAAAGCTCAACTCCAAACTGCAACGGTGAGCAACTCTTCCAGCGGCTCTGAAGTTCTCAGTGCAGGACGTCCTTGGCAGAGTCTGACCAAGGGCCGCCGGTCTGTCGGGAATCGTGTTCGGATCCTTCGCGATCTTAATGATGTGTTTACAGCTGTCGATAATATAGATAAACCTCAGGTTACGTGATGATGCACCTCGAAAGATTTGCTTATCCATTTTTGAGAGTCACGGCTAAAGAGAGGAGCAATTTGGGGTTCTGCTGGTCCAAACAACATTTATGCTGAACAGGTTATTAAAGCAGATGCCCTTCCAGTGTTCAGACAATTACTGTCTTATTAGATTTTTTCCTACTTGGAGGAAGCTGGCAGAGAGGACAGTATGACTGGAGCCTGCTGCTCCACCACGTCATTTAGTCTGCTTGTTTCAATAGCTTGCAGAGGTCTGTCTCTTTTACACAGGCTGGGCTTCTCTCTGGATGAATCCCAATTTTCTATTTATATGCAACATTATTTGACGCACACCAGGCAGTCAGCCGGTTATGAAGTTCTAGCTTTCTTCAGAGTTGTCACCTATTTGGACGATAGGAGAAGAGCAAGAGGGAGATACGTGTTGACGGTTATTTTCTGCCTTTTACAGCACTGTAAAAGTTTTGCATCTAATAGTTTATTGTGAAAAATTACTCGGGCACCAATTTCTGCGCAACCGTGACACGAACAGTCGTAACAAGCCGGGGAATAAAATGACCGTTTGAAAGCTTTGAACGTTACTGGTTTCAAATGGCTCCACTCACATCTGTTTGAACTTCTTATGTCCTGAATGGGGTTTTTTTGTGGTGCTCCATATTCTTAATAGTTATTTAAATAAAATCAAATATTTGAGTTGTGGGTTTGCATCGCAGTCAAGTATTTTGTGGTTCAGGATGACCGTGAACGTGTTTTATTGAGCCACCAGACTTCTCTGCTGATGACATTCGGGTTCTATTTAAAAACCCATCTTGGGTTTTCATCTGTAATGTAATAATAATAGTAACAGCTGCTTAAGTATATTGTGTGATTTTGACACATTATGTCTTGTTTAAACTATTTCTTTAAATTTGTTCAATAGAATATTTACCGATAATCATATTCTACCGCCCTAGTCTATCATCCACACTCGTGATTTATTATTTTGCCTTTGTGAGATTTATCATTATTATGAAAGTGACAGGTCTATTACCCTGAGGCCAAAGACAAAGTAAATAAAAATAAAGTCAGCTGATAGTAACATTTGGGGAAGAGATACAGGGTTAAAACACAGGTTTTTATTACGAAATACTTTGTGTATTGATGAAAGTGCAGTTTTTAAGGTACACAGAGCAGAACACAGATATGATCTTGACCTGAAAGAGTAGGACTTTTGGTCTTTACCTTTTGTCTTTTTACACAATGCAAATAAGGATGCATTTTGATTCTGGGAGGAGCCAGAGAAGCAACATGGGACCTGGTTTGAACAAAGCTGTGTGAAGACGGTTCTCCGCAGTCGGTTCTCCTTTACTGCCAGCAGGTATTTGCCTCCTTATCTATCAAAGCGCGGGTTGGCAGCACGCAGCTTACCTTTACCGGGGGTAACGTCGTACAGTGCCGAGATGCAAGTCTTTCCATTCCGAGATCACCGGCATGTGTTTTTCACGCCAATGTATAACATGAACATCACAGTAAATATTTTATTCCAGACACATTCTAGACAGATGTTATACGAATGCTGTCTTGTCCAAGGTCAAAACGTACCATCACACTGAACATAGCTGCTCGTCTTTAGAGAAAAATAAAATCTATATTAAAGAATACAAACGTGCAGTTTTTAAAGAATAAACCGCATAAAACTGAAGAAGACGTGACGGATGAAAGTTTTTCAGTTTGAAGTCTTTTTACTTCGTTGTTGTTGTCATGGTTCGGACCAATTTTTTTCACTTGCTATTATATTTATTCATTTAGTGGACATTTTCATCCAAAGAAACTTACAATAATAAGCTACCTGTGATTATTTACCCATTTATACACCTGGGTAATTTATACTGAACAAATGCTTTTCGTCTTATATGTAGTGGCAGTGAATCCGCGGACAAGTTTTCAACGTGACGTGAAATTGCACCGCGTCCATTGTGGAAGTAAGTTTAACCACAGCAATTCCTTGCATTATTTTAGAAATCAGCCTTTCTATGAATCCTGACGAAATGAGAGAAAAAAAATCCTATTACTTTACAGAAGACAATTTTTTAGAAAGTTAAACATGTATCTATGATTATTCTCAGCTAATTCATTATGGATAATAGCCTTTATTACATTTTAATTCGACAGGGGGGTTATAATGTATAATATAATGATAGCCTGCAAACCTATTGCTATGTAGCATTCCAGAAACCTCTGATCAGGCCCGTTCTTCGATGGATGGTGCATCTCGGCTCAAATAGAAAAAATGTCAAACTCATACCTAGTTATAAAAGCGCAAAATAACCAACAGACCCAAAAAAAAAAAAAATCGGTTAGTGTAAGTTATCAGTCATTCATCTATCCATTTTGACAAAGTACATCATCGTGGACTTTATCATTTGCTGGCCTTGTCAATAGGGATCAGAATAAATTCTAAAACTTCCTGTTATATACGTCAGCTCAAACTTACCGGCTGCTCAACCGCTGTCATTCGACAGCGATATCAGCCGCCAGCATCTAACGCTGCTGCTGTGTCCAAAGTATCAAACCTGCAGACAAATACACATGAAGTAGCAAATGAAAATGCAATTTTTCTTCCATTGATAAGTGACATGGCTGTGGGCAAGAGTTATCTGTTGATGCAAGAATCTCAGCCTGCGATCTATGAACTGCTCCTTCAGAGTCCGGGGTCTCGCCAGGGCAGCCCTGTGAATGCCTGACATGGTCTTGCTGTGATAAGGGACACAGAGGTGGGCAATTTGTCTGGAGATAAGAGCTGGTAGTGGGCGGGTTAAGTTGTGAATGAGAATATTTAGAATTGCCACTGCATATTCCCCTGCTATGCTGTCACCTTCCCGTTTCTAAGCCTCCGAACTGCTTTCCATCTGCATTTGCTTGTTATTTCTCCCATTTTCTTCCTCACTGTATGTTTAATAACTTTTTAACACTTTTTTGTGCCTGGAATTATCCAGGTCTCAAGATATAAGCATCTGGATCTCCGCATTTTCACTGCAGCACAGTGGCTACAATAAGTTCTCTCGAAGCCTCAAGGCTAGAAAAGGCGTCTGGCATTAGGCAGCTATATGTGGCAAATGACAGTAAACAGCCGCATGCTGTCAACCATCTCCGGTTGAAATTTAATACCTGAGACCTTATTCAACTATGAGTATACAGTGTCCTATAAGTGTGGTCCATTCTCCACCTTGTGCAGGTTCTGCGGCACTTTATTTCAATATGTATCTGCTGGAGTCTTCTGCCGCAATATTTCCTTGCATCCCCTTGTTCCTTGCAGCGTTCCCTCCTCCTTTGGAAGAAGCATGAAATCAGACATGGCCATCAGGAGAAGAATGCTAATCTCGCCAAGAAGAGATTGTGGCGAACACTGTGAGTGAGGGAGAGGAGAGGTGCTGGGATGCCGAAGGCAGCTATCATGAAACCATATAGATCTGCAGCTACTGCAGTTTGGGTGGTAAAATCTTTTCCATTGAGTTTTTGAGGAAAACTTCAATAATAGAAAGTCTTGCTGAATGCAACAGAAGGACTGTCTCTGAAAAAATCCATTTGGACTCCATTTTACACAGGGGGGTAATTCTTTCAGAGTGAAGTCAAAGCGAATGACAGAAGACAATGGGCGCAAGAATGGAAACTGATTTTATGCATATTTACATGTTAACGCCACAGAGTTTCCACAGCTGTTTTGTGAGGACAGTACGATATTTTAAAACGTATTTGAACAGCACGTTATCCAGAACTGCAATATAGTGGGAGCATCCATTGTTCTGACGTCTCTTTGTAAGCAGAGGCGGATGATTTTGGTAAGTTTACCAAAAGCAATAATTTAATAATAATAGGCTTTCCACAAATAAATTTTTGTCAGCTCTAACGTCTGAGACAAAATGCTGTGATTTCCAGGCCTGACACAGGATTTAAGGCTCACTGGGACGTTGAACATGTCTGCAGGTGCGACGTACTCAGGGTCCCGAATGTCTCCCCAGACCAGCAAACAAACCCACTGGAATAATAGGAGGACGGGGAGCTCTTTGGAAAGAGGAACCGGTGATGGATGAGTGTTTTTAAGTCCAGTAATTCTCGGCAGGTAATTCTCCCCAACCAAGAATTATGTGCAACATTTTCCTTTATAAACAGCAATAGCTATAAGTTATAAAGGTCACGTTGTGTTTTTTTTTTTTGTTAAACATTAACTAAAGTCAAAGAAGAGTGTAAGATGTTTGTTACTAAAGTCTAAAAGTTATTATTGAAGGCATTTTTTGACGCGAATTCAAAAACAACAGAAAAACTGAATATTCCTCAAAAAATGTGTGAAGACTGGAAATTTTTGGGCTGGATATGAAATTTACGTTTCAGGTCGTGTCTGGAGAACGAATTACGCATCAAATGCAAAGTACAAGAACTCACGACGACAACTTCTACTAACTGTATTGCAGTAGCAAACAGAACCTTTAGTGACGTCCACTTGTGCGCCGCTTCTGAAAACCTCAATTAACTTGTCTGTTTTTATACAATATAAACATATTAAGTCAGTGGAAGAGAAAATTAAATGTTGGCGGTTTCCTACGTGAGCAATACTGTCATGATGCTGTCATACGCAAGTTTCGTATTAAATGTTGTTTATTTTCTTGTCATTGACCGAATAATCTGACTCTTTAAAATTCTTTAAGCCCCGGATTTCACTTCGACCACGCAGCCCGCCGCTGGCGATCCACGCAAAACATCCCCGGGAGCCGCGGCGTTGTCTGAGTGCAGAGGAGACACGAGCAGCCATCTCGCACACGTCCTTTTTATTCCGTCCCATTATCTATCTTTTTTGTCTCAGTGGTTTATAACATGATTTATAAGTGATGACAAAACTAACAAGGAAGGGGCTTGAGGAAGCGGATTATTTCTGGGTTTGATTGACAGGTACACACTGTGTGGAAATGTAATTATTTTTCAGGCCTTTCAGCTGTATCAGTGTGTCAGCTTTTGTTTTAATCTCTGCACTGTCGTTATTCAATGCAAAACACCCAACCGCTATAGCGCATTATATGCAAGAGCTACATAACTGATCATAACTGTGGTGTTTCTTTAGACCGGTATCAGAATCTCTGTACCGATTGTCCTTGTACTTCAGCCTTTAGAAATGGAACCTCTCCTGCTACGTTTTTCTCACTCAAACACATGCAGTGACGTCTCCGTTTTATCATTTAGCAGATGCTATTCTACAAAGTGAAAACAAAAATGCATTTTGCCGACAGAGCGATACAGATGGAGAAATTATTTTTGAAAGTGCCGTCAATTAGTACTGTTTCTGTCACTGTGTGTTACATGAACAGCTGCTTGTTGAATTGATAGGAACTGCCGTTTTCTTCTTAATAACAGACAATATAGTTTACGGACCCAACAGGATATCAGGAGAGAAGAAGATGCACAAGAGATGTATTCTGAGGCCCCTCTTGAACGTTGAGAGGGATTCAGGAGTTCTGAATGAGAACATGAGATCATTCCACCTCATTGGAGCCAAAAGTAAGGTCCTTCAGGCTTTCCGATTTGGACCTCTTGTGCTTGTGACCACCAAATGGCCAGAAGTGAGGGAGCGTAACAGTCTGGCTGGGGTGTACTGAGTCATCAGGTGCCAAAGATATTGGGATGGTGATACTTTGAGCATCTTGGAGGCTGTAATTCGAGTTTTGGACTTGATACAGTCACCTACAGGAAGCCAAGGGAGAGAGAGAAGGAAGGGAGACACATGGGAGCACTTTGGCGAGTCAAGCACAACTTGCACAGCAGTATTCTAGATCAGCTTGACAAGCTTCATATCAAAGGCCAGGAGACCAGACAGGAGGGAGCACCAGTTTTCCAGGTGAGATATCACCCTGCATTACACCACCTGCTGCAACATACACAGCCCCAAACCGTTTCTGTCTCATCCTCACTCTGTAAATTGAAATTTAATATAAACAATTGCCACTCTTCTTCACTTCTAAAGTCTGACTCCTCTTCAGAACCAAGTGCTGGTGTTTAACAGGAGGTTACAAGAAGCCCCTCAGAGAAAATTAAACATTGTTTTGTTTACCCTGAATTGTGTGTCGCTTCAGAGGAAAGCAACTGCTACATGAACACATGTAAATGTAAAGTACTCACTCAGCGGCCACTTTATTAGGATCACCACAATAATCTGATCAACCAAACCGGTGGCAGCAGCACAATGCATGAAATCACGCAGACACAGGTCACGTGCTTCAGGGAACGTTCACGTCAAACTTCAGAATGGGGAAAAAATGTGATCTAAGTGACTTTGACTGTAGCATGCCAGATGGGGTGGTTTAGGCATTTTAGAAAATGCTGCTCTCCTGGGAGTTTCACACACAATCTCCAGAGTTGACATAGAACAGTGTGAAAAAAATCATCCAGTGAGTGGCAGTTCTGTGAGCGGAAACACCTTGTTGATGAAAGAGGTCAGAGGAGAAAGGCCAGACTGGTTCAAGCTGACAGAAAGGCTACTGTAACTCAAATAACCACACTTTATAACAGTGGTGGGCAGAAAAGCATCTCTGAAGGCGCGACTGGTCGAACCTCGAGTCGTGCGGACTACAACAGCAGAAGACCGCATCGGGTTCCTGTTCTCTAAGCCAAGAACAGGAAGCTGAGGCTACGGTGGGCACTGTCTCATCAGAATTGGACAGCTGAAGAGTGGAAAACATCACCTGGTCTGATGAATCTCAATTTCTGCTATGACCCACAGAATTTGGCATAAACAGCATGAAGCCATGGATCCAACCTGCCTTGTGTTAGGCTGACGATGGTGGTGTAATGGAGTGGCAAATGTTTTCTTGGTACGCATTGGGCCACCTAGAACCAGTTGAGCATTGTTTGAATGCCACAGCCAGACACTGCTTACAATTTACCCATCTTCTAATGGCTACTTCCAGCACAATAGTGCATCGTGTCACAAAGCACCAGTCATCTCAACGTGGCTCCATGAACATGATAATGAGTTCGGTAAACTTGAACGGCCTCCCCAGTCACCAAATCTGAATCCGATAGATCACCTTTGGGATGCGGTAGAACAGCAGATTGATGCTGCCAATGTGCAGTTGATAAATCTGTGGCCATTACATGATGTAGTCATGTCAACACGGACCGAAATCGCTAACAAACTTTTCCAGCGCTTTGCTAAATCCATGCCATGCAGAATTCAGTCTGTTCCGAAATCAAAGGTGGGTCCTACGCAGTATTAGAATGGTGTTCCTAATAAAGAGGCCTACGGAGGAAGCAAATCAAAGCAGACGGTACGACTAAAGAGCCGGATCATTTATTCAAAAAAAATGGAGGGAATGATATACAGGCAAAAACAGGGTGTATCTGGGATACATAGATATTCAGGCCTGTATCATCACAACATGAGGTCTGTACCTGGTAACACAATAAAAAGTGAAAAAATAAAAAAGTAAATACTTTTCCAGGCTTATATAATAGCCTCTATAATATTACTGCCTATCTATCTAAGGACCAGTATTAATATTTCACAGCACGGCGCAGTTTGGGGCCGTGTTAAAATAGGGTTAATTTGTTATAACAAAACAGTCACACAGGAGACACGTGTTTGATACGACTCTGCCTTTATCCTCACTTGGGAATATGATCTGCATTTAATAGAAATGGCTATCAAATACATGTTTACATTTCCTCTGTCTGTCTTTCTGCGAAATACCCTCAGGGCAGGACGATTAGTGCTATTTTTTCCGGGGCTTTCCTGTCTTCTGCTTCTCTTTGTTTGATGCCAGCAGAACTCCATTAGCTGAAGTGGGCAGTTACATTTAGCACAGCTTTCAGTCAACAGGGTCAGGCCACCGCCTACCGATCCCATCGGAGCACGTAGAAAAGGCGGCTGAAAAAGGTGCCCAGGGTGTCTTTCTTACAACTACGCTCTACTGTGTCTTTTCAGCTGCCGCATTTCATAACCCCGAGAACCATCTGTTTAAACTGCTTCCGTTGCTTCCTTTTGCCGAGACAAATACAGACTGACGCGAGCACACACACACACACACACACACACACACACACACACACAGAGGCGAGGCAATCCAGACACTAAGGGGTCTAATGACAGATCTTTTCAGTGTCACAATCTGAAGTGTTTCAGATGACTGGGAGACCTTTTCATTTTCAAACCCGTTTGCAAAAATTAACCCCCCCCCGGAATGAATACTGTGGATTCTGTTTGTTTCTGAAAAACAGAAACTGTCCTTTTGTTCTACAGAGGAGAAGGCATAGTCAACATTTTCTGTGAAGTATTTAAGCTTATTTCGGCCAAAAAACATTGAATGTACTTTCCATAATTTCCCCTTATACTTGGTCCCTGTAAATATTTGGAAAGGACAAGGAATGGACATAACTTATTAATATGTAACCTTAACCAGCGTCTGCATTCAATTAAACGTTCATATTCCATTATAGAATTCCAGCATCTCATGGGGTTCACTTCACGCTAAACAACATTTTGAACTTTTTTAAAGTTCAACACAAACCATGTGGAAAGGTAATGGTCTGAATAGATGGAACTTCCTTAGAAGACAAAAATTTCCCAGAAACAAGAAAGACGAAAAAGAAAACACAACCAAGGTGATTTGTGACCACTTCAGAGCAGAATATAGACAAAGAGAATGTCCGTCTCGTGGGGTTCAGGTACTAGTGCTAAGAGTGTAACAATATTTGAGTCTATCTATCTATCTATCTATCTATCTATCTATCTATCTATCTATCTATCTATCTATCTAACCTCCAGTATATATGATATATATATTATAATAATAATAGTAGTACATGATTTCATTATTATCATTAAATTCAGTAGATGTAGTGCTGACAAACCCAGAACCAAAGGAGGTTCCACCACGAGGAAGGTCTGTATAAAATGGAAGCAGCACAATGTGTGTTTACTGGCAACCACCATTATGGTAGTAAAACAAACAAACGAACAAACAAACAAGCAAACAAACAAACAAGTATATAAACAAAGGCCTCAAAACAGTAGCGCAGCTTTAAAATATGTGGCACCCTTCTATATAATAATAATAATAATAATAATAATAAATGATATAACTCTTTTAAAAATGCAAGTTAAACAACTTTGTGAAACATTTAAATGCATTTAATTTTCCATTCAACATTTGCAGTATATCAGCCATATAGGTGATACTGAACGCTAAGCAGCTTGACGCGTCATCGCCGAATGTCAGGAAAACCGCTGAGCGCAGAGGCGTTTTCACGCCCGGTTAATGATGTCGCCCTTTCGTTTCATACGTTGTGCTGCAATCGCTTTACCTGCAACTCGCGGCCGTTTGAAAGACACCGTCCGAGCGGCGACGCGACATTCCGCTCCGTCGTCCGTGTTCCGCCACGGTTACGCGGGGTTCCGTATGACAAACGGCGGCGCAATAAAACGCTTGCGAGGTGAAGCCCAACGAAACCGACCGTACGCTCCTCGAACCGTGGGATCCCTCGGCGTGACCGTCGCGTTGATTCATGATCTTTTAATGCTTGTTTTGGAGCTGTAATTGCTGTGCTTAAATACACTTCACCTTGATAAATGGCACCTACAAATCAGACGGCACTGGAGGACGAGGACCTTGCTTATAATGACCTCCGGGATGCGCCGGCTCTCTGGCACCCTCTCCATCTCGGTCGCCGCTCGGAGCTGCATAAAATGTCGCCTAATGTTCTGGCCAGCGATAGCAGCTGCAGGAGTGGAATACATTTACCATTTAATCCGGCAAACACAGTCGAACATCACCCGACGAGCCTCAAATTGCCAGGAACTCATTTAGCTGCAATAAGTTAAAGGACTTATGTTTCACCTGGCAGAGATCGCAGATTTAATGAGCCTTTTAATGGCGATAATCTATTAGCAGCGTTTCCCTAATGCGGGCACTTTTGCCTGCTTCTGGGGGGGGGCGTGGCGCCGAATTGGGGGATGTTCTGCACCACACGTTAAGAGCTGTGTCAGGAACCGGTGTCACCGAGCATGAATAAACTGCCTCAGTTCGGGGCAACGGGCAAAATCGCAAATCACGAATGCAGGCAGGTAGTGCAGAGCTAAGCAGCGGTGCAGTTTCCCACATGTGCCCGTGAGTTACCCCCCCCCAATTCTACTCCTACAGTTTTTTATTAAGTCATCGTGATGGCTGCGATAAATATAAATTGTCGTTTATCAGAAAAATTACAGTTCAGCTGAGATTTAAAAGAACGTGACCGGGGGGGTCCTGTTAACATACTGCTGCGGAAAGTGCTGGAGGTGGAAAAGAATAAGTGACAGTGATCCTTATGGGTGTGCTGGCCTGAGTATCAGTAAGCATCAGAAAACTAGATATTAGGACTTTCTGTAGGGAATAAAATACATTGCGAGATATTGTTGACGTTCATAATATATCTTTCTTTAAATAAGCGACACCAATTTTGAACAAACAGTATGAGAACAGCGTGAGCCGACCTGCAGTGTAACTTGGTGCACGCTGGGGGATGAAATGTAGCTGTTATGCATAATGACCATGTAGTACAGTTAGTCTTTTACTGGGAGAATCTAGTCATCGTGGGGGAGAGGAAAGCGTACCAGTGCCTTATGGGAAGTCCTGGTTCTTCATTACAAACTGCAGGGTTCTCATGAGTTGTCAGTTATGCTGCCTGATACAGGGTTCGGCTCAATTTTCACCACTGGGGCCATTCAGACAGATGGCCTGGGGACCATGGTGGAGGAAGAAGCAGTGGAGAGAACTGGAACTTTCATTTTGGCTGATAAAGAATTTATGTATGTTTGCAGTCACTTCAAAAATGACGCATCACAGAGAAGGTCTCAAGATTTTGAAGGCTACTCTGAAATGACATGCACAGGTGTACTAACTAGACATTACGTTTTTGGTTACTGTCACTTGTTAGGATTTTCTGAAGCACTTCTGAATTTTGCATATTTGCTACAGATGGTTTGTTGGCTCCAAAACGTGTTAGTATGTCATGCTTTTGTAGTGACTATTGAAAAGTGAATGCAGTTAGTTCCCAACTTTCACTTTGCCTCGTACGCAAGGTTGTGTTGACCGTGTTGGCGCAGCTCTTTACATGGGCAAGCTAGACCTTCTGAAAGTCCCATTAACTGCTTGTGCTTCTGAAATCTTGCTGTTCTAACCCCAGATAGCTTCTTACAATACAAAGTGATGGCATTTGACATACAAAATGCTCGTGCAATGTTCAAAAACTGGAGAACATGGTTTTACTGTGAAGCACATCTTGACCATCTCCACTGGTTATTCATCTGATCACACCAGCCATGCTAAGACTCTTCAAGAATTTTTGACTAATCAACTTTGTTAGTCCTGAAATTCTGAAGGCAACTTTGAAGTATCTTGGAAAACGAGATGGCAAAGACCTCTTTATGTTCTTTGGCAATTACTGAAAACATGGTACAGTTTGTGTTATACGCCACTACACTCCTAGACACCCTTGGGGTCGCAACAATACAGATGGGCATGCTTGGTTTTTACAGCTTTACGCTTGTTTGGCTGTCCTTGTTTTAATGGCCTGGTACAGATGGCCGACGAACACTTCACACGACTACCTTACCTTAGATCCTGGGAAAACATTCCCACAAAGTCCTTTCCTGCTGGTTTTACGATCAGCTCAATGTTGGGTTCTGCTGCTTGGCATTACTGTTCAGAGAGGGTTGGTCTTGGTGGCCAACCTTACAACATACTGACTGTAAAGAAGCAGACACCACCCTAAACTGAAACTAAATACACATCATTGTTATCAAGATCATCATCATCATATTATTATTATTATTATTATTATTATTATTATTATTATTATTATTATTATTGCCTGTGATGGACTGGCAAGGGGCCGTTTTACCATTTCATGGCTTAGTGCCCTTTCCTTCTGGGATAGGCTCCAGACTGCTGCAACCCTGCTCAGGACAAGTGGTTACCCATGACAGACTGTTGTTGTTGTTGCAGGTTTGTCAAGTTAAAACTTGTTAGAATATTATTTTTGCTGACAGACAATGTATATTTGTACTGTATGTTACACATTTGAATCCTCCTGTATGGTCAAATTCGCTGAAGAACAATCAGGACTAACTAACCATATGATAATTCGAGTAGAAGGGAGGAATGGAGTGTCGTGCTGAAGACCATCTGGGTTTGAGAGCACAGGTGTGAAAGGAACATGCTGGGGAGGAAATCTGGGCTGCCGCGGACCCACCGGCAGCAGCACAGATGCAGCCTATCGCCTTTCGGAACTGCTCATGCACACATCCTCCCAGAAAGGTAATAGATTGTCAGATCTTCTAGAACTGGTCCAAAGCATCAATCAAGTTTAGTGGTGTAATAGCAGTAACGTTTGAAAATTGTTTTTTTTTTGTTTATAATACATCTTTCCATGGATAAAATGGTGTTATTTCCTCAGATGAGACAAAGTACAGTGTGATAAGAGTGAGATTTCTAAATAAACAGAGTAAAAAAAAATAAAGATAAACCTGATAAACCTGTTCATGGTTTTGTTTTTTTATTCCGTCTTCAGATGGACCTCAGAAACGTGATGAAATGAGGTGACAGGCAAACTAGAAGACACAAGAATTCTGGTTATCTACTAAATGACGGCATTAAATCTGCACATTGTCAGTTTGAAACCATCGAGAGCCGCATTTAAAATGGATTTACTGTGGCATCAGCTGTAGTCTGTTTGGGCCGAAACAATGTCCTTTTTGTTTAACAGCGTTGTAACGTTTGAATGTTAAGCAGTTTATTGTCTCTAAACTGTTTACATTTTTTCAGACAAAACATGGTTTAGGTTCATTTATTCACATTATAAGCGTTAGACTAGCCCTATTATCCTCATCTCAAATTTTTTAGATGCCAGGACATACGATCCTGGTGACAGACATTTATGGTTAATGAGATCTTTCGTCTGAGAAACTTAGAAGATAAAAAGAAACCGCCATGTATTACTTTATGCTCTGAATTCGACTAAGATTTCCCCCCTGCACAACTTCACAGATAAAATAAGGCTCAGGGATCGCAGGTGCCATTTTACTGTATGTCTACCCAGAATTTAAGGTGGCATCCTGTCAGTAAATAATAAAAATGATGGATGCAAATTATATTAAGAATGGCACCAAAGTGGACAGATCTCATGGTTCTACTGAATATGGAACGCTTCCGATGTATCTGTCAATACAGTTAATGTCGAATGTATAATCCTGCGCAATTTGTATAAGTCTCGCCACTTATAGATTCTCCTACTTTTTTTTAATTTTAATGTATCGCCATCTTACAATTAAGTTTTTATTTTTATTTTTTTAAATCTGGCTCCGTGCCCCGTTTAGCAACAGACGGCTCTCTGTTTGGCACGACTTGCGCCGCACTAGTTGGTAGGTTCCAAATGCCACACCTGCTGTGTCCCAGTTGTGTTTGTATACATGTGCCAGGTGTCTGCACATCTGGGCCACCTAGGAATGGAAGACCCTCCAGGAAACCAGGTGTATCGGCCCTGCTGAGGAATCGGGATTTATGTCTAACACTTGGCAAGAGGTTATTGTGAAGTAACCCCTAATCCTGAACGACTTCACTTTTTGTTGGCTTTAAAACGTGCCGTCACCGCCGGCCAGGCCGACATCCAGCGCCCCGCAAGATGTGCAAACAAGCGCAAGCACCAGCACACTAAAGCACAGAAGACAACATTTGCAGCAAACCAGAAGGTCTGAGGACTGACTGTGATTCGGAGAATTCAGTTCACTCTTGAGTTCATTAATAGAAACAGCCTCCCTGAAGAGACAATTTAATTTGGGATCAAGATCTTTTATCCATTTCGGTCTCTACAATTAGACTAATTTGTCTTTGGGGGATGAGCTCTGAATGGACTCCAGGGAAGTACAGTTGGACAAGGTAGAACCCGAATTCAGACACGCAGCACAAACACACGCGAGTTGTTGCGGCCCTCCTTGTCTTATGACGCGAAAGAAGTAGTAGGTGGCGCAGGCCGTGTTTTAAAGGCGTGGAAGAAGACATAAGCATATGTGACACAGATATCGAAAAACGCGAGGAGCTCGAATTATGAAAATAAATGCAAATACTGTATATGTACACTGAAAATGACTGTGTGAATGAATTGCAAACGTATATGAATTGAAAGGCAGGTAAAATAATATTTGGTGCAGAAAAAGTGCTCTCCTTAGAGTGCATCTAAACTGCTTTGTGGGGACCTGCTAAGAACAACAGGCTTTAAGAAATATTTTGCACAAACCCTCCAGCACGTTTGCTCAACGCCATTGACTGAACACGCTTCAACAGCGATGAGAAATGATGACGTACGTAACAACAGATCCGCGGAATAGAATCACCTGACGTGTGGTTTAAAAAAAACGTGTTTCGAACCCAGAGGGCAGACACTACAGGGGGAGACAGGGCAGAGCTGCTGAAGTGCCCACATGCTACCCGAGGCTGTCCTTCCAGTAGCTAAATAAAAAAATAAATAAATAAATAAATAAATAAATACGCCACGACCAACAGAACGTGTGACCTAAACTCCAAAAATAAGTAGAGAGCAAGAGCAGCGTGGTTGACTGAATCATATATCACTTTATGACTCCCACAGGACGAGGCTTTTGTTGGACAGAGATTTCTGTCTGAATCCGTTGTAATGGGAAAATTGCGATCTCCACAGAGGCGGCCTCAGCTCCTCGATTTAAGCCCAACTGTACTTTTCCACTAGGTGGTAACGTGAGCTGTGAAGCCTGTGCAAATTTAATTCTCTGTACTTTGTCCCCCAAAAAGTAAGGAGCAGTAAAATCCAGTTTGATGAAGGGACAGCAGAACCACAGACATCATTTGAAAAGCAAAGTCAGCATCACACAGCTACCTAACTGCAAAGGATTTTTTTTGACGCCGACGTATAAATCATTTATAAATCTCAATGTTTTCGGCAAAACGCTGCTCTCATTTTCACTTTTAAACAAACGAAAGAAAGCGAACCGGCTTTACCCGAGGAAATGTGGGAGGTAAAAAAAACTCCAAGTTACGCGAACGGGAAGCGGTTCGCAGCAAGTGGATCTGGAACGTCACTCATTTACGCCACAGCTGTGATAAACACCACGGGGACGTGAGAAGGACATAAACAGGACATTTCCTCTTCTTTCTTTTTACAGTCTGTGTTACGTGTTGCATCAGCTGTGATTTGTCTGGGAAGCCATGAGTTGCACCTTCAAACTTGTTTGGAATACAAAGTATTCATGGGTATGTACTGTAAAGAAAATAAAATAAAATAAAATTAAATTAAATAAAGGCATGTGTCACTGAAGGGACATTTAAAATACAGGCTTTTGGAACAGTGCTCAGCACCACAGAGGCCTTTTTTTTCCATTGTTGACTGTAAAATCTCCAGGATGCAAATGAATTAGTTACATCATAAAATTTACATAAGGAAACGTGGTTAAAAAGTGTGAAGCAGTTTAAGTAAAAAGCAAAGTAAATCATTGGAGAGATACACAATTTAACACACGGCAATGCCACCACAGGTTAAGCACTCCAGTGCAGTTCAGCATTCGGCTAAAACTGTAAAAATAAAGAATGTGTTTTTTTTTCAATGTTTGTTCATTCCTCTCGCATCCTTTTGACAATCCATGAAAAAAGAACTACAAAGAGCTCCGCAACGTATAGATGTCAGAGACCTTTAGAGGGCCGACTTGTTCCTCGGCGCTCCTCTGTCCTCAGCGTCACGTCCTCCAGTGCCGGCGAAGCTGGTGAGCGGCAGAAGACAGTAGTGAGGAAACGCTTGCAGAGCTAATTGTTTTATAGATTGATTTTCCACGGTACGGCCGCGAGAAATTTTTCCAATTCCGCTCCTCTCGTAGGCCCATATCTCGCTGTTTAACCTTTCATCCCGAAACAGTGTGGACTAGCTGAAACAGAACGTTAGCTTTTAGGTGTCCGTAAGTACAAAGTCACACCTCACATTCAGCACTTTGCATGTTCTCAGTTTCATTTGTATTTTATTATTATTGCTTATAATTCTGGCCATGTTGTGAACTTCAGTGTAAAGACAAAGCAAGAGAGTTGGTCCAGCATTTCAAGCACAGTTCTCTCTGGATGAGGTCCGTGACTAAAATGCAGAAAGTATCTCACTGTAAGTCTGTAAAGATGGGAGGCCAAAATTCTCGAGAGTACAGAAAGTGTTTTTTTTTTTTTTAAACTGTTGACATCATCTGCCCGTCTCCTGTTCTCTTCTCTCCCGCTCCCCTTTGTTTACCGTGTTCTGCTGAACAAATTCTTTGAGGACATATAAGTTGCCACGAATGATCAGGTCTGAGGAAATCTACATCAAACATATTCATATCCCGTGTGTTTAAGTGGGAAGGTGAACTGCACTGTTCTTTGATCTCACCGTGGATGAAGACTTTTTAGAGCACCGTGATCATTAATGTGACCATTTAAAATCTATGTTCCATCCATCCATCCATCCATCCAGTATTAGTAACATATTCTGAGGAGGGCCGCGACAGTCCAGAGCCTATCCTGGAAACAGAAGGTGCTAGGCTATGAAATCAGCCCTGGATGAGACGCCAGTCCATCACAGATCTGCTTTTGAGCGACCAGGAAAAGCCCAGGGTAATTTTAGTGAAGAAGTCCACATGCCACTTTGATATAAGAGTTCAGATTGGTTCTTTGCTGGTCTGTATCTCATTACTGCTATGAATTCATTACTGGTGCCTCCATCAATCTGAGGATTCCTGGCAAAGGAGACACGGGTGAGTCTGGCTGCTGAGCTCAGCATCGACTGCCCGCTGGTGCTCAGATGACCTGAAGCATCGCGCTCTCCCGTGTTGCTTATCAGTCCTGCTAGAGAGGAGTGAAATTGCAGTTCAATGGACCTCGGTTGGTTAACGTATAAAAATATTTTAATGATGAGAAAATGCAACCAAGATAAAATATTGCTGGTGATGTGGAGGCTTCACACAAAGCTCTAACTGTTTGACTTTGGAAGCCAGATGTGGGCAGTGAATTGAAACATTCATTTGATATTCATGTTTGTCTGTGACTTCTTTTAAGAAGAACCAAGGAGGCCCATTAGTAATGCGAAGAAAACAATGCAGGCTTTGCCCAGGATAAGCACGGGCTCAGACACATTGGTCCCAAGACATACGAATCAAACTCTTAGGCTGGGGCCACAGACCAGCGTGGTGGGAGACAACATGGGTGAGTGCCTTTCCATCCAGCTCCCTCTTTCAGATTAAGGCTACAGATCTGCCTCCACTTTGAAAGAAATCCTCCGGGGATCTTACATTGTGTAGAATGTCCTTCTGCTTTGTCGTTTTCCGGGTCTGTCTTATAATTCCGGCCATTCCTTCAGCTCGCGTTAAGCCCCCGAAAGCGGCCGAGGCAGTGCGGCGGCGTGTGAGACTGGGACCGAGAGCAGAAGGTCTGGTGAAACATCACACAACATATAAAAGATTTAAGAGGATCAGACATGCAAGACTGGTGGAATGTCCCAGAGTGTTTCGCAGCGGCGTACAAAGACCGCACTAACATTGTGTCCAAGTACTAGTACGGCCGAGCCTATTGCTGCACGCAGTACGCGAGCCGACAGACTTTCTGGGGAACGGGACTGATTTTATTTATCGGCAGGTTAGCGCATATTGAAGCTAGCTCGAAGCAAGCTTGTCAGCAATCTCTGCAGACGGTCACGGCACAGAATCCCCACACTCTCTGGTTTGTCAGAGAAACGAATATTTGCCGCTTTCATTCTCTGCTTTTTTTTTTTTTATCCCCTGCAAAAATAGCTTACACATCTTTATGGAGGAATAAGGGCTGACAGCTGGGTCTGTCACCGCTAGCTGAGTTTCTCCACATTGTCTACCTTCTCTGGTTTCTGGCACACGCCCTCAGAACCAACCTGGTTGCTGCGCATCCCTGTATTCTTCTCTCCGATTCCGACGCCCCCCCCCCGGCAAACATCAAGTGATGTCACCGGGTTCTGCGCAGCCCCCATCCCACAGGACTGGAATGCACAAGCTGTCTGCCAAGGCAGATTTGTATCTGGCGAGACTTTAATTAAAAATGCAGGGAGATTAAAGCATCTGGGATGTTGACACTTTACCTTAAACTCACCAGGTAGAAAGGAACCCACCCGCTCTGCTCTGTCTGGGGTGGTTGGGAAGGTGGGCTCGAACACAGGGAAGCTGCTTTACTCTCTCGTCGTCATTTCATCTCCTGGAATATTTTCCCCTTATCACTCATCTCACTACTTTACGGACTGTAATACCCCGTGAGCGAGGTTTGCCGACGAGTGAAGACAGGCCGTAATGCATTTCAGGCTGAGGAGTACGTGGAAAATAGCACACGAGGTTATTAGCGGTGTTAGGAGCAAGAGGGCAACCCTGCGATTCATCTTATTAAGTCAAATATCCAATTAACATGCTGCTCTTGAGAACCATTAAGGGGGCATTAAGGAAGTTTTAATTTGACTGTGATAAAATGATCTGGAGAAGAAAACAAACTACTTACACTTGTTCAGCATTCCTGACTTCCATGTTATACATCACAATGTACAGTTCTAATACTCCGCACAAGACAAACAAACTGAAAGCCACTCGTTTCCAGACTCTTGACCCTAAAATGCTGCGGATTTAAAGTTCGCTTTTCAATATTAATAAGCTTTCATAGTTTAGCGTATTTTCACAGCGTCAGGCTGTACTGTAAAACACACACACACACACACACAGCACTATGATGTGATCTGAGAATGTAAACTATGCAGTTTTGAACAGAACATTCTATTTTTCAACGTATGAGTAATGGCTTTTTTTTACTGGCTGGATTTTTAGAAAATAAAAAATGGGTAGATCCCATCCTTGGCACAAACCCTGGAGTTTTTGCAACCAACCCTCCTTCCGAAATTTATTGCACATTCAGAGTTATATTTGGGGAAGAAGCAGCATCAAACATTAAAATGCAGCTCTACTGATTAAACGTTGCCCATCCGGGGTGTGGGTTCGAAGCCAGGCATCCAGGGATTCTGGGATAGGATCCAGACCACCGTGACCCTGATCAAGATAAAGGGCGATGGATGGATGGACGGAGGATTAAACACACAACAAGGATTTTCTTTTTCCAAACTATATGATCGGTTAATAGCATTTGGATGTCAGTTACAAGAGAGTACTGATGATATAAAGTATGATTCATTAGGCTCACACTTTGTAGAAATAAAAAACGGCATATTTTTACAGTCCAAAAAAAAAAGAAATACTGTAACACTTCACCTCAAAGGGCTGATAGGGGCAAAATAATTATTCAGGAATAAATCACAGATTTTTCTCTGCTTGACCCCAAACAGCCAAAACTTAGAAAATATGAATTTACTATGTGGTACATAAATATCAGCGTGCTGTTTCCTACTTGGTGAAGCCACGTAAACAACGTCTGGGGAATCTTTGATTGGGAAGTTATTTGTTTTCGGATTATACGAGAAGAGTTTATGCAAAATGAGGACAAACAGCCGGGGGGGGTTTGAATTTACCAGGGTTTCTGATTAGCAGTTCACTGTTTGAACCTTTATAAGAGCTCAGGAAAAAGTCTCTCAGAGCGGAGAAATCCTTCCCTCCTTTCTCACACCGACATCATCTTGTGAATCTTTACCTTTCCCACTGATCCCATCTGGAACGTAGTTTAAGAGCCCATTTAGCAGCGGAACTATAAAGAATCCACCCGCGAGGGGAGGATGTAAACAGCGTGCCGCATTTCTGGGTGAAACAAATGAAAGAAGAAACCGACACGGCTGAGCATGACCCTAAGCTACGAGACAAACTTTGAACGCTGTCGATGCGGGAAAAGGAAAAACATGTAGTGAAGGACAGAAACGGGCAAACAGAATAACGGCAAAAGGAGGAAAAAGCACAGTGAGCAAATTATAACACACTAAGGAATCTGTGTTAATCTCTGTCAAAAAAAAAAAAAAAAAAACGGACTCATTAGCCTCGGAATCCGCAAAACTTTTGGAATAATAACCCATCCGGCCATGTGCAGAATTGCCCTTTGCATGGTTGTCCTCCTTTTGGTTCTATTTTTTTCCACCCTGCAATTTTATTTAAAGCATGGCTGTGGTTATTATCGCAGTACCAGGCTCCTGTCTGACTTTTGCCACCTGTGGATTTGTGTGTGCGCTGCTATGAAACGCTACTCTAAATGTAAATTGGCTTCGTAATTGTTATCAATGAGAGGGTAACTTTCCATCGGCCCTCTTTATATTTAAATTCTTTATTTGCTCTGGGTTGAATTAAGTCCCCATCACGCACCACAGAGTTTTTTTTTTTTTACGGCTGAAAACCCTGTGGGGAATCGAAATGAATATTTTTTTTGCGTGCCCTCTGTACGTCGAACACATCAGAAACAAGCGCGCTAAAACATCTGAAAGTGCACTTTGTTTCGGAAAGGCGCGACCGGTGCAGAGTTAAAGTAAAGCGAGGTAAGGCAACCGTCTGAAGTGGAATAAAAGGCCACTTCTGCATGCAAATAAACCGGCGCTACTGTAGTTTAAGCCCAGACAAAACTGAATGCGATTAAGGAAATGAGTCTTTTTGCGCCGTGTCTGTCCAAAATGGGGCACGCCAAATGGCGCAACGCGTAGACTTTTAAACCGAATTGCCGTGAAGGAACCGAGCGTAGCAAGTTATACAGTATCGCGGGGAAACACTTCAAAATAGCGTGCAAGGGCTCCGAACCCGTCTGTGTGGCACGCAAATGCAAAACCTGGTTAATTAAAAAGGCGGATAATTCAGTTATTAAACTTCATAAACAGAGAGCCAAAAAAAGCCAATTTTAATGGCACTATCGGCAACCATATGGAGGCCTTTCTTTGTCCAGTCTGCAGGGTACAAACAACACAGTATTCTCTTCATTCCTTCTCTCCTTATCTCTTTGAAAGTGTTTCTGCTTCTATCCAGGCAGAACTTTGTTGGTTTATCTCTCTCCAAGGAAGCCGAGCCCAACTCGAAGGCAGATATAAATGTTCGTCCCAATGCACTGCCATAATGGATTGCATGTAGCAAGAGGCCTCAACTGATAAAGCAAAAAATTGAAATTGTTCACATCGTTTGAAGCCGGCGCCATTGTATCAAGCCCAGAATGTCCAGGCCCGCTGTCGGAGGACCTGATATGGATGTGGCTGATGTTTCATTGATCGTTTGCTCTTCTCACATGAATTCTTTCCCATTTTGCTCAGTGAGCCCAAGCAAACGTTTTACTTGAGAGCTCATAGATTTCAGACCTTTTTTTTTTTTTTAAACATTTTGCAGTACTTCAAGAACCTCTGAATGTGGCCATAAACGACTGGAGTCGAGTTGCAGCTGGAGTGCAAATGTACTGAATAGCTAAAGCAGTGTCACGTACTTCCATGAACAGGACAAAAATTCCATGTTAATGTCCTCAGTTCGTGAGGCCAAATATAATTGAGGACATTAAAAAGAATTTATTATGGAGAAATGATGAGCGTGTTGTTTGCTGACAGAGAAGCACCTTATCAAGGTACGGATGCTCTACAACTGAGATCCTGGCATTTTTCCTGCTTATATATCACCCTTCAGGTGTCCGCATGAGCGCATTTAATGTTTTACTGTCAATGTAAGCGTTTCCGAAATGGGAGTGTCACAGATATTGAAGTCATGAGAATTTGTACGAATCTGCTTCTACTGCCCTCAGAACTGCAGTCTCAGTGGTAACAGAGTTGGGAACGTATTTTCTGGGCAGATGCAGAAGACGTTCGGTCTAACAGCCTGAAAGCAATACCAATATTTAATAAATTTTAAATCTTTTCTTAGATAAAGCCTCACAAATTATACCACTCCCATAGGAACACAAGTTGTACCACCTCCGTCGTAGCAGCGCAAAGGTGCGATAGCTTGTCCTCTGTGACATAACGGAAGCTGTGACATCATTTCCACCATATTCCTTGGAATGTACACGACACCCTTACTGTCTCGACATGGGCTGTGACATCGTTTTTTAACACAATACGAGCTGTAACCATCTCTACTATATTATAATACAACTTGCTTTGGTCAAAATTTTTAATATTTATATATATATATTATATATCTGTGATTTATTATCAAGTAAAAATAATTTTAGCCGACAAAATTTTCATCAAAAAAAAAAAAAATCCAAAATCACCGAAGCGGTATATTTACTTCACAATTTCACAAATAGAAATAAACAAATAATATTTGCAATTTAGTGGACTTGTAGCAAAGATATCAAGGGAAATATCCAGTGTTGTTGAATGGATTTTTTTTTCTTCCTCCTTATTCCTTCAATTTTGGGCAAGGTGGTACTAAAATATATAGAAGCCTTGTATTTACCTGTATTTTTATAGGCTAGTCAGACTGGAACTGTACAGTGGTGAAGTAAAGTTTTCCGACCATCATGATATGACTGTTAAAGATGACTGTCTTACTGACCTGCCTTTACTTTTTGGTTATGAACTAGACTGTTGGCTTAGGTTACCCAACCAAGGTAAATTTCATTCTCCCATCTACATATCACAACATGTGTTTTGGGTATGAGGGGAAAGAAGAACAACGGCAATTTCCCACAATTTAAACAATTAATTTTGTTTTTCCAGAAACATGTACCACATTGCACGGCTAAAATTCCACATTACATATTTCCATCGTGACCCTAACTTGGGCAAGCATGTATTTCACTGTACCTGTGAGCAGATTTGACGTGGGAACTAAAGTTATGCGTATAATGCAAATGTTGCTTCAGTGGTAAGCCACAGATGAATTCATGCTTCTCTCAGTTCAGGTGCTTTCAGCCAAGTCTATCCAAGAAACATCGCTAGACAAACATGCACGTGACATTCTGTTTTCTTCATTACCTCTCCATCCCAAACTGCCTCCTAGCTCATGCTGCAATGCTACCAGTTTGGTTTACGTGACTTTCGCCGAAATTATACACACTTGCTTTCTTACATCTGAGTAGACTCCTAAACCGGCTTCATAAACTTACAAAAATATGTCTTAAAAGATGCAGAAGGTTTGTCAGTGTTGGACGTGGCTGGTAAAGATGCAGACTGCTTTAATGTTGTCTCCACTTTCCCTCTAAATGCATCCACGTCTCTGATATTTTTTTCATGGTTTATTCAGTGAGTTTGTTTCTTGCAGCTTTTTTCTTTAATTAATACGACTCACTATTAAAACGAAAGTAAAAATCCAGTTTACAGGGCAGTTTATCTGTTTTTGACAGTTTTTTCTCGCGGGACCTGAAGTTTCTGCTATGGCTTCTGCTAAGCAGCTGAGACATTCGGTGGACACGCGTTACTCCGTACTGTAGATGTAAATATATTTAGTTTTATTCAGTCAGTTACTGTTTCTCTTGTTCTTTTCCCAGGTCTCACGTCTCAGAATCTTCAGGGAGCTTAAACACCAAACCGACCAAAACCTGGTTTTGGAATCAGAGGCAGTAAACCGCCTGTGTCGCTGGCAACCACTCGCATAACTGGCTCACAACCCACCCAGGTCCATTAAAACTGCTTAACAACCACCAGATCCATTTATCATTACATTGCACAGCAGGGAACGATATGTCGGTAGACATTAAAGTAAAGGAAGGGCAATGAAAAAAACAGAAGGACACGAAGAACGGACCCAAGTTTCAAAACATCTACAAAGTATGATGCGAACTGACATTTAGTTATTCAAAGTTGAGTTATAAAGTCTGCTGAGAAGCAGTAATTGCCGATAACTTATTTTATTACTTCTTCTAAAAGATCTCGGCGACTTTGAGCATCGTGCAAGTGTTGCCGCAAGATTATTTTAAATTTTTTTAGCAACAAAGCTTGCATGAATTGCAAATGAGAACATGGCTTAAATTTCTAGAATAAAATCAGCCATGACTAAAGCGCAAGAGGAAGCAAGAAAACATCCCCCAAAAATATCGCGCACGTAAATTTTGTCTGGACTATGAGGCAGAGGCGAAGATCGATTTTGGAAATGTTGTACAGAAGGCAGGCGGACGACAGATTCTGTCAAACACCTTTGGCGGTCTGGACGGAACAACCAGGTGCCACAAACTGGTAAAAAGTATAGCGACAGTATCTGACTGCGGATCTGTCGGTTCAAGGAGAAAACAGCAGGCACTGTGTTCGTGACAAATGGATGTGTGATGGAAGTGAAAATATTCTCAGGAATTCTGGAGCTCACGTGCCCAGTTCCAAATATAACATGGTCTAGCTATTATCCGAATGCTGCGCATTCTATTTTCCAACTATTACTTTGATATAATCTTTCCTATAAGGCAAACTACCAGTGTGTTTAATGCTGTGAAGTCACAGCCCTTTGCTGGAAGGGATTCGTTTTTTTTTTTCTTCTTAAAACAAAAATATTGCAATGCCGGGGAGAAAGACGCACAAATAGGTCACGGATACCCTGTCTCCCACTTTTTGGAGGAATAGAAACTCATACCAGCGGTAACATGAGATGTAAAGTGGCCTGTTAAAGCCTCATAAAAACTCTTCAAGGCTGCACGACACACATTGCAGAGATGATAGATGGAGCGTCTCCAACACGAGATGCGCAGGAGAAACCGTGACAGCGGCAGAGATGTCTGCTTAAACACACTTGCAGGTGACACTGGCAGTATCTGCCTTAAAGGACTCCGAGGAACACGACCGACTCAGGGCCTCGCGAGGTCCAGTGAACCAATAATGAACCAGTGACAATATTTATCCTATGTCTCACTAGCTGTTACTGTCACTTACTTTTTGTTCCGTTATTTCTGCTTTCTCCACAGTAAAATCATAAAAACAACGAGCTATTCACACTATTCTACATGAAACAAAATTGTGCATGTGGAAACAACCACACTCGCAATTTTTTAGGAGATGAAAACAAATGCAAAGTAGGTTTGCAGCTGTCTGGAGCCAGTGGGCAAAAGACAATGAAAAGGAATAAAAATGAAATCTGAAGTGCATCGATTTATCGGTTAAGCTTTACTACTGCACGTTTACTACGCGTTAATATTGCTAAAAAAAAAAATGAAAGTTGAAAATTACTACCGAAACTAAATCACTGGACTTTTAAACCCAAGCGATATAAGACGATGCCATCATCGTCTCAGTCCAAAGTTCATGTTATTTTTGTGCTCTTGCTGATCACTCACGGCGTATTTAGATTCACCAGAGACAGCAGAATTGAACACAGTGCAAACTACAAATAAATAACAATGAAGTATAAGAGGCCGACCGAAATTATTCTTTTCAGATACTGGGTGAGTCAGACAATTCTGGCATGGTATTGATTCGCTCTGTTTCTTGGGCTCTGTTCCAGTGAACCTTTGACTACCAGAAGATGGGTAGAAATGGACAGGCTACTCCTACAACTCTGTATTCCCTGCTCCTGGCAAACAGACTCCAAGTCCCGATGTCTAAAAACATCCCAGCCTCCTCAGATGCACACAGCAACGTGGCCATGTGGCAGAGTACAGTTCAATGTTTGACTTGCTGTCTGGAAATAGTACCTCCTGAGTGTCTTCAGAAATGTCTTATAAACAGATATAGTTTTAGACAATATACCCTCAGCCCTCATATAACAAGGTCCTGTATAACATAAACTGCCGTGTGGGCTTATGAAAAGTAGATTGTATATGCATGTGCACAACAAGCATATATTCTAGTTAATATTATCATCTATTATATTATTTTAAGTTAATATTATCAGGTTAATATCACTGCTTTAGATCATAAACACGCATGAGCCCAACTGCTAAAATCATCCCATCCTGAGAGCAACCGGGGCAGGTGCTGCATCACCGGGACAACTTCCAGGACCAGCTGACAAACAAGTTGCTATTTGGAAGAGCAGCATGTGGAAATAGTATTTAAAAAAAATGCATTTTAAAGCATTTCATGGGCCGGAGACACAAGATTAAACTTGCTTGGACAAGTCTTTCCTCTAAATACCCAGTGTTCCCAGACATACCTGAGTTATCAGTGTCTTTCCAAAGTGCAGATTTGTGCTTATGATCTATTTAAAATATGTCAGCCATACGTGGTAATTTAGTGGTTATAGTCCCATGTGTCGTCTTTTAAGCACTAACCTAATTTTTCCTCACCAGTTGCCCTGCTCCCGGTGCCCTTTGAGACTTTGTCAGTTCAGAAGAGCACAATCAGACAAAATGGTCTCGGTGGAATTGTGGCCCAGTTGATGATAACTGATATTATTCAAATTTCAACACTAAAACACACCGACAGGGTTTACACTGCACACCAGCCATACCATGACCATGGATCTTCTGTAACTCCGAGGCTCCTGGAAGGGAGCAGCTATGAGAGAGAAAGAGAAAGTTACGAGTGACCAAAGCTGGAAAGGACCACCAGTTCTCTTATGGCACCACTATTCTTCCTGAGCCATGTTGTACTATTTACGAGGCCTTAATATCTTAATACTCCCAAACAAAACAAATAGCTGGGTTTTACCAGAACACTTAATGCTACTTATTAAAACAGATGTGACAGAGGTTGACTTCCTAGTTTTCCCCCTTTCAAGGGGCACGTCTATAAGACATGTGTGGCACCATGAATGTTTTTGCCTATCACACCAGTGTTTCTTGATGAGGTTACAGTTTCCAGAAAGAGAACGTAGAAAAATAGTCCAGTCCGTCATATTTCCATTACCAGCTCAGGTTTTTGTCTGTTAAAAAAGAACCAGAAATAATACTTATCCAAGCCACATCCTATGAGGCCTTATGACTGGTATTGTTTCAGTTAAATGGTTGGGAAATGGCAGTATATAGCTATTTTAGTGTGAGTGCTACTGTATTATTTTCATGTATATACAGAGGTTGCCAAAAGTATTATTACCTTTGCATTTTATTCAAATAATGCACAATTCTTTCTGCAAAAAATGCTGAAATTAAATAACCTTTTATCATCCAGACAAACAAATCTTTGGTTTGCAGTGAAACAAAACAAAAAAGCTGTGAAAATGACTGAATTCTTGCTTATTACAGAGACATTGTAAAGTGGCCTGGACAATATTATTGGCGCCCTTTAGAAGTTATAATAAATAATGGTACTGCAGTGATACTTCAAGCTGACTATTCTGCTTTGTTTAGTACCACAGGCATCTTCAATGGTATAATCACTCATTCAACCAGTTTAAATGGAGAAAAGTCCTCACTCTGCTGGCTTGTGTCACTGTGTGTATCACAGTAAACATGGAAAAGAAAAGGAAAAGCTGTAAGG
>UFQX01000121.1:1977452-2112240 GCA_900497675.1 Arapaima gigas | reverse complement strand
TGGCAGAAGCTTTTACAGTTATTTGTATTTAATATATAGGGTGGTTCAGAAAGAACTGAACAGTCATAAAGGCTCAGTAAGTATTATATGAACGTGTAGTATACTGAGCATTTGTAAATTAAGAAATTAAGTAAATTTACAAATTGATTTGTACTACATGTTTATATGTTTAGTTTTTGGAGGATTCTTTTTCTATCACCCTGTGTTTTATCCTTGTAAGACACCACAGATAGAAAATGTCTGTTAAATACAGAAACAAATAAATGAGTACATGAAAATATTAGTAAATATTCATGGGGAAAACACATATTTAGACAGTCACAAAAATATTGAGTATATGAAGCAAGAAATGTGCTGGCATGAAGCATTAAGGATCTGTAATGGTCTGTGCAGAGGATGCTTGAAGCAGGCTATCTTGTGGTTTGGGTTCTTTGAATGTGATCAGGAATTGAACAACATGAACGCCCTTAGAGGGAACCACCCAACCTCAGATCTGGACACCACTGTAGCTTTGAGCTTCTGCCTGTCAGCAGGCCTGTAATTCTATGTGCTGCAGTGACCAGCAAACTGAGATAAAAACCACATTCATGCTGCCCTCTAGTGTTGCTCATATATGCTGCTGGAACTGATATTTTTTTCCGGTTTCCAGTTCAATTGCAATTTGTCAGTGCAGCTTACCAGAAGAATAGTCATTTGCATTACATTTATTCTTCTAATCAAAGCTTTTACTCAGAGTCAGCTGCAGTGTTACCTACTTGCAGAGCTGTGTACTTTTTACAGGTGCAAATGAGAGGAAGTACTTTGCTTAGGGTTACTATAGCAAGAAGTGAAATTTGAACCCGGGGCTAAAAGCATCTGTTTTAAGCACAATACTATCTGCTGACTGTAAAAAGCCACAAAGGTATTGTGCAACATAGAGTTTTCCAAAATATCAAAAAAGTTGCTGTCTTTGGGGGGGGGCTAAGTTTTGCTCCATGATGCCAAATATCTGTTCAGCTGGGTCTATGCAGCATTTCACGCACTACAATCACCTGTCTATACAGCAAAGTAATACACATGCGAACATTTACGNAGTCATTTGCATTACATTTATTCTTCTAATCAAAGCTTTTACTCAGAGTCAGCTGCAGTGTTACCTACTTGCAGAGCTGTGTACTTTTTACAGGTGCAAATGAGAGGAAGTACTTTGCTTAGGGTTACTATAGCAAGAAGTGAAATTTGAACCCGGGGCTAAAAGCATCTGTTTTAAGCACAATACTATCTGCTGACTGTAAAAAGCCACAAAGGTATTGTGCAACATAGAGTTTTCCAAAATATCAAAAAAGTTGCTGTCTTTGGGGGGGGGCTAAGTTTTGCTCCATGATGCCAAATATCTGTTCAGCTGGGTCTATGCAGCATTTCACGCACTACAATCACCTGTCTATACAGCAAAGTAATACACATGCGAACATTTACGATCCTCAAATACATGCAACAAATTTAACTGAAATGCAGAAAAAAATTAATCAATAACAAACCTTTGTGGCGTCTGTTTTGTTACTATCAAACATGATATGAAGAAGCATAACTTCTAAACTGCTAGTGATGATGACCCAGTGGTCAGACTTCATGCAATCATAAACTGTAAGAGGACAGCCAAGTGAGCTCATGCTGCAGACGTCAGTCTTCAAATGCAGTTGTGCCCACATGAGTTAATCGGAAAGTCAAAAGACATTGTGCTCAACATTTGTACACATAAAATCATTATGTGTTGCAGTGAATCATATTTTTTAACAATTGAGAAAAAAAACAAGATCATGTGAAATTTTGCTGTAATGTTGCTGCTGATAATGTTAATAAATTCAAATCCAGGTCTGTCAACATTCCTTTGTGTCAGCCACCTACCCACCACCTCTGGATGGCACCACACAGCCCCACACTTTGTTTCCTACTTTTTTGGAAACCCACACTGGGTTGGGGAGCAGTAGTTCTGTATACATGGAATGCCTTCCTTCAGGGCCTTCGTTTGGATCCAAACAACACAGGGCAGGGCAACACAGGCCTCCTTTCCTGCTGTGAAGGAGGGGGGGGTTGCTTTCAAGTAGCCCACCAAAATATCTCCCCTGAGTATTCTCTGCACAGGCTGTGGTCCAAGCCAGGGAGTCAGTGTTTCCTGACATGTCAAACAAATATTGACTTTTGCCCCTGGAATGATGTAATTGCTCAGCATCCCAANACTTTGTTTCCTACTTTTTTGGAAACCCACACTGGGTTGGGGAGCAATAGTTCTGTATACATGGAATGCCTTCGTTTTGGATCCAAACAACAGAGGGCAGGGCAACACAGGCCTCCTTTCCTGCTGTGAAGGAGGGGGGGTTGCTTTCAAGTAGCCCACCAAAATATCTCCCCTGAGTATTCTCTGCACAGGCTGTGGTCCCAGCCAGGGAGCGGTTCTGGTCAGTGTTTCCTGACATGTCAAACAAATATTGACTTTTGCCCCTGGAATGATGTAATTGCTCAGCATCCCAACTACTGTTGAGCAAACACTCCCTACTTTGATTTAGGTGTGTTTTTAAAAGTGTTTTCATTTGTACATACATACATATATATACATGGGGTCGCTTACTTTAGAATGTTACTGTCATTTTTTCTTCTATGCACTTAGATTTTAATTCTGCAGTAAAGAATATTGCCTAAGGCCAATGGCACTTAGCCTCACAACTGTTTGTCAGACGTGTTTTCAGGTGCTTGGTATTTTCTGCTGACTGGAACATCTGCAAAGGTGTTTGAACAGTTGAATGCAATGCAGTTTTTTTCAAATATAGATTTCTTATTTAGCCCGTTAATCTTATATTTGATATTTTACATTTAGCTACATGATCAGAGCNTTTTTAAAAGTGTTTTCATTTGTACATACATACATATATATACATGGGGTCACTTACTTTAGAATGTTACTGTCATTTTTTCTTCTATGCACTTAGATTTTAATTCTGCAGTAAAGAATATTGCCTGAGGCCAATGGCACTTAGCCTCACAACTGTTTGTCAGACGTGTTTTCAGGTGCTTGGTATTTTCTGCTGACTGGAACATCTGCAAAGGTGTTTGAACAGTTGAATGCAATGCAGTTTTTTTCAAATATAGATTTCTTATTTAGCCTGTTAATCTTATATTTGATATTTTACATTTAGCTACATGATCAGAGCAGCTCACAAAAACTGGGACTTTGGAGATAGCATGACTCCCACGAGTCAGAAAGATCAGATGGCTTTTTAAATCAAAAAATGCTAATGATCATGTTACCTGTTAGTATCTTATCAAAGTGACTCTGGACAAACATATCCATGTTTTTATGTACTCAGTTTTAGCAGCTACAAAGCATCTTGTAAAGCATACAGTTGTATGTGTTACAGTGTCTCATACACTACACATTTCCAAACATAATTATAAAAATGGACAAAACTTTATATTCTTCTCTTTATTTACATGCCTAATTTGTTGGTCTTTTCCTATCTCAGTGNTCTTATTTAGCCTGTTAATCTTATATTTGATATTTTACATTTAGCTACATAATCAGAGCAGCTCACAAAAACTGAGACTTTGGAGATAGCATTACTCCCACGAGTCAGAAAGATCAGATGGCTTTTTAAATCAAAAAATGCTAATGATTATGTTACCTGTTAGTATCTTATCAAAGTGACTCTGGACAAACATATTCATGTTTTTATGTACTCAGTTTTAACAGCTACAAAGCATCTTGTAAAGCATATAGTTGTATGTGTTACAGTGTCTCATACACTACACATTTCCAAACAAAACTTTATATTCTTCTCTTTATTTACATGCCTAATTTGTTGGTCTTTTCCTATCTCAGTGCGAGAGAATCTTACCTGTCAAAGTACAAGACAACAAAGAAAGGCTGAAATGACCACCTGAAACAGCATCGCGACTGCAGGTCCCTCTCTCTCTCTCAGTCTTTGTNTCCTATCTCAGTGCGAGAGAATCTTACCTGTCAAAGTACAAGACAACAAAGAAAGGCTGAAATGACCACCTGAAACAGCATCGCGACTGCAGGTCCCTCTCTCTCTCAGTCTTTGTGTGTCTGTCTCTCTCTCTCTGTGTCTGTTTCTCTCTCGCTATCTGTCACTCTGTGTGTGTGTGTGTGTGGGGGGGGGGGTGTTGAGAAAAAGTGTTGTGAAGTTGTGGGAAGTGAGTGCTGAACAGTTTCAGTGGTTGCACAGCCCAGCTTCACAGGAAGTTAGCCAGTCCTTGCAGCTATTCAGCATCTCTGCTGTCTTTTATCTTCACTGTTTTTCTCATCAGTGGACAATTCTGCATTACAGAGCGCTTCTGTACCTGATAATTCTCAAAGGATGAAACAGTATGATGCAGCTGTAGATGCTTTCAGAAGTGTGAGTGATGGGTAACACCTAGGTAAATTCTGCAAGACAGTAATAAACTATCAAGCTTTATTGTGCCACATCACTTAGACCCCAAAAGAACCTTTAATTATCTGAAAAAAGGTAATTTCTACTAGGTAGAATTTGGGGGGGGTATAAGAAACTAACTTGAGCAGATTATAAAGTTATTGGGGAAACATAAACAAGTCCTTTAAAAATAAGAACAATGAGCAAAGATGGAGTGAGAAGGGATCTGCAATAAGTCGCACCAAAACCACAGATGTGAACAGTAAACTGTGTCCAGCTCTGCGACCAGAGTGTTTTGTGTACCTGCACTGTTAAATCCATCAAGGTCTAGAGCTCAAATCCCCAGCAAACAACCCATATGACCACAGCAAAAGATTTCTCAGAAGCCTTGAAGTGACGCTATTCTTCACTACTCTCATTGCAGGCTTTTCTCTGACTGTGTAAACTGTTGCTAATTTGGTGGGACAGACTGCATGCAGATGGACTAGAGAGAATCTTTTTGATCTTTGCTGATGGTCCATATTAAACTGGTCGATTACAGCCTCAGCTTTTCTATGTGCAGCCATTACCTTGTGGACACCATGAAAAATTTTGCACCAATACTTTCACTAGTAATTTCTTGCTTAGATGAAAAATGTAACTGTTGTTCATTCATATCTATTGTTTACATAATGTCTATATATTAGAGTATTGTGTACTTCTGACTTTTGATGATAGTTGGTTGAAACAAAATCCCTCAAATACTCTTGGCAGGGGTCTCAGAACATGAAGACTCGGGCACAGGGTCCCAGGTCAGCAAAGGGAGCAGCTGTAACTGCAACATTCTCCGTGTGAGAGGAAGCGAGATGCAGAGATTCAAAATTGTATTTATTCATGNAGGTCAGCAAAGGGAGCAGCTGTAACTGCAACATTCTCCGTGTGAGAGGAAGCGAGATGCAGAGATTCAAAATTGTATTTATTCATGTAGCAGACACATTTTTCCAAAGCAGCAGAGTACTCTGAGTAAACAAAAGTGCATTTTCACTACAAAGACTGATACGGAGCAGCAATTTTTGGAGTGTGAAAGTACCACTCCTTTTTCCAACACACATTACCAAAATGGTTTATAAGGAGGCTAACACCTGCTCCTTGTTGCCTTTCACTGATAAACGTTTAAAATTAAACTATCTCTCAGTCCCAGGTAGGTTTATGAGTAGGGTAACTACTGTATTTACAATATTTGGTGTTTCCTGACAGTAGTCATGTACATTACAAATCAGAATGTGTCACCTGTGCTGTGGTTGCAAGGCTCTGCATTAACAGTATACAACAAAATACAAAAATGTTTTATAATTATCTTTTCTTTTTAAATGGTTATAGGTTGGAAAACAACTGCAGGAGAAACAAGAGAAGTTAACCATTTTTAATGATTCAATATGGTTGAGCAGTCAGTAGCTTTTGGCTCCCAGGCATCTTATTTTTCTCCCTTTTTTTGATATGGTAATTTTTTGTTTCTTTTGTCTCAGACACCAGATGGCTTCATTGAGATCAGTGCCCTGCAATATTTTTCTTTCATTATCACTTAAAATATGGGTTACTGTATACAATCCAGGCTTTAATGTCAAGACAGCAGGATCAGTACTTGTTAGGATATGAATGAAAGTTAATGCTGTTTTTCCTTATAACAGCAACACATAACAAAAAAAGCAAAGGTCCCAAGACAGAACCCTGAAGTCTTCCATATCAGACTGATGGTAGTGCAGAAGAAGAATTTCCATAGCATGTTAATGCACATACTGAGATCTATTTGTAGTATAAAAGTTTAACCACTTGAGCATCATAGCAGAGAATCCACAGAATCCTCCAATCTGTGAAAGAGGATGCCATAGTTAAGAGTATTGAAGGTGAAAGTATGAAAAAAACCACACTGAAGTCCTTAAAATGGTTCACTCGTACTAAGTTTTCAGACAAGCTGCTCTGTGTCAACCTTTTCTTAGAGAAAATTGAAAGATTAAAAATGTGGACCATGTGTAGCGATATGCTGGGGAGGCTGTTCTCCACTAGCACTCAACTTGTGACGTTCACATTTGCGCAACTGTGTCATTTTGTCTAACCAAGGGCAGCATTTTTGGTAGTTGCTGGAGAAAAATTGGATAAAATATGAATTAAAAGTCTAAAAACATTAATTGAATTTAACTGACTACCTTCATTTGTTTATCTTATGCAATGCAAGACAGCAAATTACACGCCAACAGACCAGTGTTCCCCAGTCCCGACAGTTTCTTGCAGTCGTGTGGGTCCCCCTGACATCATGTCCATCGAAGCAGAGTACTCATGTGAACCACAAGGTGGGGCTCCATGACTTTAATTTACCATATCTGTTTCTCACTGAACTGGTCAGAAATTTTGGTTATTGATTTAGTGAGTCTTTTTCCCATGGGCAGGAAAAAGCAGCAGTCAAAGTGTTATTTTAGTTTCCCCTTCTTGGGGGTTTTAACACCAATAACAGGCCATACTTAAAAACAAAGCGATGAAGGTCTGAAACAAGAAAAGTGCATTCAGTTGCAGTGGAAAAGTTACAGAAATGTTTGCATGCTTAATTACCAGTGAATGCATTGCACAAGAAATGCTTTTTCTTGTTATAAAACGTTTTACGTATCCAGTGTACAGGATTTTCTATTTACTTCAGGGTTCTTGAGTTTTTAATCTGTGCTTGTATAGAGCATTATATATATATCACCAAACTATTACCTATAAAATGTTGAATTTAGTACTTTCGTGTGTGTGTGTGTGTGTGTGTGTGTGTGTGTGTGTGTGTGTGTGGACAGCATCTTGGTGTCACACTAACACCAAACTGTTATGCACTTAGTGAAAGTGAAAGCATATATTTATAATTATTTTAAAGCACTTTATATTGTCCTGTATACATGCTGATTTGGGTATTATTTTTCTTCCAGTGCTTGACGGATTGATTGGAGACAGACCTGTTGGTGTGAGAAACGCAAGACTTTTAGAGTAAAAGCTGCTGGACAGTGACACTGAAAAAAAGCCAAAGGTGTGTGAATGTCCTCCTAAAGATGTGACATGCCACACCTGTGGGGGAAAAAAAAGCACACTACAGCAAAGCATGTAAGACCTCAAGAACAAGTAATACAAACAGCAGTAGTGATGAAAGTCAGCCATGCTTCTTAGGCACAGAAGATACAGGTGAGGCTCACTGAGATGTTGAACTGCATATTAGGCATCACAGAGTAAAATTTAAAGTTGATTTGGGTGCCGACATCACTGTCATCCTACAGCACACATGCAACAATAGCAAAAGCGATGTGCGTGCTAGAAGAAGCAGACCTGGTGTTCTGCTTTTGTCACTGGAGCGTTGTACGAGTCCCTAGGCAACGGCAACCTCATGGTGTGAGACAAAGTTTACATAACACTGCTAGGGCAACTAGGCCTTGCAA
Source organism: Arapaima gigas (assembly GCA_900497675.1). Classification (NCBI taxonomy): domain Eukaryota; kingdom Metazoa; phylum Chordata; class Actinopteri; order Osteoglossiformes; family Osteoglossidae; genus Arapaima; species Arapaima gigas. The sequence continues at coordinate 2,104,397 of UFQX01000121.1, read as the reverse complement.
AGTTCAGCTTAATCTAGACTGGAATCCTTACCCAAAACTTGGTTCAGCATCCATACACCAGCAATTTGAAGCTAGCTGTCACTCCACCATGCCTAGAAGGATTCCTTTCATTCTGATGGGCACAGTCAGTGTTACTGCATATAGAGCATCTTGGTGTCGTCACAAAATTTGAGGGACCACCACTTGTACAAAAATTAATCCATCCATCCACACTTGTTAAGCACTTAATCCTGAACAGGTTCACAGCAGGCCAAGCAGTATCTGAGAAGCACTGGATTTCAGGCTAAGAAACAATCCTTACATGGGATGCCAGTACATCACAGCTATGCTAATATGTCTTTGAATACATCGTACATTTTTACTTTTATTTTTCTAACTAACCTTTTGGCTGGGAGTCTTTTTTTTCTCCTCATTTGCCAAGTTGCTTCATATCTTTAGTACTTTCTCCTTATGGTTATTAAAGGCATAACTAAATTTTATCTATAGGCTTACTTTTAATCTGTTAAATCTTTCTGCTGTGTCTCAGTGTTTTGTTCAGTGCTGTGTGTCACTGTGTAAGCATTCAGTAAAACTAAATTACATTGAATATGCATATTGTGTAGATTAAAGAAGTGATATTTAATCATACAGTTGATAGGTATCAGAAAGGCATAGTGTGAGCAGTGTAACAGTGCTTACTTGTGTGTTTGTGTGTGTGCATTTTGTTGTGATTTTGAACCTATAATGGGTCAAAATTCCCTGCTCCTCTGTATTCCTGGAAAGTAAACAGGAAAAAAGCTGTTGGAATGTTATCCAATGACTTCCTAATTTTCTGTGATTTTGCATGAACATTTTGAGCTGAAATTGTCCTTTTCCTCTTCCTTTGACATATGTTTATTTACCCTCGTCCTTTTGCTCCTCCTCAGCTCCTCACGGCTTCCCTGTATGAGGACAATTAAGGGTCATTAGCTTACAGATGGATGCCAAGTTTGTCCATTTTCTGTTAGGTTGACTGAAGGCTGTGTGGATGGGGGTGGGGGGGCTAAAGGCAACTCTTATGGGATCCCCATTCATTCTGCCATTCCCCCTCATCCAGCAGTCTCTGCCTTTCTCCATTTCCTGCAGGTGTTGATTGTGCTTCACTATCTTCATGCTGTCCCCTCTTCTAAGGTCCTATCTGGTCTCCTACCAGCTCAGCATGTGTGTGCTTACCATACATTTGCACATTAAGTCTCCTGAGAGTATCTGTACTCATAACACTTGATTTGCAAGTGTGTATTATACGCTATAAATGTGTGTATCCTTGCTACGTCTACTCAACTTCCCACTGTAGTATATGATTACACATACAAAGACAACAGTCCAGGCAGCCAGGATATATGAAATGCATAACATGGGATAAACAAAAACTAGAGAACACAGCAACACTGTACTTTTGTAATAGTGCACTTCTGAATCCTACATATAATGGCTGCCTCCAGAAAGAAGAATGTCCACAGGATACCTGCGCAAACTGCCTGACATGTATGAAAAGACACATTTTGATTCAGTAATATATCTAAACGTTAATATATACTGGTTTCCCTTGTACAACTAGGACAGCTACTATACTAGAATTTTAAGTTACAAAAAATGTAATTTGTCCCCAAAACTTTGTATGAAGTGCTGTCAGCTCTCATGAAACACTCCTTGGACATTTCAGCTCAAAACACCTGGCTTGGTAATGTCCTACCATACAAGAATGATTCGCTCCCAATTTGCAGCTGCTCCTGCGCATCAGTTGGAAAGAAAGCTTACTTATTATAATACTGTAAGGGATGAAATGTACAGAATTCTCTTGTAAAACAATATAATTGTCGTGTTCGTGGCAAAATGCCGTAATGAGAGGTCCCTGCTCAGGGCTCCTTAGCAGACCCTGTTACAGCTGTTCTCAGTTCCTTAAGTAAGAGCCTGGTCTTTAAAAGGGAGAAACAGTCAGGCTGCTGATTCTCTACGTGAACATAATTGTACCTCCCCTGCTTCAGAACAACTGCCAAATGTTTGTGGTTGTTGTGGTCCTCCTGCTCCCTGTGTGTATCTGTGTTTGCCGTCAACATGTTCAGATTTCCCTTATTCTTTCAGTCACAGTATCTCCCAGGTACTTTGTTTTTTTTGCTCTCAAGTATTTGTGTCTGTACAGTACAGAACCTGACCAAACACCTTTTGCAAGGTGCATTTGTAATTATGACTAAATCCTGTACTTCAGGTCACAAATATTCACTTCAACTGATTATGATAAGAATTATTATTTACTCTGTTAGTTTTAATTATTTTATCCCAAATGATACTTTACAGAGAGGGATTAGTAATGTTAAAAGCAACTTGCCTGGTTTGGTAATATTATAATAATGTACTGAGTGCATTTGTGGAATTTAATGAGGAGAATGAAAACATGAGGAGGGTAGCTTTTTATTAAAACAAAGGCAGGAGGTTATAGAGAAGAAGGATACACTACCCACTACCCACACTACTACCCACAAAATGAGCATCAGTGTACTGCAATTTTGTTTGTGTTCAATAAGTAAAGGACCCTCCTAATAGTCCTTGCTGGTCTTAACAGAACTGAGCATTTTTGCCATGCCTAAACTGGCCCTTCCGTTTGGGATTTTCTTCTAACAAGCCAAATCATGACCAGCTTATCTACTTATCTACTTAAGTGCAGATAAGCATCTGAAATAACTGTATACTTCAGTTGGTGCTGTTTACACCAGTTGAGAATGTGTTTGGTCCATTCAAGGCCTTTCCATCTCCTCATTTGACCATGAACAATTTCTACAGCTCTGTCTTCTCTGGTGTGGCCTCAAAACTCCCAGTTGAAGTATGCAGCTAGTCAGCAGGAAAGTACTGTAGGACATACCACTGCATAGAAAATTAAAAATGAAAACTGACGAACATTTACAGGGTTGTGCATAGTATTTATCAGCTCATTAAATGATTTGCACTGTATTATACAAACCAGTGGAAAATAACTCTGGAGACAGGATGAGGACAAAGATACCAACATCAACAACATGACTCCTAATAGATTAGACGTGAAGAACTTTTTGACCTGTTGTAGTGTGAATAATCTGAACCTATTTATTGACTATAGGACATTTACAAACAGGGAACACAATCGTGTTTGCATCAATGGTGACCAAGTAGAAAGTATCCATAGCTGTAAGTTTCTGCGTGTTCTCATCATAGAGGCAGCAGCAGCATTTGTTAATTCTCAAGAAGGTGAGCAGACCCAAACTGTTCCTCAAATTGCTGTCTAACTTCTGCCTACCCATGCCTGAGAGCATCTATTGCGCAACAGGATGCTATGAAAATTCCTTTGCTTTAGACTATTGCCCGCATTCTGCTGACTGATCAGCAGTGGTCCTCAGAAAAGACGACATTCAGCTAAGATGCTATATGTATAGAGCTGCCAAAGTCATCAAGGACCATGAGCCCCTCCAGTGTGGAAAAAGGTACAGATGCATTTTAGTTTACACAGTGAGAATCAGGAACAGCTTCTTTTCCAGTGCTGTCATCTATATAAACTATGGGGATGAAGAAAGCCTAGAGCAGGAATGGGCAAACTATTTTGGCCCAAGAGCCAGATCAAACTTTAAAACTGCTTAGCAGGCCAGGCCATGTTATCTTGCTGTTACTGATATCTTTATTATTATTATTATTATTATTATTATTATTATTATTATTATTATTATTAATAATAATAATAATAATAATAATAATAATAATAGTAATAATAATAATAAACCCATACATCTTGTCTTTGCTGTACAATTATGTAATGTTTTGTATCATTAGTAGTAACCCTTTCTGTTTTAGTTCTGCTTCCTTGGGGCTGTGATCCTCTCTCAACGAGTCTGGCTGTGATACCAGCACAGCAGGTGAGGACTGCCTGCCATGATGGGCGAGATCTTTATATGGCTTTCCAAGTGTCAAACTTCGCCCACCAAGTCCATATTGTCTGCACATGCCAGTGGGGTGGGGAGGGGGGACTGAGCAATGCACGTTGTAGGTTCCACAACACATAAAAGCAGCAAAGTTAGATACGTTCTTGGTACAAGTCATTCTGTCATCAGTCAGACCCTGACCTGTGGCACTTGGCTGGTTGCGGGTTTTGCTTGCCTGGACTGGCTGTGGTTTGGTTAGCTCGAGGTGCACAGCTTATGTTGTGTGGCTGGTAGTGGGTGTGCTGTGCTCTGATGCTGTCCTCTCTATAAATATATGCACTATATATATATATATATATATATATATATGTATATGTGTGTATGTATATATATGTATGTATATATATATAAAATGAAGAGAATACAAAATATATAATGGTATAAGAAAATAAATCATAAAAATGGAGAGATGGTGTTTTTGTTTATAAACAGTTTTTGTTTATAGTCTGTATTTCTCTCTCTCTCTCTCTCTCTCGCTCTCTCTCTTTTCACGGTTTTTTTCTGTTTTCCACCACAATGGGCTATGTGTACCAGATTGAATACAACAAAAAGTACAACAACTGAGGTTGATACTATTGTACAGCACACCTGAATTTCCAGTTTCCATTACTTATGATGCTATTTTATTCATAGATATGGGGACTTCAGTGTGTTTAAATATTATACCAAATTGAAAGAAAAAAGTCTGTTTCACATTGCACTTTTAACCTTATTTCCTTTAGGATGAACAACTCAATAGCATTTTGACTAATATTCAAACTTTTGTCTTTACATGAATGACACAAACAATAAATTGGTTTTCATTAGATGAAGTTAACATATAATCCATATAACAGTTTTTAACTGCAAACTTTTTACAGCAGTGGATTTGGACAATGATACTTGACCACTTTTGAAAGTTTTCTATTTCCTATTCCTGGTGTTCCTCTGTTTTTTTCCCTAATCTAGTGTTGTTACTGTTGTTGCAATATAAACTATAAAGTGAATGCATTACATCAACTCAGCAGATCAGTGCTTAGGGTTAGATGTATTTTCTGTTATTATGAGTGTGGTAATGCTCTGTTGTGTGCAGCATGGGTTCATAGTTACTGCTGCTTAGTATGGATGGAGTTGGACTTGATCAGACAACTTCTAATGGACCTTCTGCAGCCTGCATCTCTAGCCATCTTGTATCCTGCTACTGGAAAATGTGACTGCATTGATGAATAAATTCATATAAAAATGATTAGAAAATAATGCCATAAACATTATAAGAATGTTAGTTTTGCAGATTTTTTTGAGGGTCCTGGATAATAGCAGTGGGGTTGTGCTAACGGCCTAGTCGGATGTCCTGGCTGAACAGGGTTGATAAAATCATAAGCAGTGTTGCATTCTACAGCAAACAAGCCCTTTAACAAATGGTGGGGGGGAAACTGTGTCATGCCCCTCAGACATAAACAAGGGATGTATTGAGATAATTTGCATATACCACCACCATTATTTCAATTAGGGTCCAGTAGCTGTAAGCCCATGGGCTTTTCCCAGTTCTATAGGAGAATTTGTAGGGGGGAAATGCCACAATGCTATTATCAGTATACTTTGTGAAAGTACCTGAGAAAAAGTTTGTAAATAGCTTTGGTTTTCTCACTGTATCCATACCACCATTACTGGTTGTGTGCTCTGATTGTAAGATGTTTGTGCCATGAATATTAATTGTTCCGATAATGTTCCTTGAGTAAAAATGCTGTGTTCCCAAAAATCGGTCATTTTATTTCTTCTGGTTATTGTATTCTTCACTTGGAAAATCTAATGAAGGCACCTCAAAATCTCCTTTACCCGCCTGTGAAGTTCTGTGTGTCTGCGCTTGTGTTAGAATGTGTTCTCACATGTTTATGTGTGAAAGCCTATAAATAGAGATGATTAACAAGGTTGGTCTAAGATGTGTATCTGTATCCAGGAATTCAGTTTCAGTGTAGCTATCAGCAAGCTGTAAATACTAACCCCCCCCCAGTAATGAAAGGAAGTGGTTTTGCTGAAATTAAGTCCATCACTCATTTCATTAATGCATTCCTAAAATTTCTCACAGCTCATATTTCAGCTTCATTTCATTTCCACTGTGGTGTTTGCAGTATCAAAGTTATTTTGAAGTAGCGTGTGTCTTAAATGGCTAAACACTCCTCACCAGAATTTTAAAATTATGCATTTTAAATGTTTTGTTTGCTTTTAGTACAGAGCAGGATACATGTTAGCAAATATTATAGTGCTTTAAATAATTTTGTAGCACTACTGAATTTAGATTGATCAGCAAATTCTGTGAAAGACACCGTGGCCATGATATAATTTCTGGCCTCTGCTTATTAAATAGAGTTATGCATGATGGGCAGATTCTATTCTGCAAAGTTAAATTATTTCATCGTTACCTCTAAACTACAGCTGTGCCTACACAACAGGATTTTTAATGAGGAAAAAAAAAATAAAAAGTTCCACAAAAAAACTGTTTTCAGTTCTTTCTTTGATAATATACAGATATTTCAGAAAAGAATTTAGTCTCATAGACTGTTATGCTGATCAATGTAAGGAACTGATTTTTGGATATTAGATTACAATACATTTAGGCTACTGGCTACATAATTCAGCATGACGTTGAAAGTACTTCTTCAGGGTTTTTTTTCTTACATTTTGTTATTGTCAGAAACAAGACATTTTCAATCTGGGCAGTCAAAATGCAATAATTGCAGTTCATTTTTTAACATTCTCAGACAATTTATCAATTTAATGCATGTTGTTGGAATTTCCCTCAGGTGGTATGATGACTTATAGACTTATATGACTCTATAGACTTATAGCAGTGTGGTTGGCAAATACTGAAATTCTTCATTCAAACAGCAAAATGGAAGGGAATATCAACAGTTAGGGTTAGCTAATGGGAGTCAGTGAAATGGGTTAGCTAACCATAAACCTGTCAAGCTGACTATTAATACAGCTCTAATATATCTCTGAATGGGAGAAAGGTTGAGCTCATCTGTCAGTATACAGGTGCTCAGCAATCCTTGCACTTCAGCAGAGCGAAGCCAGTGAAAGTACCTTTTTCCTCATTTCCATCTGTTTTGCAGCTATAAAACAGGCCCAGTTCTCTTGCAAGAAACATAGCACATTTGCCATGCTTGAACAGATGCTAAGAGGCCCTGCTCCTGCCTTGGGCCTTGGTCACACTGTGGGAAAGAATTGTCGAGGTTTTGTAGCCATTGAATTAACTATGATGGGTTTATTTATCACGCTTCAAATAATGGGAATATTAAATAGTTGGGCAAAATAAGAACAATCCACTTCCAGCCAAATGTTACTAATTCAAAAATAAAGAAATTAAACAGCCGTAGTAGTCTATTTTGCACAATACAGCCATTTCTTCATGTCACTGTATACAGAGTGCAGTTCCAAATGGTTTTTGACTGTTTGATAAAATTATGTGTTTACATAATTGATGATGAAATAGGAAGAATATAATGTGAACAAAAATGTTGCATATCTACCTTGGGGGAAAAAAAAAAATTGTGTCAATATAATAATCAAAATATTTTTCTTTCCTTTGTTACATGAGGTCATTGTAGGGTCTCAGTATTGTGAAATGCACATCTGTAACAGAAATTCAAACAGAATGCTATTAAATGAGAATGGAATGGTTGGGTTAAATGCAACACCTGTAGTGTGTGCTCACATGTGTCACGGGTCAATCAGGACGCAGACGTGCAGAATTGCAAGGTTGAAATCCGTTTAATGACAGAGGCAGATCCAGAAATGTAGTCAGCAAGTGGGCGTGGGTCAAACCAGGAATCAATCCGAAACAAGTGATGAAACAGGCAAGGAGGAGACAAGACTAGGTCGTGGGACAGAAACAGGTCGATAGCCGGAGTAACAAGGAGTAGTAATGCTCAGTACGCACACAACGAACATGGCAATACCTCGCAAAGACAGATTGTAAGGATCAGGTACTTAAAGGGTTAAGTTAACCAAAAAGAGGTGCGATGGGCCAATGAAAAGAGGAGGCAGCACAGGTGTCAGGCGCTTGGACCTGGGGGGCACGACAACATGAGCAGTGAATGATGGATGTTTGTATATTGCTGAATTTTCCTTTTCCCTCAGTGTTTTTGTTTTGTCTTCCAAAATGCTGTAAATGTCATTTGTCTTGCTTAAAGTCCTTCTGGGTAATACCATGATTAACCTGCTGACAGCGCAAACTCCCACTTGGGCAAGCCATGCAGTGCCTATAGAATCATGTGCCTTGATTTGTCCAGTGAGTTCAACACCATACAGCCTGGTTCACTGAGAGAGAGGCTTCACTTTTATTTTGTGGATCCATTCACTGTCTTGGATTCTGGAATATCTGACTAGCAGACAACAGTCTGCTAGGATACAGTGCTCTGTCAGGCATGGGCATGTGCAACACAGGTGAACCCGACAGGACAGTCTCAGCTCCATTTCTGTTTACCCTACATACTGCGGACTGCAGGCACATCTTCAGTAGAACCGCTCTAATAATACGGTGATTTTAGGTGTATTTGGGCAGATGGGAATTCTAATACACAAATGTGGTGAAGAACTTTTTGTCCAATATGAACCAACTGCAGGTCAGATTTGAAAGACCAAAGTAGCGGTGGAATTCCGGTGGTCCAAGGTTTTGGTGTGCCCAGTGACAACTGAAGTGGTTATGGAAATGATGAGGACATATAAGTACTTGAAGATTCACCTAGATGAGATACTGGAGTAGACATTCAACAATGAGGAAACAAAATTACAATAAAGATCATGTTTTGAGGAGGCTCAGGACTTTTAGAGTATAAAAATCACTGTTAAAGATGTTCTGTCACTGCTGTAGCTGGTTCAGTTTTTATGCAGTGGCATGATGGGCCAGTAGCCTTACTACAGGCAAGTTGAAAGACTGAACAAGTTAATCAAGAAAGCTGAATTCAGTCCCGGGTGTGAGGTTGCACATGTTGTAGGAAGTCACTTGGAAAAAAAACCCCAAACAATCTCTTATTCATCAGTGTAGCCAATGGCTCATGCTGTTGTATACCAACAGCTGAACAAATTATCATATTGGACTAGTTGCATTACTCCAAGGAGTGCTACTTAAGGTCATTCTTACTGTCTGTAATTAGACTACATAATTTTTCCTCATACTGCTATGGTAGTGACCTCTTAATGCCTGAGTGCTTCCTCTGTACTACCTTATTTCATTCTCCTTTTCTTCAGTCTGAATATAGTTATTTCTTCATGCTTTGTTACTGTATACATGCTGCTTGCTGCTGCAACCTTTTTTAATATCTTTCCAACAATTAATAGTTTATTTTCAGAAATGAATCAATCAGTCAGTCAACCAATTCTACTTGTGGTGTGTTTGTACAGGTGTGTATTTTTCTGACAAGAAACTCTGTCTCAAACTGACATGGCAATTACTAACATGACTAAAGAGGGTTGTATCCCTGACTTTTGCAATATGACCTAACTTTGTTTATAATCAAAAGAAGACAAAATTCATCAGAATGCTAAATTTACTGAATGCAGATTTTGCAACCAGTTAGAATAAAACTCCTGCATATAGGCTACAGACTAGCCTACAAAAAAAACCCGTTAAACTTTGATCAGACTGAATTGGTTAAAGTCAACTCTCGGCTCCAAGAAAATACACCATGTTTGAAATGGGGACACTAATCAACCACTCAAAACTTAAAAAAAAAAATCAGATGATTAATCGAAAAAGATTTGACCGTGAATTTCATTAGAAAATGGGCTAATGGGGCAACTAACATTGTACTTCAAGGTATTTACCTGTTTTGTTGTAGTCAGCTGTGCTGTGCAGGGAGACAGAAGTTTTTTTTTTTATAGTTCATTCACAGTTCATTAGGTTTATTACAATCCAGATTCAGATTCTTCCTCACACAAATCCTACACCTAGACACCATACCAACCCTAATACAGATGCCTAATTACAGTCAACAAACTGTAGCTACAATTAAAGCCCTCATTGTTCGTGTTCCTCACGAGTGAGAGACAGAGTTTTGTTCTGCTCCTCGTTTTTCCTGACCTATGATTTCTGAATAAAGCATCCTCACTCCTCTTCTCTTATGCAAACTTTCATGCAGTTTAAGGTAGAGTTTGGTAGGTTCTTCCAAGCATTTTGAGGAACTGGCCACATTTCTTCTGCAGACTTTGACTGTCTCTGCATGTCCTCCCAGACTGACTTGATTATGTTGAGATCAGGGCTCTGTGGGGACCATACCCTCTGTTGCAGGATTCCTAGTTTTTGGTGAAGATAGATCTGTATGACTGAGATTGGGTGTTTGAGGTCATTCTCAGGCTGCAGAATGAATTTGGGACCAATCAGAAACCTCCCTGATGGTAGATCTACCTGTACTTCCCAACAGACATTGAAGGTGCATGCCTAAGACTTTTGCACAGTACTGTATATAATGTTTTAACTAATATTTATTGTGGGTTACATTGTTGGAAATGTAGAATTTAATGACATTAACTTTTGTATAGAGGATTTATGAGAAATGTGTATTGACTTCTGGATACAGGGTACATAGAAGAATATCATTTTGTTGGACGCATTATTCATGCTTTAGTTGTTTTTCAGATATTGTTTTATTTCTTGGAGATTATTTTAAAAATTCTCACAGTGAACAGCATGGATAGAAAAGCTTCTTAAAATTTATCAAGGAAGGTGTGGTATTTCTGAGATTGCAACAATCACTGTAATACATTTAATATACTGTATGCTGTCTTTTATTATTTCTTACCCTGTTCTGTACTGCACTCTACTTTGTAATATTGAAAAACTATACTTGAAACATTTTACTTTAATAATGTAATTAAAATGTTCTCCATCTTTCAATGGAAGCATGGTCCAAAACCACTGAAAACCATTTTACTGCTGTGTTATTTTCATGCACATCATGCTTTTGCACCAAGTGTAGAACAAACATAATGCAACTTTGAATTTCTAGAACTAATTTCCTCAAGTTGTATTGCCAGTGAACTTTGCAGGTCTTATGATTATAAAATGCTTCTTCTGAGTAATACTGTTATTGGTCCAAGCATATTGCATAGCATCCAAAAGAAAAAAAGAGCTTGACAGGAATTTGAGTTTCTACTTTTTGTGTACTGTACAATTACAGGCCCATTAATGTAATGGGAGGTGAGGGAATAATCTTCTGCGGATCAACAGAACTGTGTGCGGCATCTTACACTCTTTTTCAAGGTCAGATACAGTTGAATTGGGACCCAAAGTGCTTAAGGCAAAAAAAAAATTCCCTGTAAGACTCTGGGTCACTAGTTCTGGAGCATGCTCAGAGAATTCGCTGAGGCCCTACAGACTTTTGTCCAGGCTCAGATCATTTTATTTTGATTATAAAAAGCTGTCTCCTCAAGCAGCTTGGTTGGAACCAGAGGAGCCATTAGACTGAATGAGAGGGTGTTAACTAACTTGGTTTATGTGCTCACATTCTGACAACAGCTGCATTTTGGAAGCTGTACTTCCATGGTTCTTCTCATAATGTCTGAAACATGAGGAATCAGATGCTGCTGTCAGACAAGTAAGACTGCTTATGGGACTGTGCTGTGAGGCCAGAACCTTAAAAATATACTCCATAGTTGCTCTCTGCAGTTATTTTTATTTATTTTGCTATTATTTCTTTTAAATCTTGGAAATATATTTAAGATGTCAGGATGTATTCTTTTGGGTATATTGTCTATTTACATTCAAGACTGGTTGATTTTTTTAACATATACATAAAAATAAAGATGTACAACATGGTACATGTTAAAACCCCAGTATCTCAATATATGTGAAAGACATTATTTGTTTCCACTGGTTAAAAGTTTTGGAAACAGACAAAAATACAGATATTTCCAAATTCATAACTGACGTGCTGTATCATAATGTTCTGAATGCAAACGCTTTAAAAAATTAGATTGTCCAACACCATTTCTGAGAACTGGAATCTCAGCACAGTTGTCTGCTTCCTTTAAGATTGATGTGAGAGTTAAAACTAAGATATGAAATGTAATTTAGCTTGCCAACTTCCATTTTAAAAACACATTTGAAACAGCCAAAGTACAGCAGAATATGAAAACATGTGCTTTTCAAATTATGGACATGTCAGTATTCCTCCAGTTTGGACAGGATGGTCTCCAATGGGGCACATTCTGAAATTATAGTTTGAGCTTTAGTGTAAAAACATCAGTTTAAATCCTTGGTGTATTACAGTGTGCACTTGTCAGGTCAAACAACCAATATGGAACAAATCTTTCTGCAACAAATTACATTTCAAAAACTGGCTTGTTGGAGCTGAAGCCAATGTTTTACAAGTGGAAAACAGTCATCAGAAAAGACAGAGCTTTTCCACTTACAGATCAAAGATGCTTTCTTAAATTCCTAATCCAACATTCTGTCTTTTCTCCCCATTACTGATTATGAGATGCAACTGGCAGATTTTGGCAAATCTGAATCCAAGGAAAAGAAGGAATATCTGATTTTGCCTACAAAACTTTCAAAGTGAGAACCAAGCACAACAGACCCCCACTTCAAAAAGAGCATCACTGCACACATGTGCCATATTCAGCATTACAGAAAATATAAGAACACAGCTGAAATAGTGCCTTGCACATTCCTGCTTGTACACCATGTTTCCCAGGCAGTGAATGATCCACTCCCTGATCCGAAACTTCAAGTTCTGGACTACATCCTCATCCAAGGCCATGTCCTGCTCAAGTTCTATTCAAGTCCAAATCCTTGTCAAAGTTCAAGTCCATGTCAGTACCCACAGCATTGTGTTTCGTATCCTTACTTTGTTGCTGCCTCATTGCAAAGTCTCCTTGTATGATTTATTGTCTATCAGACCTTGACATCATATGTCACTGTAGATAAATTTTCCACCTGACTGCAATACAGCCTCTATTTCTGTGTGGTTGTGATAAACATAGTCTCAGAAAAATAGAGGCGATAAAGGCGGAATCAATTGTACTGCCTCAGTGTCAAATTAAGGGCTTGTACCATAGATGAACATGAGATATATTTTTAAATCTGAGGTATATTTGACCAGATGAACTATTTGGAATCTGCTAAAATAAAATTTTGTCCTCTGTTGTGGTTAAAGAAAGAATATTTTCTAACATAGCTGATGGCAAGAATAACAATAAAACGGATTGACTACAATAAATATCAGATTTTTGCTATTTCAGAATTTAGATGAATCACATACTGAGTAAATAGCTGCCCTGGAAGGAACATTTCTTTCTATTTTTCTAGAGCTCAATGTGCTTCTCTTTATAGTTTCTCTCACAGGACAGTGTCGACCTGGACAGCCTTACCACGGAATGTAACTGCTTCAAAGGCAATGCTGGATAACACAGGTAGAATGTGCTTTAAAATGTTTTTTTAAGACTCCAAATGTAATCAAACATATTCCAGAAAGCACAAATCCTTGTATAGTTTTATGAGCTTGGGAAGCCTTAGGCCTTCATAGATGTATAGTATGTACCACTTAAACTCTGACTACTGGGGTTTTTGTCTAATGGAGATACTCTGACACCAGTAAAACTTAAATTACTTGTAAATGTTTTCTTTCAGTGTTCTACAAGACACTGGTAGATGCAGTACATGTCCAACCGTATTTGTTTCATTCTTATTAGCTAAGATGGTCCATCATTTTGCTAATCTTCTTCAATGATGACATCACAACCACCCTCCTGCCCAGTAGAATTCGTGGTCCAATGGATTTAAATCAGCTGGCGACTGGCTCTGTTGGTTTGACTGCTTGTTTTCGCTATTTGACTCTCAGTTTGTCTTTGTTATTTGTGTGTCTGGGTGTTTCCCTCTTCCAGTTTGTCACCCGAGTTATTCCTATGAATTCATGGTTGACTGTCACTTGGAGGAATTTAACAAGTAGGAATGTCACGTGACACACACTTGCACATGTACATTTGTTTCTGTCTAAATCTCACCAGATAAGGAGCAAGTTACCAGTATTGTAGGTTAGTTAAGGTGTTGCCAGAAGCTGAAGTTTTTTTTTCGGTTTGTGTTTAACTTAATTAGCATAGCTTACATTACGTCAGCTAGTTTGTTTGGTTTTGAATTTTCTTTGGCACTGCTCACGTAGAGTGTGCCTCTTGTGTTTTGTGTAATTTGATATATGATTTATTTGCATTATTACCTATTTTCAATTGTAAATAGCCCATTACCTTTGCACCAAATACTCCTATTTCACCTCTTTCTTTCTGTCTCCAACCTAACCACAACACCCCAAACAGTTAATATTCCAATCTTATACCCCTGGACACTTGGGGTCACTAGTCAGGAACACACAAACACAAAGATTTAATGTAACAATGCAGCATTTATTTAAAACTGATGATTTTTGAAAATAGAATCCTTTCAGACCTGTGTCATGTGGATGTTTGCACAGGCCACATTTAGCATTTTCTTTTGTGGTCTGTTAAATTTTATAACTCCAATATAATTCCAGTAATTGAAGCTGCTGTGGATGGATATAGTTATTTACATAAAGCTTGTTCTGCTCATCATGGAGGTGGACTCTGTGCTGTTTTAATACTGAAGTAGAAGTAACTCAGAAATCTTGATAACTTTATATTGTTTGAAGTATTAGCTCTCAATCTCAAGTCTAATCTTAAAATAGTTATATTGCTTATCTACGATCCATCTGAGTCTTATTCCTCATTTCGTACTAGTAACTTTCAAGAGGATTTAGCTATCATCCGTGACAAAGTATTCTTGATGGGAATCCTTGACTTGCATCCTTCATTTAACAAATAGTCATCCCTAGATTTATGTGTCTAATTGGTTCCTGAAAAGTCCATATAAATAGAGAACTAGTTCCATTATTATGGAAACAATGTGTCCCATGCCATATAACCCCCCCCCAAACCCACTTTCATAATTATCACTAAAACATCTTGTAAGATGTGCAGCATACACATACTCAGTGAGTAATTTGTTTTTTACACATGCATTGTATTAGGCGTGGGAGAAATAATTTCAATGTGTTAAAATTTGTATGTTTAACAGGACTCTTACACTTAGTATACTGCAAGTGGTGTTCCACTCAGCTTTCAGGAGAGGCAGTGTTGTAGCAAGTAATCCTAACTGTCTCTTATTAAGCAGTTCTCTAGGAGTTTGGGAACAATGTCTAATAACAGAGCTCAAGTTGGATAGAAGACATGGAACTTCCTTTCATTTGCAGAGCTTGTTGTGTCAAACTGAAGAAGGTTGGTAAAGTGAATTGCATGAAATATAATCTCATCTCATTCTGTGACAGCAAGCTTCCTGGGTGCATGTGCTTGTGATGACACTGACCAATGTGCAACATCACAGTAAGAATTCTGCTCTTGAGCCTACAGCTGAGGCTCTAAGAACTTTGTTAGTTTGCCTAGAGTCCAGATCACAGAAGCAAAAGAGGGCTATGCCTGCAGCAGTTATTGCCAAAGCATCTGTACAGGAAACCATAAAATACCTAGAATGTCAGGGGACCTGAAGGATAAGCTGAATAACTCAAATATTGTATCCAATGTGTGGAAGACTCATATCTAGTTTCAACAAGAAGTCTATGTTCAAAATTAATTAGACTATATCTTACTGATTCTGCTTAGTCCAACAGTAATTGGTTAAACTTTTCTGCATGCTTTATATATTCTGTGTTGTAGCCATATAATTTAAAGGCTTTGTTTTAATGAACAGGTGTAATTAATAAAATGGCAACTGAACGCAGCGAGACTATGTATAAAAATAATCATTCATAAACAAGCAATTAAATTGTCCCATTCAAACTTTAAACGGAATCTCTTATTTCTGCATTAATAAAACCATACATTTTCCTTCTGGTCTCCCTTCTAGCTACTTCTTCTGTTGGAGATTGTGAAATGGCAAAACAAAAACAATATGTTATGACATAAACATTTCTGCATACAGTCAGCTGCAAGTAATCTGCACTTACCCTAATATGATCTGATAAACACAGCCAGAACTGATATGTCTGGCAACTTGTATGGCCATATTTTACTCTACAAAAGTGTGTGCGATTGCTTCTCTGCCTTTTGTCTACGGTCAAGTGTAACACTGAGAAAACTGATCCTCTCCCAGAGCAGCTTCTATTCATTCAGGAGGTAATGCTTTGGGTTTTTGACGCTAGATCAACAAGGGTACTTGCTGTTCGACAGAATGGTATTTTTGAGCTGTTTTCAGTGTACTTTCTCTGAGGAAGACACTTATTTGAAAATTCCCAGATATTATAAGGAGAACAGTTTGGTTTGCTCTTTCTCCTTGTCTCTTATAGAATTCTGGACCGATGGCTGTGTAATTTTGAAGAAATTATAGTGCAGCTACAGGATCCCTTTGTATGAATTCCATGAATGTTAACTATTTCCTGCTTCATATTCAGGAGGTCCACACATATATATTTATGCTTTATCCTTGGTGAAGCAACACTGTTTTTCTGGGGACAGTATTATCAACACAGCAGTTGATGTAATTGGTGATTGAAACCATTAGTGCCCTCACCATGTGAATCACATATGTCTCAGGCCATTTCATTGAAACAGTCCTGCAGGGCCTCTCCTGTTTTCTTTCTTCACCTCTTCACTGTCTTTGTGACCACTGGATGCAGCAGTATGCTTTTTTGACTTTAGCATATGGGAGGTCAACATTTTTGTTGTGTATTACAATATCTGAAATAAGTGAAGCACAAAGTTTCTAGAAATGAAAAGAATACACTGGAGTGACAGTGTTTTGTATTGTCTGGAACAGTGTGTACTGTTTTACTTCTGGCCAGTAGAAAAAGCATGTCTAGTTATATATACATTTCTTGGTCCCCTTAGCCAGCCTGTTGAATGCACTTGGCAGAAAAGCTGAAAAACATGCCATCGAGAAAGCATAAAATAAAGACCGTTATATTGCTAGGTGTTGAAGCCAGCATGAGTAGTATGACTGGGGTTTTCTGAGGGAGCCAGTTGCCCTTAGGAAGAGCCTTTCTGTTTTCTGGGGCTGCACACAAGGAATACTGCTTATCTGTACATTTGTCCAGCACCACCTCTAGCATTTCTCTTGGTCTGAATTACTAACTTGTGGTTTTTAATTTAATTTTTCCTTGTAATCTATCGGTTGATTTGCACCAACTGCCTCCATCCTGTTAATGCAGTGCACTGGTGTGTGGATATTGTCTCAGTATGTCGCACATACTAATCCTTCTGGTATCAACCTTATTCTCCCTTTTTGGGGGCCAGAAAATGAACAGACTGCATAGTTTTGGCTTTTGACAGGACAGACATGAAGATTATTCATTGTCCAAGTTTTTCAAAATTCTGATCACTGCCAGTAGCTTCATAAAATGTACGTTCAACACAAAAACAACAAAATACTGAATTTGATTTAAGCCCTATCATTTTCTTTAAACCAATGAGCAAGTTTATGAGGAAGGGCAGTGGAATTTGATTTATATGGCTTATGGCTTGTTATTTACTGGCCCCTTGGTGAACCAGGCATAAAGACACTTAAAATAATCCTGGGCTGCCTACATAAATAGCCTTCGCAGGGATCCCATTTGTCTGCCTTCCTCATTGCCTTAGTAGGAAGGGAATAGCTATGACAATGTATTTTTTCCATTTTGGCAAACTTCGACCTGGGCTGCATTTTTACTGGCTACAATTGATGAGTGACTTAGTTTGTCTTGTCATACCTTTCTTAGAAGCAAAGCTCTCAGGTTGATGTAATCTTTTGGAGCTTGGTCTTATACGTGGGACGGTTATATCTTTTTACAGGGTTATAACATCTTTGATAACTAAGTGGTATATAATGCCTGAAAGCAATCCAACAACTCAGCTTGATATTGGGATGTCTGACAGGTCTAGGTTTGATATTGGGGTGATGTCATAGCAGAGGAACAGAATGCATGTAATAAACAAGATATAGGGGGGATCTGCAAAGTGAAATGAAGCAGGCAAGAGCCCCATGTCACCTGGTGATGAAGCAAGTTGTCAGGCAAGTTATGCATCATGCATATCTCCCTGGGTGCTGTTTTAGCCACACAGGCTCTGCTGTTCCTGACTGGCACACAGAGGGAGATAAAAGGAAGCTTAGTTTACAAAAACAAGCCAGTTAATGTCAGGGATGGTAACCAATTTTTCTCCCTGTCCGGAGTATTTTATGTGTGTACAATCAAATCCAGGCTGGTTATGTGGTTGACAGCAATTTTTTGATTGACCAAAGCAGCTGTTAATTGGTGGTGTACTGCTCCTGAGAGAAGGTTGACAATCTGTGCAGAGGTTTTTTTTTTAAAAGCTCAAGATCAAACAGTTGTCTAGCTGTGTAATCACGGTAATCCCAAATCTTTAGGAAAAGGCTCATTTGGATTGAATGTGTAAAGTTTTTAGGCTGTACAGCCTTATACCAACCCTGGAGAAAGTGTTTAACAGCCTGTTGTAAGTTATGGTTTCAGTTACATCTCAGCAAACTAAAATGACCATAACAAATGAGTAACATTTTCTTGATCCATCATTGTTTATTTAGAAGCCATGCTCAGGTCTGGTATTAAGGGTTTATAATTCCAGATGCAGACCTTAAAGCTGAGCCAGCACTTGTTGTCCTCAGTGCAGCACCTGCTCTGGCTCATAAATGCACCTACTTCATTAAGAGAGGAACATCAGGGGGATGACAGGGCAGCCAGGTCCCTGAGGAGCTGAAATCTGGATTTCACTGAACACTTAAAGTCAGTGTACATTCAACATTCATTGTTAATAAAAGTTTTCCAGTAGACATGGGTATGTTAAAACACTTATGCTCCATGTTTTAAGTTTCATGTCAGCAATCTATAAGGATAAGGCCTGCCACTTTTACAGGCTTTTTAAGACTGAACCATTGCCAGATGTATGAACATGATGAATTTATCAAACTCATTATGTGTTGGTATAGCTTTTATTGTTAAAGCATGTTTTATATTTTGCCCCATTATGTCATATAATGAACTCAGTGAGTGTTTAATTCAGTTTAATTCAATTTTTTATAGTGTGATCTCACCGTGACACAGGATGCTGAAGAAGAATCAGAAACATGGCAGAAGCAACTGTAAAGCATGCCAGCTGGCAGCTCAAGGGGGGGGAAACCTGCAGAGGTTCAAGTGCCAGTGGCTACCTATACCTCCTGGGAATTTTCTGTAGAAAACAGAGCCAGTTTCTTTCTAAAAGAAAAACTGTACAAATTTTATGACGCAGCTATACAGTAGCCAAGTTAAAAACAGAAGCTAAAATATTAATGAGTTCTACTTCATCACCTTAGTGGTTTTATTTGACTGTTTGCAACGTAATTTACTGATGACGGTACCAATGTGCAGATTTAAAAATTGCGATTTAGTTCTTTCAATTAAATAGCTGTGTAAATCCCAGTAATCGCTGTCTACCACAAAATCACTGGCCTCATTCTAGGAATGTACACCTTGTAGTCCAGTTTAGGAACTGACTCAGTCAGAGAATTTTGAGAAATAGAGATCAGTTTCTGCAGTGCAAATGTATCACACTTGGCTGGCAGCACTTCTGCCTCCTAGGCATGAGGCATTTGGATAAGCTTGCCTAAATGCAGACTGCTTATGATCTACTTCAAAAGACCAATTTTCTACTACTAAATATGTGAGTGACAGAATTACTGTAAAATCAAAAGCCTGAAATATGAAGTGTCCTTCAGATCTCCTCAAACAACTGTACAGTCACTGGTGCTCAAGTACCATCTGCTAAGGGCTGGAGAATGAGGGATTAGAATCTGTTCATTCAGATTTATTTTACATCAACTTTTTTCTTTTTCCGCTTGATCAGCAGACATTAACCAAATATAGTCAAACCAAAAACTGTTTTTTTAAATCTACAACTTTTCTTAATCAAGCAAGAAACTTAGGGTGACTCAAAGTTTAACACTTTTATAAACTCAAACCAACTACCATATGAACATGTAGTCCAAAGCAATCTGGGCAGAAACTGGGAAAAAATTGGGATAATTATAACAATTTAATGCATACAGTGAAAGGAAAATTTTGTAGTTGATTGACATGGGCATTTTGGGGGTTGGGATTTGAGGTGTTGGACACTGTGGTCATTGTGAATTGTGCTGTGGCACTTTGGTGAGAAAGGTCATTACACCCACCATGCTACACAGCCAGGCCTCTATACACAGACATAGAAGTACCTAAGTAAGTCCTTCACTTGGAGCTGAACCCAGATCAGTTTTCCTTTTGAAGCCAGACTTTCTACCCACTATGCTACACAGCCAGGCCTACACTATGCAGACATAGAGGTACTTAAGTAAGACTTTCACTTGGAGCTGAAACCAGGTCAGTTTTCCTTTTAAAGGCAGACGTTATACCCACCACGCTACACAGCCAGGCCTACACTATGCAGACATACAGGTACTTAAGTAAGTCTTTCACTTGGAGCTGAGCCCAGATCAGTTTTCTTTATGGCCGTGACTGAAAATCGAACCCCACTGTTCTGCATTCAAGGAAAACTCTTTCTCTTCTACACTACACATCCAGGCTTACAGCATGCAGAAATAGAGGTACCTAAGTAAGTCTTTCACTTGGAGCTGAACCCAGATCAGTTTTACTTTTGAAGGCGGACTTTATACTCACCATGCTGCACAGCCATGCAGACATTGAGGTACCTAAGTCTGTCACTTGAAGCTAAACCCTTATCAGTTTTCTTTTTGAAGGCAGGCATTATACATACCATGCTACACAGCCAGGCGTACACTATGCAGACATAGTGGTACCTAAGTAAGTCCTTCACTTGGAGCTGAACTCAGATCAGTTTTCTTTGTGACCGTGAGTGAGAATCGAACCTCACGCCTTGCTTTTGGTGTGATTTTTGTTGGTCATGCACTCTTGGGGAGGGTAATAATGGTTTTCGATTTTCTCCATTTGTATACAATCTGATTGTGGATTGGTGTCCAACAATCCAAACTTTTTAGAGCTGGATTTGTAACTTTTTCCAGCGTGATGTGCATCAACAACTGTTCTTCTAAGGTCTTCAGAAATCTCCTTTATTCATACCATGATACACTTCCTTATATAAACATGTGTTGTGAAGGTTAGACTTAGATCCCTTTTCTTTAAATAAAACAGGTCAACCAATCACCAGGTTTTCATCCCATTGATTGAAAAAAAATCTTACTGTAATTTCACCAAATTATAATTTAATCCTAAAGGTTCACATACTTTTACCACTCACAGATATGTCTTATAGGATTAGTTTTCCTCAATAAATAAATGTCCATGTCATTTTTTTACTCATTTCTTTGATTTTGTTCTCTTTATCTGCTTTTAGGACGTGTGAAAATTTGATGTACTTTCAGGTCATATTTATGCAGAAAAATAGAAAGTTCTAAAGGGATCACAAACTTTCAAGCACCACTGAATATCCTTTACCTGTTTGTCAGCAACAATCTATCTTTTCAGCTTAAAGCTATTAGGTTTTTACTACATCTGGATGAAAAAGGGATTTTACCCGCTTGCAACCTCATGTTTATACCCTAGACAAACAGGACCTGGTCAAAGATAGCATTACATTTTTTTTTAGAAAAGCACAGTTTCATAACAGATATCACTCTGTTCAGGGTAATAGTTTCAGGGGATCCAATTTTGAAATCTATATTCTGCAGAAAAAATTGATCCACTAAAATATTTTATTTAAAAATGACTATTGAAAGGATATGACTAACCCATGTGTTTGGGCCCAAAAGATGACTTCATGCAGGTGTTTTATACACAAAATATTTCCTCATTTTCATGAACGGCACCAATAATAGAGTTGACTGTAGCTTGTAAGTTGTATATTCACTATGTATGTCTTGTGTCATTATAGAAATGTGTTTGGTGCATAGTTTGTATGTTCCTGGGGATAAAAGAATAGCATATGGTATCTGATGGGGGGGGGATCTAGATTTAATAAGTCCCTTTAGGCTTGCAATGTTTGTTTTTTTCCCATTTTGAATCCATGTATATAGACCCTTGTGGTTTAAAAATAACTGCACTGAATTTCAACTGATTGAGTATTGCTGAATGAAAACAGGGAGCTTTGATTAATCAGTGTAACCTAAATACCTCAATCAAAACAATATCCATTTGGTATAGAATTGGAAAAACGCATGCCTAAAAGTTTACCAAAAGGAAAGTATTTCATATAAATGGATAAAAAGTCATTAAATTATATTACTCATCATTGCAGGTTGAAGGTAATGAGCACTGGTCTCTTCGTAGGTCAGCAGTCACTTGTTTTCAGACATCATCTTACTGTAGTAATGTTATTGTTTGCACATTCAAAATTATGCCAGGCTTCTCATTCAGCTCAAACATCTGCTTCTGATTTGGCTGTGTGTGCCTGATGCTTTTTCAGTTCAGGTATATTAGAGCTCAAACTCCCATTCTCAGACTTTGCATCCTCAGTCAAGGATCTTCAGTCTGTCAACTGTGTGTTAAAAAAGACAAAGTAAACTTTTTACAAGGTAGTATAAAAGCTTGTCATATTTACATAAATATGGAAAACTTTGGGAATATTAAAAATAGGGCTCCTCCGATGAATGTTAGCAGACATAAGCCATGAGGTTTGAGCACTCAGGTTCAGGTAGATGCCCACTGGGAAGTACATTTAATCTACCTTTTATATATACATGTGCTATATATATTTGCTTTTATAACTGTCACACCTGCCAGGGGCCCAGAATGGTAGAGGAACTACCCCTATATACTCTTATAAAGACCAATATAAAATAGAGAAAGGCAAACTAGTCATGGTGAAGTCTCTTCAGAGCTCTTCACAGCTGGAAACGGAAAAGTCCTATTTCCTGTCTGTGTCTACCCAACTTTGTGTGTCCCATCTCATCGTGTTAATTGTCTCAAGATCACGAAGAGCACTGTGCATAATTAATACTGGCAATGGAAAAACTTGACATTTGGGTTTGTCTTTTTATACACAAAATGTATTCAGAATTGGTGCTTGGCACGGTGAGCTAAAATAAACCTACCCCAGTTGGTCTACAGCATTATCACTGTGGTTTTATTGTATTAGACTCCTGTTTCAAATCTACAGCAAATGACATTTTCCTCTGTTTATCCAAAATTGTGTGATTTACAAGTTGAATATCTTAAAATAACTTATTGGTTTCAATTATTTCTATTGTTTGACAATTTGCTCCAAGTAAAACACCCTTGTGTTTTCCATTAGCATTTGCACTGAAGAAATTGATGTGCTGTAGTTTGTCTATTGCAATTGCACAGATATATTCAGTTTATTAGTTTGTATACTTTCAGATATGAATATAATTACAAATGGAGATCCCTGAGAACAGAAAAGATCCTGTGTCATGCTGGGAGAACCCTAACCTGTCTACCTAGTTATGATCAACAGAGTTGTGAAAACATCCCTATTTAAACCCTTGTCCACTGGATGAGAACTTTTTTTCTGTTGAAGCAAGACTGACCACACAGATCTGTCTTGACTTTTTACTCTGACCTATGAGTTCCAAATAAAGTATTGAGAGCACAGAAAGCTGCATCCTGACTCCTCTTATCTCAAAACCAGCCTGTCCACAGTGGTGTCAAACTCTGGTCCAAGAGTGAGTGGACTGCTATGGAGGACACACCTGTTTCACCATCTCTGTCAATTTACGGTGACCCAGCAGGAGAGTGCCGCAAGACAGCATTGAGGTATGCAGGAGATGGTTGTACACGGGCATTGGAAAAAGCTAAAAAATTTGCAATGAGGATATTAAGAAGCTCCTCACCTTTGTCCTTTGGCACCTGCAACTGCTAGCTTTTCCCAAGACCAAAGACTCTCACTACATCATTGAGATTGTTCCGCTGGACCAGTTCTCAGATCTGCTCCTATGTTTGGCAGAACGAACTCTCCAACTTTTGCTCCCTGCTCCTGACACCTGGCTGTCTCACCTGTAAGTGCCTGTTCTAAAAAAACAGATTGCAGCTGTCTGTCAGAGAAGTTTAAGCAACCCACACTGACTGACGCACCTTCAAATTGCATGACTGACACACTGCCTTCGAGGGAACGTCTGTTACGTTCTATTAAGAGGCCAGGGGACAGAACAGCACTATTTCAGTCTGATGGATTCAGGCTGCCCCACCAGTTCACAAGCACCAAATAGTTCCTTGGGTGCATTGTGGTATAATACAGCAGTAAAATTCACTGAATTAATAGACATGTATACACATATTCCACCATCTGGTTTGAATTTACTACCTTAGGCTAAAGCCAGTCAGTAGACAGCTAATAGATATCAATGTTGGGACAAGGTTATCTGCTGTTACTGGAAAAGACATAGTGGGTGTTTTCTTTATTCAATTACTGCCCCCCATTCCAACTGCTTCATTCTTTCCAACTAAGATCTAAGATTCATCTATATGAATATGGCCCTGTCAACCTAGTTTCAAGCAAGTTTGTTGGCATGTGTGTGTCCTTTTGTTTTTGACAAATTTGAAACTAAAACAGCAGCAAAAAAGGTGGTGTCTGTTTCTTACCCTGCGAAAGGTAAAGGCCCAAAGGAGTTTGAATTTTTTTGAATTTCTGACTTCAAATCTGATCAGTCAAGGTGAGAAATACTTTTCCCTAAACCCTGCTGATGAACTGGTTTGTTTTGCTACTGCAAGAAAACTTCAGCACAAAGTTACCACAGCAATGTATTAGCAAATTCTCAAAGGTGGGTACAAAAGTCAACAATAAAACCTCTGTGGGGAAAAAAAAACGTATGGAATTTGAAAATGAATAATTGGTTTTGACAGCAAAGCCTTTGGGCTTTATCGTACATTTTTTTTTTTGCATGTCATTAGCAAATCAAAATGTGGCAGGTAGTCCACTGTGGTTGATTTATATGCATTTGTAGATTTCCCCTTCTGGTTTTAATGGAGTGACTCCAATGAGATTTAATATCTCTAGTGTTACAAAGTTGTCGGAGCCATGCAGGGGTCAGTTGAATCACAAAAGTTCCAAGACCACAATGGAGTGGCTTGCAACAATACATCATGTTACCTCTGGTCCAGAGCCCCCCCCCCCCCCGACTGTGGTGGTGGAGGGGGGGGGCAGCACCAGAGTTCATGTCTCACAACACAAGGCAGTCTGTCCTAATTTATTTAGATACTAATGTTTGGTGCTGCAGAATTTCTGGGAAGACTGTTGGGAAAGGCTCTCTATGCCAGCAATGTTTGAGGGGGGAAAAAAGAACCACACCAAATCAAGGCAACATTCATATTGATAGCTGAATTAGCCAATAGAAACGAAACTGCACTCACATTTAATAGCAATTAATAAATGTTCACTCGATAAAATTAATTTACATGTTTTCATAGGTTGTTTCATTAACTCCAATGGCCTGCATCCCAGAAATGTGTCCTTCATAGCCTAGAATCCGGGTACTTTGGGATAGGTCCCAAACGGCTCCAAACCAAGGGGGTGAACACAGGTGAGTGAGTGAATAAGAGGGTGTTTTCCATATTTTTTTTTTTGGCTTCAAATAATGGTTCTGTGTAACAAAGCCTATGCAGGAAGCATGTGCTTTGTGTCCCTTTAGAGAATGGAAAGCAGAAAATTTCCAATAAAGTTCAATGTAAACCTCCTGTAGTGTCAAGTGTTCAGATCCTGTCCATTGTAACAAGTAACAAGTGGCCTTCACCAACCATCAACAATCCCCTTCAGGACTGAAGTTTTTTTATAGCCATAGCTAAGGAAGTATGGAATTCAGACCTGGTGCAGAATGACGTTTGTAAGCCCAAGCTTTTTTTTCTGCAAAGCTCATGTTTGAAAACTGAGGCCAACAAATGACTAAAAGGCTGGCAATGGTACATGTTTTAAAATGTCCAGTCTGTTATCTGTGTTCAGTATTGAAATTGTTGCTCATGGTGACGTTCACATTTTGCACATTCCATTTGTGGAAATTTTCTGCCCCCATGAATTAATTCAGACATTCCAAAGAACCATAGGACTTGTGCCTCCAAACTGGCCCCCATTGTCTGCCACCGATACATTAAGAAATAATGTGTACAGGTACTGACAGAGAAAAATGTGAGATGAAGCGATGTAACAGCAAAAACAGACACATTTTTTTATTACACTTCCGTGGGATCTTTTTTTTTTGTTTAAACTTTGAAGTTCACTGTAATATTTAATAGGAGAATAATGGCTGTTATACAAAAGCCACATAAATAATTTAAAGGAAACGAAATAAAAAATAAATACAAAGTTTATTCTCTGTAATGGTTTTTTTTTTTTTGTGAACACAGTTTTTACTTGGCCCCAACATACCCCCCACCATAGTACCTTCATCCCCTGATTCAGGTCAGAGTAAGTGAAAGAAACCTTGTACAGATGACAGTTACAGTAAGTACAAAATGTTTAGATAGGTATGGTAAGACAATCAACACTCTATTCAGTTATTCTGCCTAAATGGCAAAATCTGTTTTGGTTACACTTTGTTTTGTTATTCTTCCAAACACAAATGAGCATAACCTAATATTGGCAGCACTGTTCACAAAACAGAGTGCAGGCCACAACAGAAGGAAACAATTGTGCAAATATAGTATAATTTTTCATTGTCACTGGGTGGATACACTTGACGAAATATAGTCACCCTCTACTGCGACAATGTTTGTGTGACTGTTTGAAACAAGCGCTAAACAGGTACGGGCATTCCTCAGTTTACACGGTGTTGATTTATGTGTTTTCACTAGAACGCGATTTAAATTTTAATACCATTATTTGAATCACACCCCGATCTGCTGAATACAGCAAGTTCCAACCAAAAAAGGGGGGAAAAAAATCTAACATCACTATTTCACTCAAGCATGTAAAAATGTGTTAAAAAAGATCTGTAAATCAAGGGATTACTGTATTTGTAAAACCTTCCTCTCTGCATCTTGTTAAAAATTAAAGTGACTTAAAACAGTTGAAATGATTGTTTAAATGATTTGTTTCTTTCCTGTGTCTGTTTCTTTTTTCACCATGCATGGAGGCCTCTTTATCCTTGTAGTCTAGGCTCAGCTAAGATAGTTGAAGTTTTACCTAATTAAGGCTGTAGCTGCATGAAAGGAAAGGATTCCCATGTGGTGCAGAAGAGGCCAACTCTTTTTCTCGATTGTAACAATTGCCAGAGAACCTATGAACCATATATTAGTTATCTTATTACAACCAGGAACTATGTCTGGAGGAGAGGAGTTGATAATGACACATCCTAAATGAGGGAGTCATTTTATAATTAAGAGGAGCCAGAGTTCAAGTCCACTGTAGTGGACATAAATAGTAGCCTGAAGCAGTGTCTTTTGGTGTTCCAGTACACATATTTAGAGCTTTGTAGACAAGCTGAAGGGTGCCATGAGGAGCTGTGGTCTATAGCATGGCTAGCACAACATACCTCCCTCCAAGGCCAGCAAGCCACGGACTTCCAGAAGTGGAAAAGAAAATGGGTGTCGTATTTAGGGGTTAGTCAATACACCAAAATGTATACCCTTCTCCAGGGATAACAGTTCATGTCTTTGGCAGTAGAGCATGGATTTCACTGAGTAACATGGTCCTATTGGTTCCCCAACATGTTTCTCAAAATGAATGTCACAAGCTCAACAAGACCTCCTCAAAAAAAGGCAGATGCTAATTCCAGACACCCTTCTCATCTCTAGTTAGATTGCCCACTAAACCTACTCCTGAGGTCATGCTTCTCTGCTGAGGGGCATAACAACTGTACAGATCATGCAGTAGGAAAGTAGAGGGAATAGTTTATGTTTTGGTGCATATTGTAGGAAAAATGCACATTGTGTAAATCTGAAGTGCATTCAATTTTTCTCAATTTTTTCACACCTAGCTTCCCTGCTGAAAAAGTGTTGTGCGTGTGGCTGCACATTTGTCTTTATGTACATGTGCTTTTGTGTATATAAAGAAAGGAGGCAGCATCAGTAGGCATTGCCTCTCATTTCAGTGGAACTGCCTTTGTCTCGCAGGTGTGGTAGGGAGGTGTGTTTCTTGTTATGGCATCGCCCCGAGCTGGCAGGTGGCTTCCTGATGTCAGACTGATTATGGTGATGGCTGTAATGCTTGCACTTGCAGGACGTGACAGTACGGATCTTGTATGTCCGCTGGTGTCCGTGCACACAGTGGAGCTGTACTCGCTGGGTACGTATGTGTGCAGGGACACAGCGGTAGTCAGAGGTGCTGGTCCGCCACCACTTGGCCCGCAGGATAGAGTTGGGGAGCAGGTGGAAGGGGACACACTGGCCAGAGCACTTCAGCTCCTTTACTGGCTTGATGCTGCGGCATAAGCCATCTGTGATGTACCGAGTGGAGTGAAGTTCCTGGCAGCTCAACTCAGATGCATCTATGGCAGAAGAAAGAGGATAAACAGTTTTCCAACAAAAAACAATTAATAAAACTATACTGTTGGAGGATGATAGCTCACAGACATAAAGCATGGCAGTACTCAGTATTTTCTGTATCTGAATTTTTACTATAACAAGTCTTGAAAATTGCTATCTAAATATCCGTATTTGAACAGAAACTGTTGCCGTAATGAATGTTTATCCATGATTTAAAAAAATCTAAGCACAAATAAAAATCTAAATAAATAGAAAAATCAACAAATACCATTTCATAACAAAAAATAACACTTTATGCATTGTAATAAACTGAACTGAGCTCATGCTGGTGACATCAGCTGTTACCCCTGATTTTCTTGTGAGTCACAGCTTCCTTTTGTGAGAGCAGGTTTGCACAGCATCACTGCATTTACTGAGCTTTAAGACTGATAATTCAGCTGGGTGACCATTGATCCTGAGAGGAAGAGCATTGCCTGAAAATCCTTCTCATGTCAGCCAAGAAAAATTTAAAAGTACTTTTAGAGTAGCAAATGCAATGATCTCACTAACTATGAAACACGATACTGACATGACCAGGAGGTTTGCTTTCAACAAACAAACTGAAGTTCCTCACGGAGGTTATAAGGAGATTTACAAAAATTACATGAAGGCAAACAAATTTCTATTCGGAGTTTTTTCATCACCCCACATCCACCCTTCCTCCATACCTCCAATGGAAAAAGTTACAGAGCTGCCTCCCTCTGATAACAAATCTCACAAGGCTCCATTCTTTATGTCATTTAATGAGTTCCCAGTAAAAGCTATTTAAGTTATCTCCAGCATTTTCAAATTAATTTCATTTTTTAATTAAGCCTATTTATTTAAATGCTGCCAATTTATCCACTAACATGCATGTGACAATGAACTCCCTTTCCAAACCCACTCACACGCCCTCTCATCTCAGCTCAAAGGTGGTGGTGCAAACAGACTAAATATCCTGTACTTCTACATACTGTACCATGTATTATAAACATGTAAATTAATGGTTTCTAATTAGGTGACTAAAAAAGGTTTATAGTTATAAAGGTATTTTTGGGGTAGGGCTTGGAGTGCATTTTCTTTCCCTACTTAATGACAAATAGGCATTGGTATCCAAAATTTGGTATCGGACCCATTTTTGAGGAAGAATTAGATTCAGATACCGAGGATATTACTATATTCCCAAGGCAAAAAAAACTGAAATTACCAATAAATCTGAGAATGGGTCTGTTTTATGGAAATGTGTGCTATAATTTTGTTTTGGACATTGAAACAGGGAAATGGTGGGAAGTTATATAGCTGTTTTCCAAGAATAGGTATATACATTTTATTTCCCCTCCAGAGACCCACAGGTGCTTTTTGTCTTTTTGCTCCCTTTGTATGATTTTAAATTGTTACTGTTGATAGAACTTGGTATCTCATTCTAAGGACAAAGATTATCCAACTTTTGCCTTTACACACTCTTAGGAAGAGAGAAGAACTGAGTTCACTGAAAAAAGTCTGACTGAACCTACACAACCAAAGAAAACTACTATAATACTGGACATTTTTGGCCAACAAAAACTGGGGCTCTGGCCACCCATTTGGTCACCAGCTTATTCTTAAAGGTGGACTGGTGTCATGGAAAAGTGACTATGAAAATTGGAGCCACCAGTTCATCTGAAATATATGTCTCTGGACTGAGGGAGGAAACAGAACACGCAGAGGAAACCCAAGACAGAAGCATAAAGAAAACTGTTAGGTAAGGAGGGGCACATCCTGGATGAGACTCCAGGCCTTTGCTGATTTTTAGGTTATAGTGATTTTATATATATTATCTATTTTTGTTTATACACTACCCAGCTTTATTATAAAATCAGGAAAAATTGCTTAGAATATTCAAATGTTATATTTAACAAATTACAAGATGTCAAATAATTTCACAAAATGAGTAATGAAAAATTTTTAACATTAATCATATGTGAACTTTATCATATTGGTGCTACATTTTCAGTCAATGCAGATAGCCATCCATCAATTTACACATGTAATATGTTCATGAAAGGTGAACATTACAAAAAAAACACATAAACTGAGGCAGTTATTTCCATTATTTCTTTGGGAGTAATTACAAATATACAGGATATTGGTCCATCCGAAAACCCCCCCAGACCAACTTTCCCAAATATACTCACTTAAGGTTTTTCGCTTAAAACCTGCAAAACACCTTATACCACATATACAGTACAACACAACACAGCTCAGTGCAGTACAGCACACAGGGGATTTGTATATAATTAATGCTATTTTTTTACACATTTGAATGAAATTCTAATATTGGAATTTTTAGTTTTTTTCACCCTTTTTCACCAGAGTGTACAAATACAGTAACTAGACTGTGTGGGTTGCACGGTCATCAGACAAAGCACCATCACCCCAGTTCTGGCTCCAAAGGTGGGTCTTGGTAGCCCCCGTACATGCTTTTTGTGCTGTCATGGGGATCATTGTAGGCTATTCGTTGTCTAGACTCCCCCCCCAGCCCTGTTCACCAAGGGAGACCCTACCAAAAGCCTTTGGCTCCAAATGATATAGTGCTGAGGTTCACAGAGACATGCAAGTCCCACCACAGAGAGAGCCCAGTTGAAGTGGAAAGGAGGAGCTGGATACCATTGCAAGGAACAGGAGGGTTTAACCCACCTTCTCAGCCTGCTCCCACCACAACAAGCAGGGAAGGAAATTTAATATCAATTGCTCATAATTTTTGTCACTGGGGGTAGTGATTGGAAACTGTGAACTCAAGTGCTGGAGTTATTTGCAATGAATCAGTGCTGTATAAACAAATAGGGATCATGGACATCAGCAAACTTTGAACATGAAAACAGGTGATTCAGAAGACATGAAGAATGTGGGATTCGGTGCACTGGATGTCATGGTGGTTTGGAGATGCTGAGGATCAGGGAAGCAAGAAGACTGGTTAACACACAAGGAGTACAGGGTTCATGATAGGAGCAGTGCAACCTCAAACAAGCAGGCCGAGAAAGGTGCACACGTTGGGAAACTGTTCAATGGTCCAGGGCCAAGAGGTTACTACCTGAACAGTGTTAATGGCTAGATTGAAGACAGGTGTGTCAGTGAAGTCAGGCTTATGAGGACCCCTGATGGTCATCTGGGGTACTGTTGCCTGCTGAAGTGACAATTATTGATAGTAATATTAGTTAGGTATGCATGTCATCTTTTAGTCTGTACATTTTTTTACAGCTCTTTTCAAACATTTAAATTAGGTTACTGTTTACTAGCATTAATGCACAATTTTTTGTGAATGCATCTAAAGTAACAAGCAAAGAACTGCTCATTAAATAGATCATTCAAAAAAAAGACCTGTACAGTTTAATTCTCAACATAGACAAAAAATATATCTTTAGCATATTTAGACTCAAATTTTTCATGCGCTCAATTCCTTACATACATGAGCTATGTTGTCAGTCAAGATGGGATGAAACACTGCCTCTGACTAGTTAATAGTAAAGCACTTGTTCTGAATGGTATCAAATTTCGTCAGTAAAATCAAAACAAAGAAGTCAGCTGACTGTGAAGAGCTATTTTTATTGGGACACCTTAAAGATAGCCGTGAATGACAGTTAGTGAATCCTTAAATGATATAGTTAAAAGGTAATGCTGACCTGATTAATTTTAAGGGGAGAAAGTTAAAACATTTAATGTGAAAGTTCAGACGTAATGGACTGAAGGTAATAGTAGGGATTTTTTTAATGAAAAACGTACTTGAGTAAAAAATTAAAAGTATCAATATCAAAAGATACCTTAAAAAGTAATCAGATAAAAGAATTGGAGCAGCAAGATGGTTTGCCCAGCCCCAGTTTGGTTTATGTTGCTTTTTGTGTCTCCTGCATGTTTGTGTTTTTGGTAAAAACTGATTATAAACCTGTACAGCACTTTGTGGCACATAACTAAAGGAGCATTTCATGGATTCAATCCTGTGTTAATGAGTCAGCCATTGTCACAATGTTTAAGTAATAGTATATAGTATCTGAGTAGATGTAATTCATTACTACCCATCTCTATGGAGAAGGAAAGAGAGATAATAAATACAGTCAGATACATGTCAGATGAATTTTTATATGGGTAAAAACAATTATTTTGCCATTTTATGAAACACAGGACTAAGTCACTCCATATACCAACAAATTGATTTTTGTTTGTGTTTATAATGTGATTTATCTAAAGATCTTTAAAAATTCTCCCTGCACCTTTGTCATATTACAAAAGTAACACTGATTATTCTTTCAAATATAATATATAATATATATATAATATATATATATATGAATTTAAAAATATACATATTATAGAGTTGGGACTGTGGAATGATACTTTGCTATTTACAACACTACCTTCAAACATATGAATTTAAATTATACATTCTGCTTGCAAGGAGGATTAAATGTTCGGTAGTCCCATCATGCATTTATATATCCATTTAAAACCTTATGAGGAAATTCTATTTCTGAACTATCATAAATTATTTAACATATTGTAGACAGATATGACTGCAGACTTGGTAGGCATTGATCATTTTCACAACAGGAAAAAAATACATGATAGGGGTTTAAGTCTTACTCCACGACTTCAGGTTGCCCAAAAGATGAAAATGTTGGAAGATGTGCCCAGAGGGTCAGCTCCCCTTTGTTATAAAATTGCCTTTCATTATTATTATTATTATTATAGACATGCTTTGATTTTCTTTATAGTTTTTAAACATTCCCTTCTGGCAAATGTTAATATTTGGTTTTTTTAAAACTCCTCTATTGTTCCTTCGTATTTAGCGGGTGTCTTTTTCAAGACAAATCGTTATATAGATCCTTTGTACTGTGTGATATCAGGGTAATGTACAGAAAGCTGAGTGCCAGTCCTACATGATACAGCATGTGGAGACTTTAACTGAATGTGCGCTCTTACCAAACAGTGGACTCTGCTGCGGCCTCCTCACTCCGTTCCACGGACGGTTCGCAGTATTATTGGGCAGTTTAAACTCTTCCGCGGCTGTCCGCGGGTCTTCGCTGTGTTCTGGGATGGTCTCCGTGGCGTCATTCCTGAGCACTTTCCATTCTTGGGTCCCGCATCCATGCAGCAGGAGGATTAGAATGAAGCTGGAGCCGAAGCTGGAGCCGAAGCGGACCATCGTCGCGCGCCTCGGTCGTATACCACCACATACAAGCACACTGGGTTTCGTCCCATTTAACTCCATCCACACACGAAGCTCCAGCTATTTAAGCACCTCTGGATTCGCAGAAACCGCACGTTAGCTCGTAAACCAAGTGGGAGGACCCCATGGGTGAAGCAGGGGGCTTGTGAACCGCGGCAGATACTACACAGCCCCCCCCCCCCCGATCTCGGATGTGTTTTCCGCAGGGATTTAAAAAAAAAACTCAGAACGTTGTCATAAAGCCCTTTAAATTTGTCCTTAAGAACAAATTTACAATTGTGATCCCACTGTCAGAAGTACATAAGTAAAACCCTGCCTTAAGTGGGATGTAAAGATCGTATCGCGTAAAAATGTGGTCCTTACTGGGAGATTTTTTTTTTACTGTCTTCCAGGCACCTTGTGAAAAGAACAATAAATAAAATGTCTTATTTTTTTCATTCACTAGACGTATAGGAAATAGAGCGACTGTTACAGACAAAGCGTTATAAATATGTTGAGAGGAATTATTCTGAAGCCAAACTGCAGACACGTTTAAGTGTTACGGTGTTATGCATGTATGGCAGTACCGTTTAAAACTTTTATGAGATGCAGGTGTGCCTTCGCTGCAATAAACTCTTTACTGAGAGATATTTTCAGCAGATGACTCAAGAATTTTGCATTTGGAAAAATATAGACTCACCTCTTAATCTCCGATAGGGGATAAACTTCGATGCTTCTTTGTGCAAATGCTGCCCTCTTGAGGGCAAATGAAGAAACCCGAAATACAAGTACATACTGTAGTTCCTCCAGTGACTCATTACCAAGTATTTTCTAACTAGAAAACAATAATACCGTCTAATTACCCCAATGCAGTATTATTATACAACTAACTGGACTTAGAAAAAGATATTAAAGGTTTTTTTTGTTAGTCATCTTATTTTTATAGTAGTTCACACTCAATCTGGTTTCCTTTGTGGCAAGAAGTGTCAAAAGCAGTTTGTTTACATTAACAGGTGAACGTAAATGAGCTCCATAATCACATACTGATATAGATCGATAGAGAGAGAATGATGTTTTCTATTAAAGTCATTGATAATTGATAAATAGCTTTTAATCAAATGCTGCTGATTAGCTGATTATCAGGCGATCACCTTCATAAACATTCGGCAGGTCGATGGTCTGGAGCATTCAGGTGTGAGTTAACACATATCAAGAAGAAACGGTATCAGCAGTGACTTCAGAAGCATTTGTTGCTGCTCATCAGGTAAGGATTATAATATAATACTGTTAATGTTTGTCATGTAAAAACCATAAAATTGAAAGACTGTACTTTTTTTCACATCACTGTTGTCAGGGAACCTCAGATATGAATGTCTGTGCACTATTATGCAGTTTATTTACAAAAGGTGATCAGTACAGGGTTTGTGTAGTGAAGAAACAAGGAAACTCAGGGAAGATGGTGAGTAGAATCTTAGAAAACACAGAATGCTGAAATGCCAGGATGCACAGGCAGCAGGAACACAAGTA
The DNA here is from genome assembly GCA_900497675.1 of Arapaima gigas. NCBI lineage: Eukaryota > Metazoa > Chordata > Actinopteri > Osteoglossiformes > Osteoglossidae > Arapaima > Arapaima gigas. The sequence continues at coordinate 2,069,319 of UFQX01000121.1, read as the reverse complement.
TAGGAGGCACTGGTCAGTTACTCAAGCAGGGTGATACAATGGCTTGTACACTTGGTACAAAGTGTCTTCAAGAAGGAGTAACTGAGTTGTTTTGTCTTGGGGTTGGGGGCAGATGAAGGAAGTGGTATCAATGTCAAGACAGTTGTTTAAACATTTGTCTCCATCTTATTGTATTAAGATGGTAGAGTATGTATCGATATAGTACAGAGAATAATTAGTCACCTACTTTGTAAAGTCCCTGAAGGCTCCCAACAATTATGTAGCATTATGATCTAATAAGGGATTCTAAATGTATTACTGATGTTCCCTCAGCTCAAGGCTGTTAGACCTAGATCCATAAGAAGACCCCAGTGAGACACAGAGACAGCTTGGTCTGTTGAGCTAAAAAAATAAATCTAACAGGCTTAACCAAGACCAGAGGCAAAATGAAATTGTCTGATACCTGTTCTTAGCATATAACTAAAGCATGGTACAATGTCAGTTTGCATCTGTGCACATGTGTATGTGTGTGCATGAAATGCCAACAATGGGGGGGGGGGGGGGGGAAGAAAAGTTTTAAAAACCAAAANAGAACGGAGAGCTTCATCTGCCTGGCAGCCAGCAGGGGGGGGGGGGGGGGGGGGGGGGGGGGGGGGGGGGGGAAGAGAAGTTTTACACACCAAATACTTTGAGTTTTCCAGGATGTGACATCTGCCTGCTTTGTTGCCCTGTCATAATATGTTGGACATCATGAAAGACTGGTATTACAATGTAGAATAACTCAGTGGGGGGGGAATCACAGTCCCTTTCAGTGCTAGAAGCAACAAAGTGCTTTCAATAAACCTTACATCATATTGCAACAACACCACAGTAACACAGAACGGATATCTTGATGGTGAAGCAGTAACATGCACTATTCTGCTACAGACATAACCCAGCAGAAGTAGCAAGAAAGCTTTTTCTAGCAAACTGATACAATGTGCATAATAAAACCAAAACTCAAATATGAAGCAAGAAACAATGTAAAAATTCAAAATTAGACAGCATTTAAACCCCCCCCCCCCCATGAGGGGCAGTTTACTATTGTCACTGAAACAGTGAAACTGTCTGCTTTATACCCCATATTCAGTACATCTTTGGGACAGATTTTGATGTTTGTAGACCTTAGGCACTTTCATTCTAAAATCTGCAAAAAAAGGTGTAAAAGCCAGCTGAAATATCTTGCTTGATACAATGCAATTTAACCTATTCTTTGGCTCTTCTGTACATTGAGTGACATTATTCGTAATATGAACTCTGAAGATGTTATTTAACACTGTTGCAAGGTGAGGCTGAAGAAAGATGCTTTCATTGGAATTGCCTAGACATTATGGAAATATGCAAATGTATCTTAAAGATTTAGTTACATTTTTCTCTTCTTTTATAGACCCTTAGGTGTTCTGCCTGCAGTGCCTAATGAGAAGTCCTCTACTGTGGTGGGAAGTTTATATCTGCACAAATATATTGTCATGTGAGGAAGTTGAAAGCTCTGCAGCAATCCAAGTTTATTTATATCATTTCCTATGATTCTATTTCTTTCCTTTCATTTTTTTAAACTGTGGGAAAAAATGTAAAATAGAAGTACATTAATTTTTTGCCCTATACACAAGTGGGCAGCAGAAGGTGGCAGTGTATATCTATTCCTCTTTCAAGACAACATTTCTTAAATGTCTTAGTTATGGTGAAATGTTCATGCTGTTATATAACCATGAAGCAAAGGCAATTGCGAGCGGTAAATGGCACTGTAGAATTTTGCAACAACACATTACAGTGGGTTGGTCCATCTACAAAAGCACATAATCACTTGGAGCGAAATAAAAATATTTAAATGCACTTCATTGCAACCTTAAGGAGGCAAATCAGTCCCACATAAGCAGTGCAGCACAATAAGGCAAAAAGAACACAGCATTACTGTATTTCATAAAGAATATAAAGGGACTCTGGAACATATAATAAATGTGACAATTATAGTTCAAAGTACTAATAAAAAAAGTCACATAGTGAGATCATACAGTGGAGCATTTGAGTATTTTTCCTGGCCAAAAAACAAGAGTTTATTGTGATAGAGGTACAGTGCTGTTAGAGTAGTCCTCGCCAGAGCCAGAATGTTTGCATGAGAAATCACACACAGCTTAAAGGCTGTTATACCAATAATTGGTTAAGTTGTTATTGAAAGCTTAAATCTCAAAATTACTTAAGGTAGCAGTTTTTATTTATTCACAAGAAAACAATATTGTGTGACAAGAACAGCTATGACTGCAGTTATTAGCAGCCTGTATTGGCAGTATTAGCAGAATGATAGCATGGTGATGGACTCCGAGACAGAATGGACAGGAACGAATGAGTATGGAAGTCACAGTATGAACATCTCCACAGGTATTCATTTTTACACATATAACACCACATGAAAAACAGATGTTTATCAACTCCAGTCTACTAATTTGCATTGCCTTAGGAGAGAAAAAAACATATCAAAAAAGATATAAATTTACATGTATCATTTAAAGGCATAGAGAACACATAGGAAAAGAACATCAGAATTGGCTGTTGTGAGTCCAAGTCATTATTTGTTACATTTCTGGTATATGTCAAAATATGTATTTACATGTACACTGCTTCATGGAAAAAACAGTGTGTAAAACTTTTATAGTTTGTAAAAAGATAGTGTGATTCTTTAACTTTCCAGTTATGATATAGTGTTGTAAGTCAGTGTGGCCTTTTGTCCATTTTTACACTATGTGATCATTTGCTTTCAGTCCATTTTTTTATATTTATCTCCAGACATAATGTTACACTAAATGTGGGAAGGTTAACCTGACCAGGTTCCTCACCTTTATACATTTAAAGGCCACCTAAACTTTGTCCTGGAAGCCTGATATTTTTATGTTCACCAAGTTTATTTTTTACCTACATAATTATAATCACAACACTGACTGTTACGATACTCTTCAGTGGTTATGAGGTTTGAGTACTATAACTGCAACGGAACTGTACATAACTGTTTAAGAAGGGTGCAGCACTTGCAACTTATTAAACTAATTTACCAGTTTAATTTGCACAGAGCACAGAACATGTAAACTAAATGCCATTAATGTGCAGGTAGTGTCCTTGTCTTAGAATTTGTCTTGTACATTGTTTAATTATTTTTCTGTTCCCTTAGCCAGTTGTCCAATAATTATGATCTATTAGAATGTCACAGTATACATATGTCAAGTATTTTAGCTGAAAAGGTTTCCCACGCACAAAAACGTTGTCACGCTGAGGTCTCCCAATGAGAGTGTGGCTGGTGTCGCACACTAGCTTTGAGCAAGTAAGCATGATGGTGTGGCAAAGTCTGTGGATCATACCAACAGCTGTCAAAACACAGCATGGTGTTCAGGCTGCAGATATTCCTATCATTCCACCACACATTGCACAGAAGTATGGCAGACTCTGACCTCTCTGGTCATCCCCTTGTTTGGAGCACCGAAGCACCAGTTTCCTTGTAGTGAATGGTAAAACTCAAAGTCACAGTATGCTTGGCAGAAAAAGTGATGAGAAACACAACCATGAACACTACACTGCTGCTAGCATTCATTGCAATCAGGGTCCAGTATACAATGGGAAAGTACAGAAAGGCATACAGTCCCAAGAAAGGCGTACAGTCCCAATAAAGCCACAGTGGAATGCTGCTACAGCAACCATGTTAAAACAAAGAGCAGGAAAAAGACAATAAAAGTAGCATCAAAATAAAATAAACAGACTGCATAACCCAAAAGACGAAAAGTAAAAGAAACACCAAGCATAACGGTAAAGAATCCACAAAATCCACCAGACAGCTTTACATTTGGATCAAGTCGATGGATACCGTCAGTCCACGTCTGTTGCCAAGTATTAAACTTGGTATAGCCAGCCATCTAATGGAAGTTGTTACATGTAATTATTGCTCTGTATTTTTGTATAACGGCTGAGTAATATGAGGCCGTTTCATAGGACTACGAGCATCCTATGGTGCAAGCACTGATAATGCTACTGGTAATGGATCACAACACCACCGTACAAAATACAAAACGGATTCAAAAATAATTTTATTAACACCAAGATGAAACTGGATGTCTTCCATGTTCTCCCCAGTTTCCAGAGCTCAACATTATTGAATCTCTATTGGAATTTCTGGAGTATAGAGTGTGAAGTAGATTTCAACCTCTGTCATCCCTCAAAAAACTGAAAGCTTTCTTTTAAATTCAATTAAATGTATTTTTTTTATATACAGCTCCTCTCAGCTTTTCTTCAAGACAAACTATGCACAATCCAAGACTTGTATAACAGCATTAAAAAAGGACGTGAAGCTGTCGTGAAGGAAAAAAGTGGTGTAAGCAGTTAGGTCCTTCGTAATACATTGTCAGATGTTTCCATTATTTTGCCCAATCCTTGTAAGTATTTGATGTATAACACGTGAAGGATCAAAAAAGATGCTACGTGCAAGTGTTTTCATGCTCTTCTGAAAAACAGACAGAAAATCTTGTTCAAAGCATTGACTTACAATTGTATAACACATTTCAAATAATCAGAAAACCCTAGTCTTAAGTTTAGCAGATACTAAATCATAACACTGTGAACTATTCACTAATGTAAAAAACATCCATTAACTCTGGCCGCTGGCCTCAAAGGATCTTAACCTGAAAAGGAAGTAAATGTGTTGCTGTACCTCACTGTATATGTAATAAATGTGTATATTTCATGACAAGGTTGCATCTACTGTATATGTAACTTTCCTCATTTCCTTATTGTGACTAGATGCTGGGGATGAGAACAACTCGGGTTGAAGCCCAAAAATAGCTTCCTTGGTTTTTTTGTGTTAATGTGGGCATTTTTATACTGCCACTCTATTGGACTATTAGCATTTCTTGGACTAAGTTTGTGTCATTCATTTTTCAGCAAAAAAAATTTCAAAATCTCTCAACCGCAATCACACAAATAAAAACCGAAAGCGTTGGGGTATTCATGTAACAAAAGCTTAATTAACTCAATGAGGAAGGGATCCAAAAAACAGGCCCACGAAAAGAGGCAGTGGGACTTTTTTGAAATCACAACAGAAATAGAGGGGTGGGGAAATTATGGCACAAAACAATAAAGAGCTGCACCCTTCCATTTACTTTTTCCTCTTTTACTCTGCCCACATTGGCAAAGCTTATGGAGCTTCTACCGGCTAGATCAACAAGCAAGAGTATGAGTACATCAGGATGGGATGGTAACGATCAATGGATATGATTGTTTCCACAGTTAATGGTGGGAGCAACTGTATTGGCTTGACTAGGGCACACTGTGACTTGTAGATGCTCTCATTTTAACTTGCTCTCCCTGGCCAGCCGCTCGTTGAGATGACACAGTTGGCGCAAGAATCCGTCATTGGGGCCGATCTCTCGTTTGTGTCGTACCGTGGCAACTGCAGTCCGAACGTCCATCTTATGGCGTAACATGAGGTAGGCGATGACTAGCGTAGGGGAGCGGCTATATCCTTCTTTACAGTGCACGTACACCTTTCCTGGTGGGGCAGAGAAAGAAATCCAAGAATGGGATAAGTGGAGAGAGGGAGTGGGACTATGTAACGTAGGAGTTCCAAAGTGGAACAGAAATCTTGCTTAGAAAAGCACCTACAGAGCCAAGAAATGCAAATGTACCCCTGACCTCCAGAACAAATAAGCAATGTTGATTGCAGTTTATCTCATCGATATCTGCTCTGACCTTGTATCCACCCCCAACACTGTTTTACATACATTTATTGATTCCCGGTAGCCTTGATGATATTCACCCTGCCAACCCCTGCACTGCTCTGCATATTCTGCAATATGAATGAAACCCAATGTTGCATCTTGAATCAGGGTGTATGTTTTGCCCTTAAAATGATCTATGTAGTCTCTCTACAGATATCCCTCCTGCAGATTGTTTCCAAGCCAGAAGCACATATACAGTGCAAAGTTCCATTATAGATTAGCCTACTTAGCGATTCTTTAGTGAGCCTCACACCAACTTCCAAATCTACCATCAACATGCCACAGTGATTTAAAACTCTTATGTTGTATCTACATGCTGTTGGATTGTAACATAGGGCTTTGCAGTTGAGGCTTGTGTGAAGCTTTGTGGGTTTTCAGACTGATTTACTCTAGTAGATTCTTGCTGTCAAAAGAACAAGAATTAAGATGTTCCACAATTTTGATTCAGTGTCACACATGGTGTAAAATTCATATAGACAATGATTTCTATGATTTTACTATGATTTCAAAGGACAATCTGCAGCACATCAATGACATTTAATACTACAGCAAATTAAAGTAAAGTAAGTAAAATTCAGACACAGATTTTCAATGAACCTATGACCAAAATAATTCACTTCTTTACTGCAAAAAAAACACACTGGTTAAGGTTACTATGGCAGGAGGAAGGAGTGCAAGACCAGTACACTACCTGCTGTCTCCAATTTAGATTTTTACAATAGCGCTTTCCAAGTTGACAAGGTGGCTTCAGGGGTGTCACAAAGATATTACTCTAAGTTTCACATTCTTTAAGATGAATCTGCTTTAAATGTAAAATCACAACTACAGAAAACCCAAAAAGCAAGATGAAACATCTGATTCACTGACTATATTAAAGTAGCCTCTATTGCAGATATATATTATGGATAATGTCTTTTATTAGGAGCATATATGCCTAAAGAATTTTCTTCACAATGACACAGAAGCAACACCTGAAACATAAATATACTTTGGAATACTTTAGTACCCCCCTGGCCACCATATGCCCTGTAATTCTCTCCTCTGGTGGGCAGCACTCTACTAAGATTCCAACAATCTCCCAACAGAAACTGCCTTTATACACACAAAGATTGCCCAAGTTAACAAAACACTTGTAAACACACAAAACTACAGTGTTTGAAGGCGAACCCACACAAGCCCCTCTGCAGCATTAAAATATGAATATGAGTTTTGTTTGTTAGCACTTGCTGTGTCACTTTACTACATGGTAGTAGACATGGTAGTCAAGTGTTTGCCTATAAAGCACTTACCAAATTTTCTTCAAGTCAAAGGTCCACTCCATGTCAGGTCAAATAAACTAATGAACTATAGAACTATGTGCAAAAAAGTCCCCCCCAAAAAAGACTTCAGAACTATGTACAAAAAAAGCATTACAGCACTAATGGTAGAAGTGACAACTTCTTTCTGTATGTCATCATCATCAGTGACCATAAGTAAGTCTACTTGTTTGCAAGTTTGGTGTCACAGTGGCATTTTTTATTGCTGCTGTTCACAATAGCCACTGTTTCACTGTTTCTATGCACATCAGTTTTGTGCTTTTCTCTCCACTCATCCTTAAATATGCAGTTTTCATTCTCAAAAAAGAGGAATGTGTGTGTCACTGAGCCTAGAGGAGGGCACTACGGCCTGAATCCAGTCTAAGGAACTCGAGAACCAGATGCAGGACCTGAACTGGCAGTGTCTTTTTGGGCAGCTGCCAATCACAAAGGTCCTGCATAGGCAAAAAGGCTGGCTAAGACTGTCTGGCCTTTTGGGCAGGGAGTTTGATGTTAGTCTTCACCCAGACCCTGCAGGGATAGGTGCTTTACTACTACCTGCCAGTCTTTTTTTACAACACAAGGTAGTCCAAGCTACCTGTTTTATTAAAGGCAGCCTTTGTCATGTCATACAGCTACAGATTGTTCCTATTGCACTTGGTCATCACTCCTACAGCTGTCCTCAGTATTGACACCCCAGACAGCAGAAGTGGAGGAGAAGACGCAGGATATGGCTGGGAATGTTACTGGGGGAAAGTGGAAAACAGCAGTGAGGCCAGAGAACCTGGGACCACTCCAACAGGGGTGGTGGCTATGACGTTGGGCAAAATGGATTTGCCACCCCCTTAATCTGTGAGTACAGTTCAATAATGGTGACTAGGTGACCATGAGGAGGACAGGAAGGGCTAGTAATCAATTTGCTGAGGAGGGTTGTGGGGGGCTCTTCAGATGGAGGTACTGTGGTACTGGTACTGTGATAAGTCAGGAACAGTTATCACCCTCTCAGGAAACTAAACAATCTTTTATTATTTTGCCGTGATGTGCAACCACTCATTTATGTAAGGTTAATTTTTTTCTGATGATGAATATAAAACCATTAAAACACAGAAGTTTAAAAACTCTTGATGAAAAAATGCAAGTCTTATCTCACTTTCAACCTAATATTAAAACTTATTATTGTTGTTGTTGTTGCTGTTTTCTAAAGGAACCAGCAAATAAATCCACAGCATTAAAAATGATAGAAAAATGGATAATGTAACAACATTATTAGAAGGGAATTGCTACGCTTAAAATATTTATTCCATTGTAAGGCAACAATTTCCTCCCCCAGCAAGTTCAATAACAGAGAACTGGTGTTTCAATATACCGTGTGAGAATCCTGTAAAAACATAGCATGTTCACTATTCAGGTTTTACAAACATTATGGGACAATTTCCAGGGTAAAACTGTAGCCCTTAACTTTTTTTAAACGGCTTGTGTGACCACAGTCTTAAAAACAGATGTGTAAAAATACTCCCATCAACATTTAGTTCAGTCCAATTCAATTCAAGGTGACAAGGAATGGTTACCAGCATGACACTAATATAGGGCACAGGATTTGCCTTACCTTTTCCATCTTTGTATGCCAAGGCTTTCTCGATGAAATCGGCCCCGTCCTCAAAGAACGCACTGAGATTGAAGTGCCCGGTGTCATTAGCCTTAATGCCATAGTAGGTGATGCCAGAGCCAGCATAGAACTCAGCATTGGTGTTGACATGCATAAAAGAGTTGCCCTCAGCAGCATTAAGGATGTGTGTGATCCCAAGTCGTTGCAGCCGCATCACATTCTGAGCCACAAACCTGTAGGATTGAAGCAAGGGCACTACTGTTATAATTTTAAAAAAGGTACGTGATTTAAATTATCCAAACGAACAAGAGTACCAACATTTAAGCTTGTGATATCAGAACATACATACCCCACTGGACAATTCTTTTTGGAAAGCTCACAAATATGTTCTATCTTGTCATAGTCATTTTTCAACCTATCAAAATAATTATGAATTTCTTTAAAAAATCTTTCTCATTGGGCAGATTAATGAAAAGGTAAACATATCACATAATGTGCAAATAATGGAATGTGCAATAAACTCACTTGATAGCCCCTATGTTAACATTAAACTTAATAAATCTAAACCACTTGGATACAGATTTAATTTTTGTATAGTAGTTTTAATTATGAGTTAAATTTATATTATTATTTTTCAGTTTTATGCACTTTATGGGTGTTGTGACATGGAGGAGGCAAGCAATCCTATGGAACCTCAAGACAGGCTTCAGCATCAGAATCTGTCCATGCACCCCCAACTCGAAACCACTTTCCTCATCAAGGGCACTGGTAAAAGGGCTCAAGGGAAACAACACAGGGACTTATCTGGTGAGGTAAGGTACAGAGAGGATGGTGTTCTGTGCACTTGCAGGGTGCCAATGAAATGTGAGGTATTAAAAAGGCAAAAGTGGTATGGAAATCTCTGAAAAGCCAGCAACAGCCAGACCTTCTGGTGAAGCAGGAAGTGCTTCAGCACCAGACATCCAAGGTCACAACCCTGGACCTCCTCCTTTGAAGAGGCAATGTTCCAGACTGCCTGGTACAAATCTGTCCTCCTGTTTGTTATTGCGGATCTCCTGCCACCTTTATTTTTAGTGAAATGCCTTCATTTTTTGGTCTTGATGTATGATAACTATGGTTAAATAAATACCTCATACCTCTGGAATAAGCATTCACTCTTCAATTGTTCGCAGGATTCAGCTCCTCACAGCACCTCATATCACGGTGGAGAATGCAGGCAAGGCAGTGACCATGGAGGAATGATTCAGAAGATCTCTGAATTAATCCTGACCCAACAACAGCAGCTTGTGGTCGATACTAAAGCCCTGGTGGCCAACAGGGCTGTTGAAATCTCTCTTCCCAACCACATGACTCAGCTAAACGCTTACTTAATAAAGTGACCCCAGAGGACGACCCTGACTCTTTTTTGCTCACCTTTGAGCAGATCAACGCAAGAGAGTAGTGGGATGGACATTTTAGCTCCACACCTGATGGGAGATTCATAAAAAGCATATCTGCACCTCCAGGGTTCAGAAGCCAGGGACTACAATAGACTTATGGCTAAGAACAATGGCAGGAATCACACCCATGGCTGCAGTAAACCACTTCTGTCAGTAACAGTATCAGGAGAGGATTCCCCTCACATGCAGATACATAAAATATGCTGGCTGGCTAATGCTTGGTAAGAACAAGAATGTACCTCATTTGAAGCTGTTTTCAACAAAGTTGCCATAGATCAATGTGCCCCTTTATGTGTGACATTACAGTACCTTAGTATTACTAGTGGGTACAGCTGCTGCAAAAAAAGCAGTTTGTCTTTAAGGCAGGATCACTAAGCTGCTTCTACATGTTTCTAGCCAAGCATGGTCATGTTTCTATGCGCTACCTACCCCTAAATCATGTATAACCCCCCAATTCACAAAAATATACAGTTCAAACTGCCTGAATAAAAAAAAATGTGTGGCAGGTTACAAGGCAAAGTGTGACTAGGTCGGCTTCATCTACCAAGTTTTTTCAACGTGATGTTTATGTTAACTAAAATATTTTGCAGGAAGGAATCTGTAAAGGTAAACTGGCACGGACCGGCACAAGGGTAGAAAATCAAAAACTTATTCAGCAACAATTATGGCATGTATGTTTTGTAGAATTGACCTGCACAATTTTTTTTATCACGGTATTTGTTCTATAACAATGGTTGGACTACAACCATATGATGAAAACTTCCCAGTCTGTTACAGTTCAGTGAATGCACCTGAGTTGCAAAACAGTGCTCAGTACTATAACAAATAGTATAGAAAAAATAGATTTTTAATTAGATTTTAAGGTTTTTTTTGATAAGCATCTTATAAATGAAATCTTTCACAAGCACTGAAAACCACTGAGCTCTGTTGCTGTTGGATGATATAAAGTACAACTTTAACCATTCTTTAATTTATCTAACCTGCATTAACAACTACACAAACTAAATTTAGTATAAAACTTAGTAAAACTCTTGAAAGGTAAACGCCTTTCTAGTTTGGCTGTAAATTTATGAGCCCTGCAGCTCTGTGAGCCCTGCTCCCTGCACCCACAGCTGACTTAAATCATCACGAAAGAGCTCACCTACCTACCAGCTGAAAGAGGTTCGCAGTCCAATCCAGTCGCAAGCCTTGTCTCATCGTTGTCTTTGTCAGTATCCATTCTCTAGTATTCATTTTCCACTTCAGTGTCTACACATCCCTGATTCTCAATAGCTCACTTCATCATAAACGCATAATTTCCTAATAGTGCACATTTTTATAAATATCTCCATTCCTACAGCATTTTTGATGTTTCTTTATTGGAGAGCACTTTGAGACATTGCATTTGAAGGCACTATGTAAAATAAAGATGATGATGGTGATTATTATTGTTGTTGTACTTGTCATTGTTGCTATTAATAAATTAGTAACCCTTATAAATGTATTTTTTTTACCTGACTTTTCAAAGTAAGCAATTATTAACACTGTATAAAGTGTGGTCTATCTACTCTGTTTCCCTGTCACTGAGCACAGTCCAAGAAGGAGATGTATTAGGCACATTAGGAGATCAATACCAATTAACAGCAAACATTGAGATTTAACAGGTGAAATAAAACAGCACCCCAATGGAGGGGAACCAAAGCTGGCTGCTTCAGTACTTTAAGAAAGCTGTGGGAAGACAGCATACGGGCAAAGCTAACCCTAACCCTCCCCTAGAGGTCAGGTGAGGACAGCTGTAGGTTAGCAAGGACAGCGGCACAGACAGCAGGACAGACATGATGAGTATTTTTGTGGCGACTTCTTATCTTCTGAGGGGGTAAATGGTCTGATGCCATGTTGTAAGTTGATGATTTGACTTTAAGGAATAAAGTTTTTTGCAGTAAGATGAATTTTATTATTGGTTTGTTTATAAAGTATGGGAAAAAATCTGAGGGGTACAGCTGCACAACAGCTAAGGGCTTTACCAAATGGTGCGTAATGTCACACACTGCATACAGAGAAGCAAAGTCACAGAACTATTATTTCTACAGCAGAAGAAATCAACTAGTGTGGTTAATGGTGACATGGTAGCTCAGTGTGTAGCCCTGTTGCTTAACTGTGTGGGTTTCCTCCAGGTGCTCCAGTTTCCATCCACAATTCAAAGATGTGTTTCAGGTTAATTAGTCAGTTGCAAGTTGTGGGTGTGAGAGTCTGGGGATAGATTCTGCGCTGCTGTTACTCAAAAATAGATGGGTGGGTAGTGTGGTCAATAAACTGAGATAGAAAGCTATCCATGAGCTCCTAACAAAATTAGTCCAACATTCTGGGAGAATTTAGGGAAGGGAATAAAACGTAACCATATAAAAGAAAAATAAAATCATTTAAGTGTTCAAAAGATTAATATTTAAATAGTAATAATTTTGAAGAAAGGTTCTTAAAACCTGATTTGCCTAATTTTCAGCTGTGTAAATGAGCAAAATAAACTTTTTACTGTTACAAAAGTATTGAAGCAATAGATCACAAGTAATTAAGCATGTAATTGTTTTAACACAAATAATAAGTGCATTGCATGGTTCTTTAGTAGTTAATTTTTCTTCTTTCCGAAGAAACCCAAGTTTCAAAACTGTATGAGCACAAGTGATACTATGGACTGATTATCATTTATCAGCCCTTACAGTACCGTCACGGAGGAAACCTGTTTTCCTAATACAGAAAATTAATTGTTTTTGGGGGAACTGCAGCAGACATCAGTCAGATCAGTTAAAAAGTTAATTCTCAAGACAGGCCAAGGATGCCTGTCCAGTGCTTTACCCTCACCTGTCAGAAACAGTCTTTATATTTCATTCCTTACTGAGCACTTTTCTGTACAAAAATAACACACTGTTGAATACACTGTACTCTGTTTACCTCCCTGTCACTTCACTGTACAGGTATGGTGTCCCTGGCAATGCATATATACTTATTGTTTTTTTTTCCCGCTGTTAAATACCTGTATATTCCTAGCGGCCTTGTGAGATCACTGTACAATTAAAATATTTTATACCCGACGTCACTGCGAGTGGCTTTCTAAAAATGACAAAGTTCTGCACAACAAAAACCTTCTAATGGACACTAACTGCCAGATTTTTCCACGTAGCGAGAGTGGTGCATTTGAGGAAAAACAAAATTGAGGACGATAGATAGATAGATAGATGCGCGCAAATAATGGCGATGTGTTGGAGTTGTTAATTTAAACGTGTAACAATGTATTGTGGTCACCGAGATGGACACTGGTGTACAGCTCAGGACATTATACTGAGTAACGGAGAGTGTCTGTCACGTCACCAGAGGAAAAAGAAAAGAAGGGATATGACACGAACACGGCAGGGACAAACAGGGACACAGACAAGGAAGGACTCACGCGTTGCCGATGTAGATTCTGGGGAAAACCTCGTTGAAGTGCTGTGTGGGCAGGCTGTAAAAGCCGCTGCCATTCGACAGCAGCTCGTTCAGATCCCGCACGGACACTTGGCGGTCTGATGTCGTCTCTTCTGCCGGGGACTGAGCCTTCGCTAGGCTGTGGTTTCTCTTCATCCTCCGCGGGAGACTGTCCCACGGCCCACGGGCCACACGGGTGTTGATTTATTGGGGCAGCCAGACAGACGACAGGAGTCGGTCGTGCTGCATCGCTTTCTGTTGAAAGACACGTTCTGCGTGTTTGGCTCAGTCTCCGGCTGGTAGACACACCCCGACTCGCCCCTCAGCCGCCACGGGCGTTTTGCACAGAGCACCGGTGCGTGCGGTTAAAGGGAGTGCTGGGAGACGCTGTGTGGAACATTGTTCATCCAGCACGTTCATTCCAATTCAGAAACGATCATTCTGTACTGTGTTTCTGCCAATCTTGTTATTGTAGTAGTTCTACTTTTTGCCTGTTAAGCTGTCTTAGGTTTTAACGATCGTGTCCGGTTTTGTCCAGTTCTATGGTCATCTAGGGTTGTGCAGCTACAGAAATATATTTCATCCTCATCTTTGCCCTGACAAGAACATTTAGTTTGTACAGATATAAGATTGCTAACGGCAGTGGACAGCGGACCAAATTATTATTATTATTATTATTATTATTATTTGTTGCTGGTCCCGTATGTAAACACTGTGCTGTAAAAGCCCATATAATGTCGACATCATAGGCTGCACCTGTGCTCCCAACAAAACGCATCAGGAACATTAAGGGAAGAATAGGTATGACTGGATCCCAGAAGAGCTGTTCACAAAAGACGTTCGAGTGTGTAGAAGCAAGAAGAGAGCATTTCTGCTGAAAACAGGATGAAATTGTGAGGAAAAGCTAAAGTCACCTAAAATGGTCCACCAAGTGAGGAGTTACATTCAACAAGCGCACCTACATCTTCCGCAAGAAAATCATCTCCAGAATCTGTTCATTAGAAATGGCAATATTGTCACCAAGAATGTTTGAAATATGGTTTCCGCTATTGTGGTGATGTCATAACCACTGGACGCAATCCCCCCCGTTGACCACCAGGGGGCACTCCACTGAATGAACCAGAAGAGCACTGCGCGCCTAAAAGCTGACCGTGTGGAGCTCATCAAGGATGATCTGTTTTGCTTGAAATGATCATGTGCCAGTGCTCCTGACAAAGCATAGACCACGTGACTATCCATTGCCCATCTAGCAGGTCTGTCTCTGGAAATTAAAAATTATAAGAGAAAGCTACATCACTGGTGGCCATGGAGCAGTACACATCAATAGTGAAAATGAAATAATTATATTTACCAGTGTGAAATTATATTTGGATCCAAAGGATCATAAAAAATTAAAGAGGTGTTGATTTCCAATGACTCTGTGAACAGGAGAACTTTTGTGTTAATAACATTTTGAATGAACTCATTCATGGACTCAAACTACATTCCAGAATGCCACAACCCTGACCAAGATAAAGGGATTAATAATGGTTGATGGATCAATGGATAGATGAATGAAAGAATGAAACTACTGAACCAGATATTCTTTGAAAAAATGATTTTTATCTACTTATGTTGTCACCTGGAATAAGTATAACAATATCTGTGCTAATGATACCAGTGCAATGCAGGTTCCTAATTCTGGTTTTGTGGTGATAATTAAGTCAGTCACCAACCCAACTTGTAAAAGTGTGTGGTCCACAAGAAAAAGTCAATGGTGCAAAGTGAGTGCCACCACCATAGATTCTGAATCCAGCTCGGTCTGTGTTCTTCCTGTGTCTGCATGGGCTTCCTCCAGCTGTTCCAATTCCCTACAACTGTGCAAAGACATATATTTCAGGTTAATTGGTCATTGTAAACTGTTTAAAGTGTGTGCCTCTGTGAATGAATGTCTTCTCCTGTAGTCACCCTGTGATGGAATGGTACCCTCTTTGCTTGGCATCCAGTGATTGTGTAGGAGATACTGGAGTGCCTTAATCCTAATCCGGGCCAGCAGTTCATGAAAATGAGTGAGAGTGTGAGAGTGGTGCAAATTGTCAATCATGTGGAATTTAGTGGCTTGAATACAATGTCTTTCAGGAAGCTACTATGATTGCTTTTTACTTTACACTGTTTATTTTTATTTTTTGGCTGAATTAGGAAAAGCATTGATACAAGTATTACAAGTATTGAATTACATCCTGAAATCCTGATCCTTCTTACTGATGGCTGAACTAAAGAAATGTCAGACAGCAGGAGACAGACTGCAGAGACTTATTGATTTTATGTCTCTAATGTACAAACCTTGTAGACCTTGGTGATATACTTGACAAACCAAAGGTGCTGGATCTATCACATAAGGAAAAAATACACAATTCATATCTGGTGAGAAAACCTACAAACTCAAAGAAAAAATATTTGGAAAAGGACAGTAAAAGTGGGACATTTTTGATACTCTAACTACATACCTTGTGGAAAATAACATGTCCATAAACTCAGACATACAGAGAGCAACCACACAGCTGTTCACTATTTTGAAAAATATTTACCTCCTGCTATGGAAATTGGAAACTACAAGTTTACAGTAGTTAACCCTTTCTCAAAAACTAAAATATATCTATTCTGTCATCAAAAGAAGAAAAAGAATTTGTCATTTATCTCTTGTAGGAATTCAGTCCAGGACCAATTTCATTGTGTCCTTTCTTCATTCTGAGCCAGTCTGTTAGACTCTTTGCTGTATGCACCAGATACAGTACTAACGTTATTTGTTGATGATAAATGTGTATGATATCCACAAATTTATCACATAAGTTGTTTAATCAATCAGTGTGCCATATGGAAGCTAAACTAAACAAAACAGTCCACATGGAAACTCAGCCGGGGGCTCAGCTGGGCAGTGTAACTGCTGGCCTGAAGAAACTGTCCTCCTTCAGCTCTGGAATAAAAATTCTCCTATCTAACTGACTGCATAGGAAAACTCCACACTGTCTATGAGTGACTGCTACTTTGGAACAGAAAGCAGAGCTGCAGTATCCAAATACTGCATTATCCCTGGGAAAACAGTTCTCCAGTGTTGTTTTCCAGCTGTTTTGACTTTGAGGTACTTAATGTAAGCAGTATTACTACAACTGTGAGCCATATACTGCTAGCATCTTCCAAGTATTGTACCTGTATTTTTCTTTCTGAATGAACAGAAGCTGATCTCTGCTATTCAGAGGTTCTGTGGAAAAATTTGGGTCTTCACACTGTACATTGCACACACATTTTGAATCAGAATGAGTGTGAAGCAACACTGTCAATACATGTGGATGTAGTCAGAAATTCTTGGTCTAAATTGTTGTACAGGCTTCTGTGGACGTGTGAAACTTTATTGATGAGGCAGTTTAAACCTGACTGTCTTGCGGTGCAGTGCATTTTTTGAAAACGCCTAATTCAACTGTAGTTCCTGTTTACAGCTCATGCATCGATTGTGTGTTTTCATATCAGCTTAAAAAGAGCTGAATATGCTAATTTCCATGATGATTAGACCTGCAGTTGCAGCCGTGTGGTTTTCAAGGTACAATACATTTCACAAGATGGCACCGCCACAACTGAGTGAGATTCCAGTCTGGCAGATGTGACATTTATATACCTTGTCGTGAATAGATGGGCTATTACTGGGTGAAATGTGTGGGTCTGAACCTTGCTGTGCTTTCTCAAGATAAATACTGACAATTTTGGAAAAATTCAAATTTTGTTCTCCTCCAGACATTGTATCAGTTTTCTCTGACAGGTGAACATGTACATGCCAATGTCCTGATTGAAATTGCTGTGGAAATATTCACATATCAGACCTGTGGTACAAGGGTGACTATTGAACATATAAGCAGTTGAAGCATTAAAGAACCCTTTACCAGTGTGTTGGTCTCTTCCAGGTACAATGTTTCCCTTGTACCGAAAGGGGACACCCCCCTTGAATGGAATTTGAGGCTCCATATTGTGGTTCTCAAGGTAGCATGGACCTGACTTCCTCATCAGGTAACTGACCATGTGAGTTCCAGGTAAAAGTACAGTGTCTTAATGGTAGCCAATGCAAGACTCCATATTGTATTGCGATTATTCATCAGATTTCTCATTGCCTTCACTCAGCAGGAGGCCTGACAGAATTGGCTGGAGTAAATGTATCCCTCAAGACTACAAGTGCCATACCTGTTATAAATTAATATGTCTCCAGGCTTGTTGTAAATGGCTGAGCAATCTGCCGAAATCTACTATTGAAACGTTCTGGCTTTTAAGGTACAGTAACAAGTATTTCGGCTATAAAGCAGTAGGCAACATCACAAACATGCTGCTAATCTGGTGGTGCCCAGTGTCTAACACGTAACAATTTTGGTCAGGTTTGCTGGTCTATGTAGGTGTTTGTTCCAAGAGTACAGGTGCGGTGTGTTGGGTTGCAAACTGATACATGGAAAGGGGGGTCCTTGCCTTAAGAATCACTTTACTGTGTCTGGTTACTGCACAAAAATGGAATCAAAAGTTGCCTCTGTAGTATGATTTCTGCTATTGCACTAAGATCCTGACTATCCCTTAAAATAACAGTATTGATCTCCAGTGGTGTTTGAGTGTGCTCAAGTTCAAGGTATAGTGCGCCTCTGGCACTTCATGTAAAAAGTTTTAAGAGCTGTTGCTGGTTGCTAGTAGCATCTCTGCTCAACTTCTGTCGAAAAATCCCAGGCTCCAGAGTGCATGACAAGTATGTTTAATCAACACTGTGTGGATGGAGTCAAATTCTTAGGGTCCAAGTATGTTTGCATGTGGGTGTGATGGCCATACTGTGAAGGCAGTTTAAACCCGAGGTACAGAACATGCAAGTACATTGAAGTTGAAATCCAGTTTAACTCAGTTCCTAGCTACAGTTCTCTCACTGTGCAGCCATTGTTTTCATATTCTGCACCTGACAGGTGAAGATGCCAATGTCCATACTGATCAGATCTGCAGCTATGGCTTGGTTTTCAAGGTACAATATATTTGACAAGATGGCAGCACTACAAATGAGCCAGATGTCAGTCTGGCAGAGCTCTACAGCATTGTTTAGGGTTATGTTGTCCTGTCATGAGTATATTAGCTATTACCAGACATGCAAAGTTTAGCTCTCTTGGGCTTTAAAGTACATATGCTTATTATGCATCTAATATATGCATCTATCAGAAATGTCACTAGGTTCATGCATTATACAACTTGTCAGGTGAAGATGGGCTTCTGTTTCAAATCTCATTTGTTGAGCTGCAGTATATGTACTTGGGGACTAACTGCATTAGTCTCATGCTGATGACTGAAGCTGTGAACGCATATCTCCCGATTACACTTGCTGTGGAAACACTTGGGTATCAAACTTGCAGTACAAGGGTGGTTAACAGTTCCATTAAAGAACCCTTTTCCAATTTGCTGGTCTCTCCCAACTACAATGTGCAACTTGTGTGGAAATGGGACACCCACTTGGACAAGATTTGAAGCTCCACATAGCTGCTTTCAAAGTAGCACGTATGATTTCCTAGTCGGGATACTGACCTCTGCTGGTGAAATGTAATACAAAGGGCAATTGCTTTAGTCGTTTTGATTCTGCATGATGTCTCCAAGGCACAGTACAGGGATAACGTGCCAGATCATATCCATTTCTTTTTGTGCTGGGTACAGTATATGAATGCCTCCAAAGAACTGAAGATTGGCATGAGGTACATTCATGTACAGTATCTTTTGAAAAGCTGGACTGTAACAGCATAAAGTCAGTTTCTCAATCTTGTTACAGAAACTGACACTCACTGTGTATCACTCTAACAGGTGCAGATGCCAATATCCGTGCTGAGCAGACCTGCACTTGAAGCCTTCTGGTTTTCAAGGTGCAAAATACTTCCCTAGATGGCACCACCACAAATGGGCACGATTCTGGTCTGGCAGGAATCTATGGCATTAATTTTATACCTTATGAATAGATGTGCTGGGATGGAACTGTTGTACTGCAAGTTTGATACCCAAGTGTTTCCACAGCAAGTGTAATCGGGAGATATGCGTTCACAGCTTCAGTCATCAGCATGAGACTAATGCAGTTAGTCCCCAAGTACATATACTGCAGCTCAACAAATGAGATTTGAAACAGAAGCCCATCTTCACCTGACAAGTTGTATAATGCATGAACCTAGTCACTTATCTTCCTTTCTTCCTGTTTTTCAACCATTTATTCATTCTAAAATACCTCAAAAATGAATTCGTTCCTTTGTTATCTCTAAACAGGCATCTAAAATACTTTGTGACTCTTGCAGTAAAAGCTTGTTTATGTAATGATTCCGATATAGTTTTCTGCTGTACCACTCTGGTGGCAGATAACAGGTGAGCAGGGCTCCTGTGGGTGTGTGAGGGTGAGAAAATGGTCTTTGTGAAAAATTTGAGAAGCTAATGTATGTGTACATTTGTGTGGTGCTATCCTAGGACTGGGAGCAGAACTGCAAGACTCGAGAGGTTGATACTTCATCACATCAAACCCTTTTTAAAAACTGATCTGGACCCCCTGCACTTTGCCTACCAGACTCAGACATTGTTAGATGGTGTAGGTCCTTTAACATGTAGCATCATTCTCCCCATGTTTTTTTAGGCTGAAATTACCTGTGTGATCTTTTATACAGTGGTATGTTACTAGGTTACTTAACTTGTATGTAGTAAGAAGCACTTCTGCAGGTCCTTCCTACCAACAGCCATCCACCTCCATGATGCCAAACTTGGACTTCTCAATAATTAGTTTGCATGTCGTGTTGGAATTGTTTTCTGTTACTTATTTATTGTTATTTTATTTTGCAACTTTGAAATTCTCTCAGTTTCATTGGTAGGGATAGCAGTGATTTCATTTTCTATTCAATAGCAGGAAATACCGAGGCCAATATCCTGATACAGTTCTTTCTGTGTATGTAAATTGGGAGAATCTTTGTTATTGTTGCAATGAAAATTGGCAAATGCAGACATCAAAACTTATTTGGAAGCCTAACAATTGTATTAGTATTAAATACACAGTCAAAGATCATATTCATTTTATTTACTGCTTAATAACAGCAACTATGTTCAATTATTAAGCAAAACAAGGAAGAGCTGTTTATGACATTAAAGCTAATGACCTGATATACCGGTGAGCTCTGCTGATATTAGGTGATACAATATTTTGCAATTAACAAGCCTCATGTGTCTGCTTACTATTCAAATAATTCACTATAAAAATGAAATTCTGGGTCATATCTTGAAAATGTAATACTCAGAATTTAATGCCACATGTAGAAGTCTAAAAACCATTCTTGGTCCTGCACAAAAAACAAGGAAAGCCTCTTACTGGCTTTAAACATTAAAACAAATTTTTGGTCTTGATTTTACTGTAATTCTCATACATCTTATATTGTTACATGCAGGCAAACTCAGAACACTGGTAAATGGCAGGTAGATATAAAGAGCTGCTATAAAAATTTCACACCAAATAACATTTGAAACAATATCTTTAAAAAACAAAAAAATACATAATGGGACCTGATTCTGCAGGTCCACCAGTTTTACCTGCTGCTTAAAATACATACAGACTTGGGGATATGGAAAATTCCTGTCAAAATTCTGAAGGGCTGGTCAATTGTTTCTGACTGTAGCAGTGAAACATATCATATTCCAGAAAACACTGACAGTTATCTTAACCCTCTGCCCCAGCTGCATCCTAGCTACCTAAAAGACACATATGACTTCATTAGCAAGCTGGAGTATATTTTTGTAGCAGACAGAGCATTTTTATTCACCAATGGCATTGTTTGTACACAGATATTACTAAAAATCTAGGATTACATGCAGTTAAAAAAGACATTTAATAAATTATATGCTGAGCTCTTTCAAATGCTGAAAATCAGTCTCACCAAGAATGACTTTGAATTTGATTCCTAGGTTTATTTGCAGATACAGGGCAGAGTGATGGGTAAGAAGTTATGCCAAAATCTATATGGTAGGCTGAGAAGAAACTTTTTGTGAGTATTTAGGTGTCAGAACAAACAATTCCTGTATTACAGGTACTTGGATAACATCTTTGGAGTTTGGCATCAGTACTCACTCACTCATTCTTGCACTCAGGTACACAGCCAGAATTTGTTTTCACACCTGCTACACTTTTTGTTTGGGTTTTCCTTCCTATTCCATCCATCAAAATCAGCAATTAAATTACCACATTTACAACAATAAAAACAAACACGTTCATCTTGTGAACAAGAGGACGACACATTACCAGGCTGAGGTGGTGAGGAGGTGGTCATGTTCACTAGTGAAGACAAATGTTTTACCATTTGCACCCTTTTCTTTAAATAAAATATGTCTTGTTTAGTCTTAGGGTTAGGGTTAAATCTAAAAGAGGTAGCGCTGCCGGTTTCAAGTGGGGTCAACAAAAGTCCATCTGTTAAAACTGCTGCATTTGAAAAATGTTACCTTCTGCTCATTCACATGCACCAAAACATGTTTGGGGAGATGGGGGTACAAGCTCTTTAAATGTTCTAATGTTGTAATGTTGTAATCTTGAACACGACACCATTTTTCCCCAAAGAGAAGTCTTTTCACACGTGACCAAATCCTTTGTCTATAACCCTCTTACAGTAATTCACATGCTAAAAAGATAGGAAAATGCATACAAAATAACATTTTGTAATTATTTCATTTTTGTTATTTATCATTTAAATAATTATTTTAATAGTCTGTGTGCAGAGGCACGTTGCCAAAATACATCTGCACATTTCTAATAAAAATATATAGTTCATTTCACTAAGTGTGTGTGCTTTCCCATGTTTATTGTCCCATCTGTATTTATGAAATATTCTTTGGGATTCTAGTAGCCGAGCTTATTGAACTTTTTTGGGATTCACAACAGGGACCAAAACCCATAAAAGACTGCAATAAAGTAGCGACAAGTGATAAAAACAGTTGCACAAAGGACATTTTCTCACAGATACACTTTCCCAGAAGCTCTGAGTACAAAGAACCTGAGGGAAATAAACAACTACGTTGGATGACACACATGGCACATGAGAGCCCTGCCACAGAAGAACATCCACTGAGATACTTTTGAGCTCAAGAACAACAGAGAAAATAGTGGACTATTGGTTAGATACTTCCTAAGCAGAAATAGCTTTTCAAAATAGTCATTTGCAATTATTAGCCTTTCAGTAAAGAACTTTGAGGAATATATGGTCTCTCTGTTAGAGTTGCCTGCAAAAACTGAATTCCACTTGGAACATATATATAGAGTTTTTTTGTAATCCTTACTTTCTTGCTCACTCACCCCCTCCCCCTTTGACATTACTAGATGCAAGATGAACCTCACCAGCAGCAGAGCCTTCAAAAATAACCTTCCAACTCAGGCACAGTGAACAGTCTTGCCACCGGGCACGGTCACTGCTCCCTTCAGACACGGGTCTGTGGTTTGTTCCATACAGCTCTGCTTCTTCAATTGGTTGGTAGGTCTCACACACACAGAGAAGCAGGCAGGGACAACTGAACTCAAGAGGTGCACACATATAATGCCACAGACCAGCAAAGGTAAATTTCAATTAAACAGAAAGACTGCTTTAAAAAAATAAATTGGAGGAAAATGTGACCCCACTGGACAGAGGTTGGCCCCATTTAGACACCCATCAGTGTTGTCATGGGTGTAGCATGGTTTTATAACCTAGTCCCGGAGAGAAAGCAACTAAGCAGGCAAATGCACACAGAGTTTACTACTCCACAAACACCGCCTTAGCTATTTCCACCAGAAAACGGCATTGGAAATAACACTGAGCACAAAGACAATGACGACAGAGAAAGAAAACCTCAGTGACTCACGGTACCAACATGAAGGCAGATTGAAGCTATAACTGAAGCTCAAACATCCAGTTCGAGGATGTTTTCTGATGTCCGAACACTTGTGCATCATTCTCGTGAGCCCTTTATTTCCTGGATTGTATCCTTTGCCCTTTGACTACAATCACGTGATTTGTGCACAATGTGACAGTACCCCCCCCTCCTCTAGGGCCAACTCCAGACGACCTATTGTGGTCCCTCACCAATTCAGGGTCCAAGATGAAACGGGATGGGAGCCAGGAGTGCTTCAAGGTGGAGAGGGAGTTGGGGTTGGAGGAGACAAAGGACTTGTGATGAACGGTTTGAGGAAGGAAATTTGAAAGAGCAGGTGAATCTTCAGTGTTGGAGGCAGCTGGAGTCGGTAGGTGACAGGGTTGATTTAGTGGTTGATGCCTTAAGGCCCAATGAATTTGGGGGTGAGCTTACTAGATTCTGTTGCTAGGTTGAGGCGTTGTGTAGACAGTCAAACCTTGTCACCTGGGTGAAAGAAGCATCTCGAACAATGCCAGCATTAATGTTGCTCTAGGTACTGGGCATTAGCCTGCCGGATGGCATGCTGAGCCCTCTCCCAGGTGCGCCAGCACCAATGGACTAACTACTGGGCTGCAGCCAACTCAACCTCCTGTTCCTGGCGGGAGAAGAGTAGGGGCTGGTACCCATAGCACACCTCAAATGGGGAGAGGCCTGTGGCAACTGAGGTGTGTAGGTTCTGGAAGAGCTCAACTCACAGTAAGTACTGACTCCACTGCAGACTGCAGGTTGAAACAAAATACTTCAAGAACCTACCCAGCTGCTGGTTAGCCCATTTGGCCTGGTCATTGGTTTGTGGATGGTAGCTGGAGGACAGAATGGTGGTGCAGCCAATTAGACGGCAGAAGGCTTTCCAAAATCAGGCTGTAAAGTGGGGCCTTCTGTCCGAGACGATGTCCTGAAGGAACCAGGAGGGAATGCAGATGCACCACATGCTCCAGTATCAGCTCGGGCATTTTCTGAGCTGATGGGAGTCCGGTCAAGACCACGAAGTCCACAGCTCTGGAGAAACGATCAACTATTGTCATGACAGTGTTATGACCATGAGAGTCCAGGTGGCCAGTGACAAAGCTGACTGCAATATGAAACCAAAGCCATTGAGGCACTGGCAGGGGTTGTAGGTCTCTGGCCAACAGAGTGCTGGGTGCTTTGGGGTGGGTGCAGGGTGACCAGAGAAAGCAGAGGATTGAATCCACTGCACACTTCTGATCCTGTCCTCAATTCCCCAGTGAAACAGGGTCACCACTTGGCTGGCTGGAATGATTGGTTTGGCAATGCTCCCAATTCAAGATGGATGTGTTGATGGGAGAGGGCATCCACTTTTGTGTTCTTTGAGCCAGGACAATAGGATAGGTGGACGTTAAACTGGTCAAAGAACAGGGCCCACCTGGCTTGCCAGGGATTGAGTTGTTTTGCCTGCTGGATGGCTAGCAGGTTCTAGTGGTTTGTCCAAACCAGAAAGGGCTCTGAGGTGCCCTGGAGTCAATGCTGCCACTCTTCTCAGGGCCCATTTGATAGCCAGCAGTTCATGGTCCCCTACCCCATAACACTGCTAAATGGAGAACTTTGAGGAGAACAAGGGTGGAGGTTCTGGTCCCAGCCGTGCTGGGAGAGGACTGCTCCTGTGCCCATGTCAGTGGTGTCCACCTCCACCACAAATGGCTCCTCTGGATTTGGATGAATGAGGATAGGTGCAGAGGTGAACCAAGCCAGCAGATTCTCGAAGGCAAGCCCTGGCTGGTGGGGTTACGTGGAACTGCCGAGGTACAAGCTTGGGTGACAGTCATGAGTGGAGCTGCAACTGAACTATAGTCCTGGATGAATCGTTAGTAGAAGATATCAAATCCCAGGAAGTGCTGGAGCTGCTTTAGTGTTGTGGGCAGGGGCCACTCTGCTACAGCTGACAGCTTCTGTGGATCCATCGCTACCACATGGGGCAAGATGACAAACCCCAGGAACATAGTGGAGTGCTCCTCCTCCATAGCCCCGTTCTCCTCAGTGGACAAGGAGAACAGACAACCTCTAGGGGGGCATGGCACCTGGCAGGAGATTAATGGCTAAATCATATAGTCAGTGAGGTGGCAGTTTGGTGGCTTTCTTCTTACTGAAAACCTTGGCCAAGTCCTGGTACTCATGTGGAATGGCCTCCAGGTCAATGGGTTTGGGGGCTCCAGACTCCCTGGAGCGTACCCCAGCCTGGGGTTGGAGGCATACTCTCTGGCACATGGGCCTCCACTGCAGCACATGGCTGGTTGACCAAGAGATGTGCAGGTTGTGTCTGGCAAGCCAGGGGTAGCCCAAGATGAGAGGGTTAATGATGGCACTCATCACCAGGAAACGGACCTCCTCGTGGTGCTCTCCCAGGGACATGTGAACAGTGAAGGTACAGTGGTTAATTGGTCCAGATGTGAGGGGCTTGCCATCCACAGAGGTGATGGCAAGAGGCTGGGGTATTGCTTCCACAGCAAACCCCAGACAGGTACACAGTTCTCGGTTGATGAGGTTCTCCTCTCCCCCGGAGTCTACAAAGGCCATTGATTCCTTTTTGGTTCCCCTGCTGAAGTTGCATGGGCAAAGTCAACAGAGCAATGTCTGGGACAGGGGAGATGTGAGGGTCAGGCAGAACTCCCCTGACTCCTACCTGACACCTCTGTTTTCTGACCAGCTGGGGGCACTTTGCCTGTATGTGTCCAGTGGTGCCGGAGTATGTGCAGAGGCCATTCCTCCATCAGTGCTCTCACTCTGCTGTGGCTAGAAGCAAATGGGCCATCTGCATGGATTCCTTGGTAGGGTGAGCCACCGGAGAAGATGGAGAGTAAGACAGGACGACCACAACTGGTGGTGGTGGAGATGATGTGCTGACTATACACGGAGTAGGTTCAGGGCGGATTGCCATGTTCTGATCCAGGCACAGGGCCAGTTAGACTAGTTGAGCTAGGTCCTTAGGCATCTCCCACTCTGCGAATGCATCCTTGAGGCAGCACCTCGTAGAACGCAGTGCAGAGCGCAACGAGAAACCATACCGTCAGCTTCCACCTCACTGGCTGGGTGGCCAAATATGCTGTGGAGCGCCACTGTTACGCCCCCACTACTGGCTCTTGTCTAGGGTGGTGGAGTGGGAGCATAAACAACAAGCAGCCCACACAAAACTAGTGAAATGGGTGGTTTATAATTTGTTCAGTGGTTGATACAAGATACAAGTATATACAAACAAAGGTGCTAACCAGGATAGAGAACTTGGACGGTGCCTAAGCAAAGAAAGAAACAAAAAGTTTCCACTAACCTGATTCTGTATTTTCAGTGTCTTACCTATTCCTAACGTAGTGAACAAAAATAAATATCTACCTAACTACGCTAGTCTAAACTAACACAGAAAATACAGGGGTTGGCACCCGCCCACTTACCTAGTGTGTATAACAGTACGTACAACCCTACGTGAAGTTCAATGTAGGTGCGCGCACATACTAGCCTGTTCTCAATCCAAGCCAACAATCTAGTGAACGTGACATCAAGTGTGTGACTGTTTACACCGTTGACTAGACCAAAATCCACTATCCAAAAACCAGAATCCTTAAGCCAAAACAAAGTCAAACCAGAAGTCATACGTAACAATATAACAAAGTCAAATACACGTAGCAAACAGCAATCGAACGAGTGAGCCAAAAAGCCAGCTTTGGGGGGGTCACAGTGCTTCTTATCAAGGGGTAAGCCCGCCCCCAGGTCATCGGTTGGCACATTCCAATAGGTTGATTGATGATGATTGACAGATGGAGCAAACCACCTGTGACACAGAACAGAAGAGACAGGGGGAAAAACAGAAAAACAACCGCCAAACAACTGGAGCAACACAGACACGTAACAGCCACTGTAAATTGCACATAGTCTCCACAGCAAGTGCATTTTACTCCCATAGCACAGAAACCCATTCTAGGGCTTGTCCAGACAGCAGGGAAATCAGGAGTGCCACCCCAGCTGGTAGGTTTGCACATAGCCTGAAGTTCAGCTGTATGAGGAAGTCCTGGCACAAATTCCCTGAACCATCAAACTTCCCAGGTACCCCCATCAGTGGCTCAGCTGCAGGAGAACCGGTGGTGAGTAGTCCCTGCAAGTGGAAGATAGTCACGGATAGCTGGTGCACAGTTTCTGAAAGAGTGCCTAGAGCAGTTTGTCAAAATTCCACTGCCTCCCCCAGGTGTGCCACCCTGTCCTGCAGGGCAGCAAACTCCACTGGGTTAAACATTGGTTCAGACATTCTGTCACAAAGGTAGTATGGTTTTACTCTACAAACACTGCCTGACGCAATTACTGGTTTCCACCAGAAAAGGACGTTGAAAATCACACTGAGCACATAGACAATGATGACAAATGAAAGGAAGGGAAATCTCAGTGACTCACAGTACCAACGTGGAGGCAGATTGAAGCGATGACAAGGAAACATCTGGTTCGTGGATGTGGTCCAACACTTGTGCATCGTTCTCATGAGCTCTTTATTTTACGGCTTGCGTCTGTTGCCCTTTGACCACGATCATGTGACTCGTGCACAATGTGACAGTTGTATGTTTACTTAACATTGGTGACCGCAACAAACAAAACCCACCAATTCATCCACTCAGTTACTTATACTCACTATCAAAAAAAATCTCTCTTTGACCAATAAATCAACCAACCATTTATTTGTTTGCTTTTTGTTTCATCTTCACACACACACACTTGCAGGCAGGGACAACTGAACTCAAGTGCGCAAATACCAGTGAGCAACCAATAAAACTATCCATCCATCTACTTATTCACACTCAATCACTTACTCGTCAATCAAACATTTAGTTGTTTAAGCTCCTTCCGGACTTCTTGTTTTCGTCTGCCTTTTTTCTGACTAAATGTGTATATTTTTTGACTTAAGTAACTTGCCAATACTTGCATATTTTTAAATAAATGGCACTTTTGTGTGAGTACTGGTTTTAACTAGTCTGCTTTACCTCTGTGAACAGTACCACTTTAGAAATGGTTTGTTTTTGGGGGCTTAATTTGATTGGTCAATTCATCATTCAGCAAGAAAAGGAGTGATCAAGGGTGTGCCCCCAGCCAGGTTAATATATGTATTGGACTCCAGCAACTGAGGGAGAGCTCACTTTTTGTTTGAATACACACTGCAGTTCTTAACTGGTAAGACACAAAAACAAATATAAAATACATCAAACTAAAAACCTCATTCAACAGCTCTCCACATGGTAACAGGCTATTTACAATGAAATCCACAATTAAGCACTTCTACAAATGAAGAAACTGACATTTAAAATGCACGCTTAAAAAATCTGACACAAGAACCTAAAAAAATGCATGTGTAAAAGACACCTTAATATAAACAGCTTTGACATTCATCTGTCAAACTTAAATGAGGTTGAAAACTATTAACTGCCATTAAAATCATCATAATACAATTAAAAAAACACAATAAAATACAATTAGACAATTAAAATCAATTAGAAAATATCCCTGAACAAATCCCGTCCTCCACTGTCCCCTGGTGGAGCTCCACATTATGCTCTGAAGAGCTGCAACTTTCCTGGAAAGACCCCACCCGAGACATGTCAATCAATAACATATCAGAATGATCCAGTTAAATTTTGGAGGGGTCTACTTTTCAGCCCTTTTGGAGGGTTCTGGCAACAAGTGGCTCCCCCAGTGTAGTACCAAAAAAGGTCCCAGCCTCCCTCCTCTGCCTTTTCTTCCTCCTGGTCACCAAAGAAAAGTCCCATTCATTGTCCTTGGGACCAGCAGATTCAGAGCTCCTCTTCAGCCAGCAACCCAGCAGAAGTGTCTGCCGATGGTGCCTCTTCTGTCCCGGCCACAGGCAAACCATCCATTCCCTCAGCCCTCGCTGTCATCCCCAGCTGCTCCCCAACGCTCTCAGGTGATGTTCTCTGTGTCCCTTGCCGGCACTGGACCAGCAAAGATCAGCTTCTTTAGGGGGCAGCCCCAGGAGAGCTGGTCCTCTACCCCACACTGGGTACAGTGACAAGGGCCTACCCAGTCCTTAGCCATGTGGCCCTTCATGTCTTTGCAGGTTTTGCTGGTGTGTCCCTGGCCAAAAAAATGAAAAGAGGGAGGCTGCCCAGAATAAAGTAGGTAGCCTTTAGCCTTACCCAACATGAAACATCCAGGGGGTGGCAAAACCCCCTCAGTTCCTGTAGGGTCTTGATACAGACAGACAAGGAAGTGTCGCCATCCTTTTCCAGACGCCCAGAACATCTGCCCTCCCCACAGCCAAATACATAGGCGTACCTCTCCAGTAAGACTGCCACATTGTCCACTGACACTAAGAGATCGAAGATGTGTGATCTTAGACGTCATTTTAACCAATAATGCCAAGGATTAAAAAGAAATGCCACATCTGTGGAGAGAGATGTATCGCAATATTTGACAAAAGAAAACTTTCCAAATTTTTCAAGTGTTAAAATATGTATAAAAATAGATCTTTACTGAAGATACTTCTTCAAAGCAGCTCACAATGTTAACCTCTAATGTTTTACAGGCTGAAATTGTGGCTTTGCTATGTTTTTTTTAAAAAACATTGCTTCGTATGCTGCTTTGGAGAAATTTTTTTTCTAAATCAGTATTAATTATAATTGTCCAGTCACAACACTGATTTTTACTGCAGATTTTCTGGTAAGCATCCATGTCCCAAAGAGGAATGTGTAAAAAAATTTTTTGCAAGGTTGGATATGCACTTGGAGGCTGTTCACAACCTTAGGGTAAGTTGACTTTTGTCTGATACACAACTGACTGCAAAAGTAACAGGTGTACATGCATGTCTTTGTTGCTTAATTGACTGCCTTTTCTTAGGCAAAAGTGAAGCACCTTATCACTAATGCCAAAAAGCAAACCACTGGTGCCATACTCGAAGAGGCGAGGGAGATGAGGCCCCATCTTTGCCTGAATGTAGACTGCAAGGCCATGGCAGAGAAGGTACAGCAGTAGTCATTCCTTCTGAGAGAACTGGAAAAGGTGGTTAAGCAGATTGGGAAAACATTATCAGAGTTGATCACAATTTGGCAGCAGACACCAGGAACCGGTCCAGTGCCACAGGAGCAGGGGGCAGAGGAAGAGCCCTGCCCCATCGATGAAGGGATTGCTGTTTCTGGGGACTTCCCGGCTGACATTTTTTTTGATCCCAATGAGTATTACAAGCCATTGCAGGAACTCAAGCAGTATGTGGAGTCTGGACACTGCTGCACCCTCAAAGGTGTTTGGCCCAAAGGCTCCTCAGGAAATCTGTTTGGAGGCCGCACAGCCTGATTGCCTGGGAAAGGGCACAGGTTCAGGAGTGCTAGAACACCTCTGGCTGCAACAGCAGCTGACCAATTGTGTGGCCAAGCAGGGATGCCCCCGTGTCACCAGGAGATTCCCGTGGTGGACCAACCGCTACAGCCCATGACCCAGGGTGATGAAGCCAAGGTCACCACCTCCACACTTCAAACACGTGACAGCATGCAGATGCCCAAGTGGTTGCTGCTGGACAAAGTGCTCTCCAAATATACCATGCCATTTGAAATGTATTTCACTGTACCGAAGCTGTTCACTTGTTTGTTCCATTTTTAATGTGTCTTTTACAGAAAAGGCCCTCATAAAAATACAAACAGCATCGTTTGGGGTCACATCTGACTAAAAAGAGAAAGCATAACGTTCAGCAGAAAATGCCTATACTAAAAAAAAAAAACTTTCCCTCAGTGCTAACTTCCAGTTTTTAACAAGTGAGCAGCCCATAACTTGGGCTGAACCTGGGACTCTGGGGTTATGGTATTGTGTTGTCAGTGGTGTGTATACTGTACTTGTGTCTCCCTTTCTATTTTCAGGTGGTTGTCTTCCCTTCAGGAGAAAAAATTGACACCTGTCACAATTAAACATTACTGAGGAACAGAACTTTGTGGAATACGTAAAAAAAGCCGGGGGGGGTCAGACGTGCGAATGATCAAGCAAAAAATCCCCTCCCCACCCAAGATCAAGAACAATTTCCAACACCTGGTCTAATCTAATAACAGACTGGAAAGACACAGGGTCATGTCAGGCTGCAAGAGGAATAAGAACCTGTATTTGGTGAAGAGTAAGCTACCCTCACTGAATGAAGTCACAAGACCCAGAAACAAATACTACCAGCAGAAAATAGCACTGAAGAACAAGGAAAATACATGGCATACAATTAGAGCAGACTTAATTGAGGCTGCCTCAAACTGTATTTACACCATAGTGTCAGAAATGCCATGTTATCTATGTAGATGAAACCGGTAATTCCTTTAGAACCAGGACTTGTATAACAAAAGAAATCAACAAAGGGGATCTGGTGGACAATGCCAGCTCAACTTTTTCACTCCAAAACAATAGGGTGGAGAGTTTTTTCCCCTAACCCCAACCAGTCGCAAGCCCAAAACCCTAACCCTAAAAATGTAGTGATTACGTTGAGCATACGTTGTGATAAGAGTATAGAAACATTGTAAAAATGCTGTGATAACATTGACCCCAAACCCAAACAACTCAAAACACTTGGAACTTGTCAAGAGCACGTTGAACTTGACCCAACCCAACTAACCTCAACCCCAACTAAGCCTAATCCCTAACCCTTAATCCCCCAACCCCACCAACCCCCCAAACCCTAACCCAACCCCAGCTTGCAGCCCAACACCCATTGATTCTGGGACAGGGTCCAGACAGCTGGGACACTGATTAAGATGTAGAGATGAATGAGCATATTTTCAGCTTAGGGTTAGTCTATCCCCAGTTAACCCCAACCAAGGCAATCTGGTTGACAGTGTGGCAGCACCAGCAAAACTTTTCCACCACAAACAAGGGGGTGGAGAGCTTTTTTCCCCTTACTCCAACTCCTGAACCCCAAAGCCAACTGTTAATCTTCAACCTTTTTCTCTACACTTTACAGATGTTCCACTTTACTCCTGGTACAAAGTAAAAAAAGTAGAAGTGTTATATGCATAGTTAGTGTAGTAATCTTGCATACCTGTGATTTCCTATTAGACATCATTCACATAAAGGACTGCAGAAATCTTAAAAGTATCTTATTCGTTTAAGGTAGTCTTTACACCTGAAGTCATTGTGACCATTTCGTATAGTGCTGCAGATAACACTGGAGAACTGTAACGCAAAGACACAAAACCAGGACTTCACACTACACCATGTAGAAAAGTCAAAGATGTACCCTAGTCTTGCTTGGCACATCACAGGTGACTCAGTTTTTTGCATCAGTGCATACAGTGCTTGTTTTGTGCTAATGG
This sequence comes from Arapaima gigas, assembly GCA_900497675.1. Classification (NCBI taxonomy): domain Eukaryota; kingdom Metazoa; phylum Chordata; class Actinopteri; order Osteoglossiformes; family Osteoglossidae; genus Arapaima; species Arapaima gigas. The sequence continues at coordinate 2,036,568 of UFQX01000121.1, read as the reverse complement.
AAGCATCAGACACCATTACAGGAAGACAAATCTTTCAGCACTGAAAATGGATGCATGCTTTGCTGCATATGCTGTTACAGTGTTTTGATCAGAGACCTGGGAGGGATCCTGGTGTTTGAACATTAGCCCATATGCAATTGTATATCGTTTTTCCAGTGATTCAAACACAAATGCTACTATATAAACAGAAGTTCTATAACCATAAATATTGAATGCACCATTCTAACTTAAAATATCAGTTTAAAGAAACAATTACAGGAAAGAAAACTACTTAGTGATGATACTCATACAACTGAACAATCTTTGGTGTTACAGCTAAATACAACTTTTATGCCAGGTACAGTACTGTGCAAACGTCTTAGGCACCTGTGGGGAAAAATGCTATAAAGTGAGAATGGTTCCAAAAATAATGCCATGAATACTTATTAATCAATAAACCTTCTAAAAACTGCAGTAGACAAAAAAAACCTCAGTCAAATCAATATTTGGCGTGACCACCCTTTACCTTTAAAACAGCATCAATTCTCTTACGAAACTTGCATGCAGTTTAAGGTAGAGATTGATAGGTTCTTCCAAGCATTTTGAGGAACTGGCCACATTTCTTCTGCAGACTTTGACTGTCTCTGCATGTACTCCCAGACTGATTTGATCATATTGAGATCAGGGCTCTGTGGGGACCGTACCCTCTGTTGCAGGATTCCTTCTTTTTGATCAAGATATTTCTGTATGACTGAGATTGGGTGTTTGAGGTCATTCTCAGGCTGCAGAATGAATTGGGACCAATCAGAAACCTCCCTGATGGTAGATAAGAATCTTCCTGTACTTCTCAACAGACATTGAAGTTACATGCCTAAGACTTTTGCGCAGTACTGTACATGTCTTGGGCAACTTAAGATGTTTTACTTTTTGATTACACATCAAGAATACTCTTCTTCTGATTGCAAATCACTTTGAGTAAGGCAACTGAATATAGCATGAAATAGATAGTTGTGACTGAAATAAAGCTAGGAAGGTGGGGGGGATTCTAAAACATAGTAAACCATGTTTTGTTACTGTAGAGAAAACATAAGGGAAATTGTGTGGAAAGCCAATTCAGTACTTCAATGGACTGACTACAAGAATTTTTCAAAACATCACTGCATGATGCCAAAACAAGTGGAACAAAGATAGCTGAACGGATAAACTACTTAGTCACCCTTACAATACATCCACTATTTATATTTTGTAATGAAACTAAGCTATAAGCAGTCTGAATAAATTCAAGCAAACAGTACTTCAGGGGTGATACTCAGACGAAAGCATTCCATGCAAGCTGTATGCCATTACAATATTCATTTGGTCCAACAAGAGTTAAAGTCAAACCACAGAGCAGAAGCAAACATCCTGCATAAAAGGGACATTTCAATGCAAGTTAGTATTTGTCAGTAAGAATTAAAGTCTCAATTGAAAATGCAGCTTAAACAATGCACATCACCCAAATACACAAAAACTTTTCTAAAGTTCTCATTATAAATGCTTCTGAACATCTGATGTTATGTAAATATTTGTGCAGGAGAAGGCAACACATTAACCACAACATATACAAATCTTTTGGTACACAGGTTCTTGTATTACACTGTAGACATTTCACTCACGGCAGTAACTGAAGTACTCATGTAGATATTTTTCCTGGAAATCAAGAAGTTCCATGCCTGTGCTGTGCCTTGATAGAATAACTGTTCCACCTTAGTCTTAGTCTGAATTGATGCTTTTAGCCACCCTTGCCCATCGACTACATTTGCAGCTGTGTAGCACATTTAACACACGTTTGATTATAAGACTGCTTCATCTGATCAGATTAGAATGGTTAGTGCCTAGAAGGTGTTCAAAACAAATGAATTCCTGTTGTAGCAGTGCATTTTTCTGTTGAGTGCTTTCAAAACACATTCATATTGTATCTTCCACATTTGCTGGTTTATAACAGCAAGCATGGATAGGATTCAGTTCTAGTTGTATTATGGTCTGTCAGTGTGCACTGAGCTCAGAATTTAAATAGGTTTCATCAGGACAGGCATTTTCAAAAATTTGTACAGGGAAAACATCTATAAATGAAAGGAACGACTCAATACTGCACCTCATTAAACATCCTAATTCCATTCCCAAGAGAGCGGCAAGCTGGAACAGCAGTTATGACAAAGCAGCTACTCTGTCCATTTGAGACACCAGTCAGACTTTTCTCTACTTTTCACACCATACTAGCTTAACCCTTTCTGATTCCGCCAAAACAGGTTTTTTAGTCTCTTTACTAATTGGTAAGGCTCTCGAGTGGGCACTGCAGTGTGGTCAAACAATCCCGCATTGAAGCAGAATTATAATCTGTTCCTAAACCATTTTAAAGCAGTTTTTGACCACTCATTAGAAACAGGAGCCAGTGGGGAGAAACGGCTGCAACAGGGATCTGGCACAGTCACTGGCTTCACGCTCCAGTTCAGGACCTTTGCTGCACAGTGGCAGCATTTCATCGAGACCTGAATGAACAAGTACAAATGGAACTAGCCTGCCATGATGACAATCTGGCATTGGACCCTCTGATTAAAATGGCAATACACGTCAACCAACTACTTGGCAAAAGGAGACCATCCCAGCAAGTTAGCCAAGTTCGCCATCCTCCCCTGGAGAACCTTTTCTCCAAGGACAAACCCATGCAGCTGGGATGTACTGATCTCACGGCACAGGAAAGAGAACACCAACTACAAGAAGGTTTATGTCTCCACTGTGGTGATCATGGACATCGAAGAGCTACGTGCTCAGATCACCCAAGTCAGAAGCACATGCTGACTGGGTAAATGTGCTTCCCTCCAATCTTATTGCTAATCCATTTAACATTCCTGCTATGGTTTACTATTCAGACAGATCTTTGTCTATCTTTGGACCTATCAACTCAGGATCAGCTGGGAATTTCATAGACTGCAGCCTGGCTAAAGAACTCAAAAACCTCCTTCACACAACCTCTGGTGGTTCATGTTTTAGACAACCAGCCTCTGGGAGAAGGCCAGTGACACATCTGACTGCTAGTTTAGATCTGATTGTGGGGGCACGTTACCATGAAAAAAGTCTGATTTTGTATCACTTCCCTCATAAATACTCTAGTACTTGGGCTTCAGTGGGTGGTACTATTTAACCTCAAGATAACATGGTCACAAAGGGAGATAACTGCTTAGTCACCTTATTGTCTGAAACTGTTTCTTTCCCAGTCTCTTCCACTTCAATAGAAAGCTTAGATGCAGTTTGTAGTAAAACTCAAGCCACATTTCAACCTCCACATCATCCCTGGGTCTGTACCATAAATTTAAACGATACCACACCTCCTAAATCAAGGATCTACCCCCTCACACTGACTGAAACTGAAAATGGAGGAATACTTTCAGGAGACATTCTCTTGGGGGTCCATCTGTCCTTCTACATCTCCCTGCCTCTGGGGTTTTTTTGTAGGCAAGAAGAATGGGGGTCTGCATTCTTGCATTGACTTTTGTGGACTGGATTTGATCATTGTTAAATATTGATAGCCCCTTCCCTTAGTGCCTGTAGCACTCGAACAGCTTCACAGTGCCAGGTTTTTTTTTTACTAAATTAGACTTCAGAAGTGCCTACAACCTCACTTGCATCTGAGAGGGGATGAATGGAAACCGGTGTTCTCTACCACTAATGGTTATTATGAGTATTTAGTCATGCCTTACGGACTGGTAAATGGACCGTTTTTAGTACAGGCTTTTGTTAATGAGGTCTTTCGTGGCCTGTTCGGAAAATATGTTATTGTTTATACCACTGATGTTCTTGTGTACATTTCACTCTATGAGGAACACATTCAACATGTCCAAAAAGTATTAGAACACCTGTTACAAAACCATCTCTATGTTAAAGGGGAGAAGTGCTTATTTCATTAGACATCAACATCATTTCTAGAATATGTCATCAGCCTTGAAGGGGTTAGTATGGACAATAGCAAGGTTGACTCAGTACAGTCTTGGCCTGAACCACGAACTGTAAAGGATTAGCAACATTTTCTTGGTTTTGCTAACATTTACAGGAGATTCAGGGTTTTACTGCAGTGGCAGATCCATTGATGTCTTTGCTCAGGGACAATGCCAAGAAGCTTGTTTGGACAGATGCAGCCTGAGAGGCATTCATAGACTTAAAACACTGGTTTACCACTAACCCTCTCTTAAAACACCTAGATCCAGACCTCCCTTTCTTAGTTTGAATTCAATGCCTCAGAGGTGGGGGCAGTTCTCTCACAGCAGCAGAATAGCCCAGTCAAACACTTTCCTTGTGTATATTTCTCAAAGAAACTAACCCTCACTGAACACAACTATGATGTAGGAAATGGAGAACTCTTTGCAATCAAGCTGGTCCTTGAAGAATGGTGACATTAGCTCGAGGGGGCACAATATCCATTCACCATGTTAACTGACCATTGCAAACTTGAGTATCTAAGATCAGCTAAACATCTAAACTCTAGACAGGCTCAGTGGTCCCTTTTTACCGACCAAGATCTAAAAATAGCAAAGCTGATGCACTATCCCTTACATGAAATCCAAAATATTCCGAATTCCCAAGACACGATATTGCCTTCATTGTAAGTAATTGGAGTTATACAATGTGCAATAGACACCAGTATAGACCAGGAGACACAAGGTAAACCGATTCCTGAAAACATCCCCCCTAAAAAAATGTCGTGATAAACTTATTCATTGGGTACATACTTCTCTAGCTATAGCTCATCCGGGTACTGCACGCACCGCTCATCTACTCTTTGAACAGTATTTGTGGCCCACACTAGAAGGAGTTGTTCATTCCCATGTAAGAGCTTGTTCCTTGTGCACTCATATAAAGGCCCCATGTACACTCCCAGCAGGTAAGCTTTTGCCAGTACCCATCCGATGCAAACCATGGTCTTGTCTGTCAATTGATTTTCTTGCAGATTTAATTTCATTGCAAGGAAAAACATTCATTTTAGTAATTGTTGACTGATCCTCCAAGGGGTGCTGGTTTATTCTACTCCCATTGCTGCCCACTGCTTTTCAAACTGCTAAGATTCTTTTTTCACAGGTGTTCAGTCTTTGGCATCCCCAAAGAAAAGATTCAGTCCAAGATCCACAGTTCATTTTGTGAGAATAGAAAGCATTCATAGACTGGCTGGCGGTTATGGCAAGCCTCACTTCCAGTTATTATCCTCGAGCTAATGGGCAAGCTGAGTGTATAAACCAGGAATTAGGGAGATTTATTTGTTCATATTGTCATGATCAGCAGGGAGAATGGGCTTGTTTCCTACACTGGGCAGAGTATGCTCAGAATTCTCCCCCATTGTTCCTATGGAACCCCGCAACCAATGTTGATCCTTAGGTTGATACCAGGTTTACCCAAAGTGAACAGGTCTGGGAAACTACTCTTGTCCGGTTACAGAACATGTTTGCTCACTAAAAGGAACAGACAGAAGTAGCTTACCATCAAATTACTGCCCAGGCAAGAAAGTTTGGTTCTGAACCCGTGACCTCATCCTTTGCCTGCCTTGCCAGTAGCTGAGTCCCAAACTTGTGGGGCCTTTCAAAAATCAATGATGTTACCTATCATTTGAAACTGCCTAGTCATTATTGTGTCTTGTCCAGTTTTCATTTGTCTCTTCTTAAGCCAGTGATCTCTGGTCTACTGAATTTGAGTAGGCGGGGGGGGGCATCTCCAATATTTTGTGGACTGGGAAGGATACAGCCCTGAGGAGTGATGCTGGGTTTTTGCAGCAGGCATCCTTGACCCATCCCTCATCGAGGATTATCACCGCCACTGTCTTGACTGTCTCACACCGCATCCTCGGAGTCGGCCCTGTGGCAGGGGTTGTCAGGCGCTGCCCCTTGGGAGGGGGGGTTGTATCATGAAGAGCTCTGATGCCTTCTACAGGTGCTCTGACTCCTTGGCCTACTGATCACTAGTCACTTCTGACACACCTGCTGCCAATAAGCGAGAGTATTTAAGGAAGGGCCTGTTCTAGTGTTCCTTGTGAGGTCTTTTTTATGCCTTATGTTCTACAACTCTGAGAATTTGTATCTGTTCTCTGTCTCCACATTGTATCGACTCCTGGCTTTGAACGTTCTAAGACTTCTGGATTTTGTACTTTGGATATACTGCTTGATTTTGTGCCCCTCTAGTTTTTGAACTTTTGTCTGGATTATCAACTTTTGTTAGTTTGTTTTGCCCCGATTGTCATTTAGTCTTATGATTCCATTAAACTCTGCACCTTCATTCAACATGGTAACTGGTGTGTTACAGCTACATTCAAAACGGCAATATGGAACTTCGAATCTTGCCAGAGTGAGTGTCCCCTTTACACACAAGGTAGACATTGAAGCTGGAAGACACAGCAAACTGGAAAAGTAAGCAAATATTATCAGAAGAATTGATATTTTTTGTCATTCAAAATGATAAAACAGGTATAATATCTGAGAGGGCATGAAAGATGACAGTTATTTTTCAGAGTACTACAATCAGTATTATTAAAGATTACTGTATGTACTGCACCTCAGTGACCAGGAGATTTGAACAGCACAGATACCTGTCTTCTCTTGCTTATGATAAGCTGTACAATGCATGAACCTGGAAGTCTGTTATATTTCTGTTCTAGATGCATATACTTACACACAAAATAACCACATGTAGTGTACTTTAGAACCCAAGAGGCTCAAACTATAGGTATGCCCAGTAATAGCCAAAATATTTATGACAAGATGTAACCTAACTCTAAACAATTCCATAGAGATCTTCCAAACTGGCATCCAGCTCATTTGTGGTGGTGCTGTCTTGTAAACTCTACTGTACCTTGAAAAACAGAAAGTTGTAACTGCAGGTCTGATCAATATGAACATTGATATCTTCCCTGGTGCAGGCCTTTAGAAGTGCCGTAGTTCCCCCCTTATTTACGGGGGACATTTTCCAAGACCCCCAACAGATGCCTGAAACCGCAGATGGAACCGAACCCTATATATACTATGTTTTTTCCTATACATACATATCTATGATAAAGTTTAATTTATAAATTTGGCACAATAAGAAATTAACAACAGTAACTAATAATAAAATGGAACAATTATAACAATATACTGTAAGAAAAGTTATGTGAATGTGGCCACTCTCTCTAAAAATATCTTGTTTTTTTCTTTCCTTATTAAGACAAGAATTTTCACCTTTCCACTTAAAGGAAGCACTTTACTTCTCTTTGGCATATCTGAATTGCCAGTATCACTACTCTTGCACTTTGGGCCATTATTAGGTAAAATAAGGGTTACTTGAATACAAGCACTGCAATACCATGACAGACAATCTGATAACCGAGACGTCTACTAAGTGAATAAAGGATGGGTAGCCTATACAGTGTGGATGCACTGGACAAAGGGATGATTCACGTCCCAGGCGGGACAGCATGAGATTTCATCATGCCACTCAGAACAGTGCGCAATTTAAAACTTGTGAATTGTTTATTTCTGGAATTTTCTATTTAATATTTTTGGACTGCAGTTGATGCGGGTAACTGAAACCACAAATAAGGGAGGACCACTGTATTACAATTGGCATATGCATCCAGAGCCATGATGGACCCCGAAACCCGAAACTGTATGCACAAGTTGAGCTGCTTAACATTTCCATCACCTATACCTGTGAAAGATTTGTTTTTCAGAATAGGAAGTAATTGTAGAAACTGATCAAACATTTAATTTCACCATACCAAAAGCCGCAAGTGTCCACTGAGATACAAATGAAGCTGTAAGGTGCCGCACCAAAACAAAAAAAAAAAACATCACATATACCAGGCAAGATTATCATTCCTGAACAGTTGATCCAGAAGCACCAGTCATTTTCAGAAGTGAAAATTCTTTTATGTCTATGTATAATTTGTTACCAGTCTGATAGAAAGATTCACAGCTGAAAAGATTCACACAAACTGAAAAAACATTAACCCCACCGAAGACTGATAGCCAGTTGAGAAATGATTGTCTGCCAGACATAACCACATACTAGAACTACAGAGCTGAATAGCTCATGAAAATTTACAAAAACAGTGGGAGAAACTGATTAGTTTCTCTAGTGTATGTGATATACAAGTATTGCACCCTGGTGACATCAAGTTGGATGGATAAGATGGCCACAAACAGGCCATTAGAACAAGCACACTCAAGGTCATTCAACATATAGATGTGTGAGCATTCTATTAAATTTTAAAGGGACCAATAGCGGAACAGACAAGTTGCAAGATGACCACAAGCCAGGAAAGTACGTACATCTCAAATTCACAGATCTACAAGGAAAATGAAACCTCTACAAAGACTCATTGAAATATGTTCAACATTAAGGGCACTTGAGACATACAACTGAGCTGATGGTCTGATAAATGTTTTGTGATTTTAGGTTTTAGGCAGTGTGATATTTCTTAACTAGCTAATAATAAGATTTGCTTCAAATGGTTAAGATTCTAAACAACCAAAGCAGATGAGAATTACACATTTTGGGGAAGTAAGCCTGTACTTTTAAGGGGAGATTTAAAGATGGGTGATTTGTAATCCTTTTGACCAAAATCTAAATCTAGAATTTGTGTTAGTTGCTGTATATGGTGTCAAGTTCATTAGTTAAATGTTCTGCTAAAATCTGAGACATTGACCCATGAACATAACATGACATGCTAAGGTGTCTTGGAGTGACCAGGCAGGAAGCTAAAACTGAAAGATTACACAGTCTCCTCCCTGTCAATTTCCATGCAGAGATTAAAGTTGTAGCTTAATCTATTAGTAACCAAACAGTGCAACTCAAATGGCTCTTTACTGATGTTGGAGGTTAAAATGGTAACCTTAATTTCATTCTTTAATTTTAAGTTCTGTCAGACTCACCCTGGAGTTGGAATTAAATAAAGTTCAGGTTGCTTTCCCTCCAAGATGGCGTCATACTTTGAAGTCTTTATCTTTCTATTGAGCTGTCTGGGTGTTTGTCTCTTCAGTGCCAGGTGGGACAGTGTGTAGCGGGTATTGGAAGGGTCCTACCTGCCAGAGCCTTGTATATCAGTTTATACTGGAAAAATGGCAGCATGTATGTATATGTAAATGTATACATGTTAGTACCAGTGGTATTTAAAGAATCTTTGTACTTGCTAGATTACTTGTATTGTCCATTGCAGAAACCGGCCTCTTCCATCTGTGTCAATGTTTTGCCACACGGGAAGAAAAAACCTTTTGCAAAATAGTGATTACCTTAGGTTGAATTTTGTTTTGCTGCTGCAACACATAGCATTTACAGACCCATACTTTATCTGGAAGGCCCGGCAGAGTATGAGAGGAAATTTTGTAGTCGGTATTTTGGGGGTTGGGTTTGAGGTGTCGGACGCTGTGGCCATTGTGGTCTTTGTGGGTTGTGCTGTGCCACTTCGGTGAGAAAGGGGGAGGTGGAGGTGAATGGCTCCAGAGCCCCAGGTGCACAGTAGGGCCCACCCCAAAAGGGGAAATGATAATGTCCTGACAGAGCAACCTGACATGAAAGTGTTTGTGAAGGAGCTGTGAAGCTCTGTTTCCTTATGGGAGGTGGATTAGAGGATAGGTGTGAAGGGAGGAAAGGTAGGAAGTCAACAAGTACAAAGGGAAGTTAGGGGTCACACATATGTCAGTACTAGAACTATGCAGCAAAATGCGGGAACCGACCATATATGGAAACTGTTGGTGTACCTGTAAACCTATAAAACTTTGCTGAATCCTTTGTTCAGGGGGGCTCTCCTTTGAAGGCTTACCCATGCACATGAACACGAAGTAAAGAATCCTGCAACCATGAAACGGTCTTAGAGTCATTCCTGGAAATTTGTATGACAATTCAGTTGAGGTTATCGTGTTCTTATGCATATTCTACTTTAGCCAGCAGCAAAAGGGTACTGAACCTGGTCTGGAAAACATTCTTCCATCCACAAAGCAAAAAATATTGTACATGAGACCAGGTGGGATCATACTGCAATAGAATTGTTACCTGCCTCTTAAGTCCAAATGTATGTTTATACTTTACCTCAGACACTTGGTTCCACAGCACGTCTGTGCACAAGGCACTGGGAACACAAGAAAATTGTAATAGGCTTGAAGGAGCCATCTACCTTTATAGTTTATACAGTCAGGCCTCCACTTAAGTACAGATGGTAAAATACCTGGTGCCCAGCATGGATAAATTGTTAGGAGAACAGGTGTGTTGTTGCTAGGAGAACAGCAGACATTACTTCACTGGCTATTTGATTTGTTTGCAATTGAGAAGCATCCAAACACTGTCCCTGGGAAAAATGGGTTTGATTAGGTAGATTACCCCTCCATTGTGACATGGAGGCACAACAGAACAGCAATATTGAAGCAACAGCCCCTTAAACTTTATGTAAAATTACAGTTCAGATTAGTAAATTGTGTACACTTTACGATAAAAAGCATCAGCAGTATGGACCGTCAAAATCTCAAAATGAGCATCCCCCTCCACACAAGTTAATCACACCATACCATTTTAAACAGACTTCGTGTAGCCACCACACCACCGTTGAAGTCCCACCAAGTAAACCAGGTCAAAGAGACTGACTATACAGACTAATAAACCTGGTATATCAAGTTACTCTAGGATGTCATGTACTTAAAAACCAGCAGAAATGAATCACAAGTACTGCGCTGCCTGCTCATTTTTATTCCCAGTTGTTAGGTGTATACCACATGTTACACTAAGACGTACAATTTTTAGTAAAGGTTAGCAGACAGGGATTTTGTTCCTCAGCTGTTAGTGCACTTTTCCTTCTGTTACATTCACAACATTTACATGTACTACACTACTTGTGTCTTTACATGTACTACTTGGAGACCAGGATCAACACCTATTTGTCAAGCATGCTTGTTACTCAAGGTACATGAGTAATCAGGAAAAGTGGTAGCATCTCTTTACATTCACAGTTCCAGGAACAGTACACTAAAGACCAAAAGGCTTAAATTGGACATATGATTAGCATATTGAGTCTACAGTACATCTTCATCTAGGGAATTAACATGTATAGTGCATAGGAGCCATCAGCATCCTGGAAATATCAAACACTTTACTTGCACTTTACTAAAATTAAACTAACTGAAAACCAAAGGTGGAGCAGTGTTCTTGACTAACTACCCCTTTTCACCTGGGAAAATTTACCAAGCACACACTAATGCTTTAGTTTCCAAGGTACTGGTAGCAGCCACATTATGAAAGCAGAATGCAACTTTACTGGCATGTGATAGCTAAGAGCAGCAAGCCTGGCTTTCAGTGATCCTCTGTATCAGCTTATTTGTACAGTTTTAAGGCAAAACATGCCACACCGTGTGGACCAGTAAGCCTTGCTAGAGTAAGTACATCATATAAATCACACTGACATATTGCCTTGGGAAACATTACCAGAATAGGAGCATATTTGATGGCTTCATTGTATTAATGTTTATAGTCAATGTGCATTTGAATACAGCATCTTGTATACATGTGCAACATATGAACTGCACTTGGAAAATCTCAGGCAAACACTGTTTGTCACCCACTGCCACAAACAACATCTCAGAACAGAAATAGAATTGCTTGTTTACCATGAGGAACAGCAAGCCCTGCTTGGAATAATCTGGTTAAGGTACAGATAGCGATTCAAGATACAGTTAATGTATGGCAGCCAGACGGCAACATGGACCAGATAGAAATGGTTTCCTCTGTTACAGGGAAAACGGCAAAACATGACAGTTTGCTAGACAACGCATTTCTGTAGCCGACACATTTACAGTCTAAATACCCATTTGACACTGTACCTCGAAAGACAGAAGAAGTCCACTATAGGTTTCATCAGCATGGAGATCAACACCCACTTAATAAAATGAATGAATGAATGAATGAATGAATGAATGAATGAATGAATAGTTTAAAAAGCCGAGACACAAGTAGACAGGGAAAACTCACTTGTGGCTGCTGCCAGTTAAGTAGCAACGGAAACCAAAACAGGACCCGGAAGAGCAGATGACTAATTCTATACTAATCTGCATACAATTTCTTCAGTGAAGAAGAAATTCACTGACAACTGATTAGAACAATTCAACACAAAGTTTTACATTCAGTACATTTTTTTAATAAAAAGAGAAATTGAGCAGAAGTAGGTGACAGTGAAACAATATTAAGACTTTCTTGAAACTTTTGATAGTTTGCCATTGCCTTCTTCCATGCAAGTTTTCAGAGTGCAAATTCCACACACCCTACGTTGGATTCAAACCTGATAACAGATAAACAGCAGGGAACTGGTTTAACCCATTATGCCACCACATCTCAACTATTATGTATTTGAATGCATTTGTTAATAAAAATGCCTGCAACACTATGCATATTTCATTCCACACATTCTACAGAACCAAGCAAAGGTAAAAAAGCAGTCATTCCCGAGTAGAGACTGCACAGAGTAGAGCATCATCTGTCGCACAGCGGCCCTATGCCAGTGTGGCACGGGGTAGTGTCGTGTCTGAGTGGGATCTCACCATTGTTGACAGTTGCTGGGAGGCAGATGAGACCCACACTCATTTGCAGTGATGCCAATACACACCTGTTTAAAGTATCAACAGGTCCAGTGGCAGTACTGAGATCTGAAGTTGCTACATTCATGCAGATGGGTACACTTCCAAATGACACTGGCTAGTAAAATTGCATGGTCTTAGAAGTAAATTACTGCATTTTCCAATGATATCTGGAGGTATGATGGTGCCAGTTTACCCTCCGGAAAGTATAAAGCCCTAAGACCTACTCATTTATGTACTTAAACAAATCTTTTTCCATGCAAAATTTGTCCCCCTGCCATTTAAAAAAAAAATTATTCACTTTGCAGACACATTTCTTCACAGCAACACAAAATGATTACTGCGTAGTATTTGGCCACTCTCTACAGTCATTTACTCAATTACAACAGTAATATAAAACATACATACAAAAGTCACGAATTCAGCTGAAATGCATGTTTTTTGGACAGAGGGAGGAAATGTCCTCAATTTGTCCATCCTTCTCTGTCAGAGATGAGAGAGACAAGGGGTGTAAAAGACAGGAATAGGTAATGGAGAAGGTTCTGGGTGTGGTGCGGTCCATGTTTCTCTGACAGTCAGGAAATTGAGTGAGAGGTATGAGGCAGAGGCATTACAAGAATGAGTTTTTTGCGAGTGTGCATGCACGCACGCACGCACACACACACACACACACACACACACACACAGACAATGCTACTTAATGTAACAGTTAATTTGTTTTTACCACAGCACTTTAAATGTTCTTTTGGCAATTTTGAGCATTTCTTTTCATGCCTTCACTGACTAACAGAAGCTACTCATTTTAATTGGCTTTATAGCACCTAATGGGATTCACCCACATTAGTTCCATTATGTGGGGAAGTAAGAAATGTATTGGCAATTACAATGTGAAATATCAATATGTAGCTCAGCCCACTACTGTTTACCCTCCTAACCCACGACCGTGTTGCCAAATACAACAGCAACCACATCATCTAGTATCCTGACGACACCACAGCTGTGGCCTCATCTCCAACAACGAGTTGGCTTACAGAGGGGTAGTGGAGCAGTGTGTATCTCTGTGCAAGGACAATAGTCTGTCTCTCAATGGTAACAAGACTAAGAAGATGATTGTTGACTTCAGAAGGACTTGAATTGTTCACACTCCTGGGAGTGCATATTGCCAAGGACCTTTCCTGGACCCACAACACAACCCACCTGGTGGAAAAAGCACAACAGCATCTCCCCTTCCTGAGGAGACTGAAAAGAGCTGGACTTGCATCTCACATTTTCACCAGCTTCTACAGATGTGCCATAGAGAGCATCCTGACCTCCTACATCTCAGACTGATATGGGAACCAGACTGCCTCTATAGAGGAAAAGTGAAGACTGCCTAGTCTATCACTAGGGCCTCAGTACCCACCATCCAGACCATGTCCAACAAGAAAGAAAGTTCATACCATCACTGAGGACCCCTCTCGCCCTCTCTGCTATTATCCTCACTGCTGTTTGGGAGGGGCTGTCATAGCCTGTTGACCACCGCCACCAGGCTCAGGAACAGCTTTTTCCTGCAGGCTGTCAGGCTGCTGAATTGTGGGGAGCACAGGGACTAAACACCACTCACTGCATCATCACCACCATCAGCGTTGACTGTTTGCACTGCTGTGTTGTGTCTGTGCCCTCGGTGTGCTGGGGGGAGGATGTAGTCCACACAGTAGTTCTGCTCGCACAGCCAGCATGAGTCTTGACAAATACAACTGGAAGAAATGATTGCCTTATTTCATTGAGCATTAAGAAAACATCCTTTGAAGTTGAGCATCAGCGTGTCTGATAAACATAAACTCTGCTTCCTCAGACTCACTAGTTTAACCAGTTTTAACCAGTTGTCATCTACTATATCATAATGGAAGAAAACAGTACAAATGATTCAATTAGCCCAACATGTGCTTCAGTGAGAGGAACTGGACATCAGATGTGTTAATTATTTTGTATCCAGGAAATGGGATTTTCATGATTATGTATGATTGTCCTTCTACTGTTAAATATGTCTAGTTTTGCTTCAGCAGACATTTTATAGGCAGTTAAATGTTTCTTTAAAAAAAATCATTAGATGTGATGCATGATGTGGATGCGATACCCTCATCCATCCATTTGGTTTAAGACATCTATTTTCCAGTGGTCATCCAAAGTCTGTCCTAGGAAGCACAGGGTGCAGCATAAGGAGCACAGTGGATGAGATGCCAATCCAGGGCTGTCCTTTCTCTCACACAGATACGTGCTACTGGCAATTCAGGGTCATCTATTCACCTGAAACGTGGCTCTGTACCTGGCTGTATCTCTGCCTTGGGTAGAGAACTTCAATACTCCCACCAGTCCAGGGAAACCTCGTACACCTTTGTATGGCAAAACTCCATCTTCCATCTGTAGCGGAATACACGAGATGTTTGTTTCACAGGACTCAACAGTAAACTTTACAATATACATATAATAGATATGGCTTCTCAACTTACCAATAAAACTAGGACTGGAAGCCTTTTTGTGAATTGACTTATTCATTAATCCAGCTTCAGTTCTCCCACCAAGTTACAAATAATGTAAGCTTAAGACTGATCCTCCTCAATTTATTGGAGTACGTTCCATAGAAGTCTCAAATATAGCTTTACAAAATAAAATTTTGCAAGACTTCGTTTTAATACCTTTGTCTGAGCTACTTGATGAAAAAAGTTAAAAAAACTTTAAGATGACTGAAAGAAAGAAAAATAAACCAAACATTCAATTTATCTTGTAAACATGTCCATCTTGTTACTGACCACCAAATATGTGCTGAAAACTTGCATTCACCCCCCCACAAGAGAAACTTTATAAAATAGATAAGTGGAAAAAATGCACTGGAAAATGTTTACATCCTTGAAAATTGATAACAGTTCATAATAGCAGAAGCTAGTATCCTGTGTCCAGTACCAGATTTGCAGTTGTGAAGCTCCAGACTTTTTATTTGTGGGCTGAAAACTGCCAGGTAAGGGTTTCCTCTGCCCGTTTACCTGTGTAGGTGATACACACATGTACGTACACATATATGTGCACAGGAGTCACCTTCTAAATTCAAAAGTTTTATAGGGTCAATACTTAATTTAAACCACATAGAAGTGGAGAAGAGGCAAAACAAAAGAAGATTTTTTGACTGTGGTGTAACACCACACATTTTAATAAATCCATGTATATGTATAGAATACAGTGGGGATTGCCATCTTGGGAGAAGTGAATCATCCCTCTGCCTTCTATGCAAGTCTTAACCACATACTGTACCACTGACAGTACTGTAGCTGTTAGTTACAGGCACCCTTGAGTTTGGAAACACTAACCACACACATCTAACAACACAGAGCTAAAGCAGTTATTCTATATACTAAAGGTGTTTAGTGACAAATGTTTTACAAAGCTGGGTCCTTGGAATTGACAGGTGGACATTCATTTCCCTATTACAAAATTGAGCCAACCTTTGATATAGAGAACAATAAATACCATAACACAAGTTAACTTTTATTAATTTACTTTTATTTCAGTTATATAATCAAACAAACAGTAAACAAGCCTGAGATTTGAGGCAAAAACTGGTGTTGTCTAAACAACTAAGTTTATACTAGAATACAGTGCCAAATAGCACCCGTCATACATTACAGAAGTATATTTTACTACACCATATCTCTATTCATGGTAAAATAAGCTGTAAAACATGCAAACCAAATTTTACTTTTAAAGTTACTTTCACTTGTAATTGCACACTTACACTTTACATTTAAGGTTACAACAAATCCATCATCTGCCTGCCTGCAAATGCAAATCATAATTTTTTTTACAATATTTCCTACAACAGAACAATATTCCCTACTTTCCTACTATATTACTAGATAAGCTCTTTATAATTTTAGTGTAACTAGCTGAAATGATGTGTCAAAAGCTTATTTTTTCATCCTGACAGGTCATAAGTGTTTGACCTTCACAGTCTGGATTTAGGGAGAGAGGAGGTCAATATCTATAAAAAGCTGAACATCACTTAGGGAATATAAACAGTCACATGCTTCCTCTTTCACTTAAACTTCACATAGACAGCTGGGTGTTTTACACATTAGGGCTGTGCCAAATTTCCTTAACAACCAAGAGTACAGATAAAATCTAGTATCAAGAGCAGATACTGTTGGGAGGGAACAAGGAAATACTATTTTTGCAACATTCTATTGTGAAGACAGTGAGCACAATATAACTAGTCACCATCTCCAATTCATTAAATGCTTTTATTACATTCCCTACTATATAGTTTACAAAACAGTTTAAATGCTAATTCTTATTGAGCAATAAAAAGGTTACACACTTCATCAAACACTCAATGCTTTGCAAAGTATTTCATATGCATGTTAAAAACTGGAAACGGAACAAGTCTAAAAATTCAACAGCAACAACTAAAATCTTTTAAATTGTGCTTTTCGGTCAATAAAGTGACAAAACTGCGTACAGATACAATTTTTCACTGTACTTGTACTTGGCACTCCAAAATACGCTGGATATGACAATTGACAGAGAAGGCTGGAAGTAAATAAACAGAGACAAATGCCTAATACTATAACTGTATATAAATGGTACATAAACCCAACAATAAAGTTTCAGCTAAAAGCATCAGAAAAAATATGAAAGAAATCAAATATGAAATTGGTGGTTTGGTTTAATGTTGGTAAAAGATTTCAGATTTGTGTTAAGATTAAACTTAAATGGAGTAAACCATCCAATGCAAGGTAACCAGTACAGCGAATTTGTCTTTGAGTCAAATTCGATGCATGGAGAACACTAATGTTGTGTTCATCATGTTAAGCATATAAAATGAAGTAGCTATTAGGTATGCAACAGCAGTATTGACCAAATGGACCAAAACATTACAGGCTGCCTATGTAACTCCAAAAACCAGGTTATCATGAGTAAAATAAACACAAGCTCAAACTGGGCACAACTTCAGTTAGAGATAAAATTAAAAACACTCACTGTATAGTCAATATTTAACAAGATATTACAAAAGTGATTTAAAGAGAATAAATTGAGATCAATAAACATTTCATATATTTGCCCTTCTTACCAAGAAGGGTGTTGTTTCACAGGCTGGAAAAACATTTTTCCTTCTAAAAACTCATTATTTGCTAAGCTTCATGTAACAAAACACATTACTAAACAGGATAACAGTTTAAATGTACATGCAATGGTTTCTGAAAAGCTCTTGAATAATAAATCAGAAAGGCTTTGTCAACAGTGTTAGAAAACCAAGATGTTTCAGAAAATTAATTACATGAGAAGATGTTTCTGTCTTTTGTCAGGAGTTTAGGGAGACGTGCATATTAAGTGTTTGCTTAGTTAAAACTACTGTTGATATGAATTGGTATAATTGATGATACAATGAATTTATGAATTTAAATTATTTTATAAAGCTACTGTTTAAAAAATGTGTTTGATGGTTTTGATACAATATGTTAATCTTGTACTGAAAACACTGTGATTAACAATGGGGATTTTTTTTTTTTACAAGTCAATATGATGTCATATAAACAAAGAAACAACAATATGGCTGACAAAAATGGTTCAACCTTGTCAAAGACTATGTTTATTGAGATCAATTAAAATCACATATTTGGCCAATCACAATACCTTGCACTGTTATAATGAGACTGTACAATTGTTTTAATAAGTTTAAAAATAAAATTAAAATGCAAACTTTAATTCATCGTGGGGAGGAAATAAACAGATTATCTAGTAAAGTAAAAGTAAATCAAAATGATAATTAAAAAAGTGTTGCAGCAATACTAAAATACGCTTTCTTGCCAACTTTCCCAACTGTGAACTAATACAAGTTCTTTTTACCTTTACTTTTTCACAAACATTAAAGGGCTCTTCAAAGGTCCTAATCAGTTTCATGTTAGAAACCGTACACTAAAAGTAATAGCAAACAATGAGTCTGGGGATTTACAGAAATAAACAAATGAGGAAGTATGTATTGTTTTTTCCTGAGGCCTGTGTGATCCAGAAGCTTTTTGGGCAAAAATAAATAAATAAATAAATAAATAGATAGATAAATAAATAAATAAATAAAAATAATTTTTTTTTTTTAAATCTATGGAAAAACTCCCTGTGTAGGCAGCACACATTGCTGTTGTCTAACAACAAAGTACTGGGAATGCAGAAAGAATAACAGACAGTTACTGGACTCCATAGAAAGGACGCACATGTCCCTCCCGGTGAGTCAGACCAAGTCTGCAGTCAGCATGGCAGCTGGCTCACAGCTAGAACCGGAGCTCATCAATGCCACGGGGCGGAGAGGGGTGGGGGCAGCAAAAGACGAACCCCATTGAAAAGGTTTGGGTCAGGTACAAACCTCACAGGATGGTGCAGAAGAACTTTTTCTCCCGGAAGGGGTTCTCGGAGGCTGGAACAGGGACGATGAGGGGGTCCTCTCGTATGTGAGCATCGCAGTATGCCATCAGATCTGCTGCGGCCTTCGATACCTAGCCGTAGCAATTGGGGAAGGATACACAAATCAGTCATGCATCTGATGTAGGACCTGCACTGCCTCTGACTGGGGAGTTGTGCAGTAGGTAGTGAAGGCTGTCCAGTCCATCAATCTCCATCAAGACATATATCAAGCCTGGCTGTGTGGAATCAGCTCAGTCTAATTTATCTAATTCAGTCAAATTTAGTTTGTTCAGTTGGTTGACCGGGGAATGAAGGGGGCAGTTACTTTTCATATTGGTGATATGTAGTGTAACCAACCCTGACCCCGTGCAACTTTGTTCCTTAAATAGATGAAGAAATAAATTAAAAACTGTGTTACGTGTTTACTCAGGCTCCCTTTGCCTGTTACGTTTCGTATAAAGATCTGAAACCATTGTGTGTGACAAACGTGCAATAATAGGGGAAATCAGGAAACACTTTTTTCACAGCACTGTACAGTGAGATTCTGGTCAGATTGCACAGAATGTCTTGTGGGTCAGAGCAAGATGTGACTCAAACAGATGAGCAATTTAGCACAAGTTCCACAATGATTTTAGCACGACCTTTTGATGCACTGATGTTACTTATTCAGGTACCCGTTGAGAAGCAAACCTTTGACTCGTTTTCACATATACAAGCATAATTTATTTGGTATCCTTTACCAAGTTATGAATACCAGTTATGAAGCTGTTTTTTTACGTTTGAGTAACAAGAGCCGAACAAAGGTTAAATTTCAAAGTTCGCACCATAACCACTAACAGGATTTCACCTTATGAGCAAATTTCCTGGAAGGCATAATGCTTGTAAGTAGCAGGATATTTGTAGTTCTTTCAAAACTTTCCAATACTAATACACTGAATTAGAAATATGTCACTCTGAACTAAAGCTTCTGCATGATCAATTAAAGATGGCTGTAAAATGTGGCCATTGATCATTGAGAATGAAAAACACATACCAGAAGAGTCAGACTGCTCTATGGTAAAGACACATAGATCTATACTGTGTTGGCATCTGCCATGTTTGGCCTGTTCTTTAATATTTTATTTATAATCCAAATGTATGAAAATCTATTTTAAACCATTCAAACATTCTTGCTTGAATGTGTAAAACAGACTAAACAGGAGGATGCAAAGTTGAGAAGATACATCCAGTTGAGCAGTAAGCAATGAATGGAGTACAGTGTGTGGCCTTAAATCTTCATACAGTTGTCAGTGTTGTTCTAGTCCTTCTTCACAACTCATAGTTGCACAGCTGTAAGCAAACCTCAAACAATACAAGGCATAACTGCTTTGGTAAACAGCATACTCCTTTCTACATTTAATGTCCTTGTTCAGTTTTGGTTCGCCATATGAAAAAGATGTGAATGTAACAATTATAAGGAGATTGCTGAGAACAGACATGGTGACATTCATGCAGGCAATGACAAGAGACATTGGGGGTGTCTTCCGTGTGCACTGATGCTGCACGGAACTGTCCACAGGGGTTGTAACAGAACTTTGAGCTGGATGAGGGCCCCGGCTGTAGGACTGATTGTGTGGACAAAGTGGGCTCCCAGACTGGCCCCAGGGGCCCCTAAGTTAGGGCAGGAGCCAGCTGCCAGCCAGGGAACAGCGTCCATCTGTGCCCACACCGTGACACTGTGCAGCCCCTCAGCTATTCAGTGTGAATCACTGGGACAGAGAAACACAGAAGTGGAAAACATTCCATGGCTCTCTTGTTCGTGCAACAGCGAAAAAAATTATCACAAAAATAAAGGATGGAGAGTAACATTGCCACATACAAACGGTTGCATAAGAATAAGCATTATGAACATTAGCATCAAAATTCACACGATTCAGATTACTAAATATATTGAATTTTCATCCTCAGTTTTCCAGACTATTGGAAAGATGCGTGGACACAGTATCAACATTGTTTAAAACATTATTTTTTGCATTAATGAAATTTTAGCAAAAATGCTAACAAATAGTTAACTTTATTACCCTTGTACAGTGATTAAATATAGGTTTTTTCCCCAATATTTATGATTTCTGTTTTTTTCTGGAATACTTTTGCAACAGTCTGTAAAATCTTAAACTCGTAAAATCAAGAACCACAAAATTGAGGATAGACCATAATTCCCAATCAAAATGCGATACATTTCAGGTAGATTTACATTTACTAACTGAGCAGACACTTGTCTTCCAAGTAATATATATTGATTATTAACTGGTATCTGAACTCTCTATATCAAAAAATTTTCAGTATAACGGGTCTTAAAAATTAATATCTATAAATAGGGACCTAAACGGAAACTTGTAATATAATCATTTTTTATCCAAAGGTTATCCATAATTAAGAAGTTCATAAAATAAGATTTTTTTAAAATACATTTTAAAAAATAAATACCATCCAGTATTGTACAATGTACTGTAATAAAAAATCTTGCATGTATTGTAACAAACTGTACTGTATACTATAATGAATTTTTAATAAAGGAAGTTAAAAACAGGTGCACAAGTGCACAGTGACACTGGTGTCTTCGGCTGTTTCCCCTAGTCTTGCTTTGTTGGACCGTGTTTGCGTTGTCGCCACATTTACTGCGGTTGAAACTGGGTAATTCAGATGACTGCCCATTGGTCCTCAGAGGAAGAGGAGAACGAAGGATTTTTGTGCAACCTAAAATCCTTCTGGACAGGAAAAATTTTATCTCCTCTACACCTCTGTTGAGAAAACTAACACAGCTGCCTCCCTCCAACACACAGTAAACCTCACAGGCCTCTTCTTTGCTTTATTCCATGATACAGTTATTAGCCTTGTTTGTTTAAATTATCAACAATGTTTTTTAACTAAATTTAATTTTTTAAATAAACCTGTAAATGTACAAGCGGATT
The DNA here is from genome assembly GCA_900497675.1 of Arapaima gigas. Lineage (NCBI taxonomy): Eukaryota > Metazoa > Chordata > Actinopteri > Osteoglossiformes > Osteoglossidae > Arapaima > Arapaima gigas. The sequence continues at coordinate 2,014,604 of UFQX01000121.1, read as the reverse complement.
TTCATGTACTGTACACACTGCACCACGTTACAAACATGCAAATTAACGCCTACATTAAGAGTTTTCCAATTAAGTGGTCTTTACAGTGTTTTATTGTCCTCGGTATCTGAAATTTCGGTATTCAATGTATTTTCAGTTGCAAATTAGATTCGAACACTGACATCTTTATCCAAGGGGACCTACAGTGCAAGACTACAGTAAACCTACAGTCATTCACACATCTGTACAGCAGAGCAATGCAACACATACACACATGGTGGCAGGAAACCTACACAAACAATAATATAGCATGTAAACTCCAAAATACAATCGACTTGTATATTCATAACCTGGCCTCGGTCTATTTCATGAAAACTGCAGAGTTGTTTCAGTTATGTCATGAAACACAGACGGCTCAGGGATGTTTATCAATGATAAAGGTTCTTGTCTCAGTCAGACTTTCTCAAAAGGCCCACAGAAACAGAGAAATTTAGTTTGAATTTGGTTCCATGAATCATGTCATTGTCCAAGCAAGGTTATAGCTCACTTTACCCTTCAGAAATATGTCAATAGCAAACTTTTGTTTTGCTTTCAGGGCTCCAACTCCCAGCTTCCCCTTAACAGGGTAACCTGGTGGACTGTATGCTATACAATTAAAAGTATGAACACTTAATTTTTAAATATTCATGCATGGAAATATTAGTTGGCACTGGCAATTTTTTCCTGGCTATATTCTGATACAGGGAAGTGAGGTGGTTTCGATTAATTTGTGCTGTAAAATCATTTTTCTGGACACATCCACATAGCTATATGTGTTACGTTTCTTGATCTCTCTCTCACACATACAGGCTATGCTGCTAATACCTTTATTCTGTCCATGCAAGCTTCCATCTTCAGCTGTTCCACAGCCTTCCTAGCCTGAGAGATGCTGGCTGTGTTGTTGTTGGCCATGGCGTCCTTCATATTGGGTTCTGCAAAGTCACACACAGACATAACTGTTGAGCCATTGGTACATATAACAGAATATTTATCTATTGACATTACTTATCTAATAGAAGCAAAACACTGTAAATATTTACCTTATCAGATCTAATCTTCCTACTACACCTTTTTATTACACTGTATTTTTCATTGACTTTTTTTTTTTAAGAATCCCAGACAAAATCTGTAACCCTGACAGACCCCCCCCCCCACCACACACACACACAGAAGCGAGCCTCCCACAATCTTCAAACACACTGATGTGCTTTCTCTCTCAAACACATACAAATCAGAAGACAAATTTGGGTGATATACAATTTATTACTATCTGCACACACCATAGACACCCTACACACACGTTAAATTCAACCAGTTAAAATGTAATAAAGTTTGGTGATATATAATGTGCTATTACAGTATGAACATCAGTGCCATAGGTCCTGCCTCAGCTCTCTTTCTCTGTCCCTTGCTCTATATATAAAATATATATATATATAATATTATTCATATATATCAGTTCTATCTCTCACTCTCTATATATATTAAATGTTTTTCCCCCATAACAATAGTCACTCATTAAATGCAACTGCTTTAAGGGTAAAACAGTTTGCCGATTATATAATGTGTTATATAACTACAACTTTTTGACCAGGCGTTGAGTAACTCCGCTAGTTTATATTTTATTGACTCGAGCATTTTCCCCTGAAACAAACTGAAAAATGACAATCAAAATATACAGTACTGTGCAAAAGTCTTAGGCACCTGTGGGAAAAATGCTATAAAGCGAGGATGGTTCCAAAAATAATGCCATGAATACTTATTAATCAATAAACCTTCTAAAAAGTGCAGTAGACAAAAAAAAAACCTCAGTCAAATCAATATTTGGTGTGACCACCCTTTGTCTTTAAAACAGCATCAATTCTCTTATGCAAACTTGCATGCAGTTTAAGGTAGAGGTTGGTAGGTTCTTCCAAACATTTTGAGGAACTGGCCACATTTCTTCTGCAGACTTTGACTGTCTCTGCATGTCCTCCCAGACTGACCTGATCGTGTTGAGATCAGGGCTCTGTGTGGACCATACCCTCTGTTGCAGGATTCCTTCTTTTTGCTGAAGATCTGTATGCCGAAGTTCTGTATGACTGAGATTGGTTGTTTGAGATCAATCACAGGCTGCAGAATGAATGTGGAACCAATCAGAAATCTCCCTGTTGGTAGATAAGAATCTTCCTGTACTTCTCAGACATTGAAGTTGCATGCCTAAGACTTTTGCACAGTACTGTAAGAAAGCAAGATATTCACAACTAAGCCATGTACTTCGAATCTATTTGTCAACCTCAAGTTGGACAGACTTGGGCCCATTAGCAAAGTGCGTCACACCCACATTGAAAGGATTAATCTAACCGGGTAAAATAATATGCAGCCATATTAGACTCCCTGCTAAAACAGAGACTTTTACACTACATTAACATGCACCTATTATGCACCCAGCTGATACAAGTTCATTTGGTGTTTTGGTTATGAATTATCACACAGTTCTGTGCAGTCTAAGGCCCGTCTGCAGTCAGTGAGGGGTACTGATATCTCAGGAAGCTGCACAGGGTCCGCATGTGAAGACTGCAAAATGCAATATACAAGAAACACTCAACAACTCACTAACATATCACACTGGAGGAAGACAAGTCTCTAATGAAGACAATGTTTCACTTAATGGGCATGCTGTTCACATCTAATGGCCCTGACAATCTGCCAGTAAGCCTTTACAAATTGATATGTGATGAATAGCAAACATACGACCTAACATTGAATGTCTTGATGGCTCAGGATCTGCATCCAGTTGTTCATTTTTGGTGGAAAACTGAAAATCAGGAATGCTTTAGTTAAGCAACCTTTAATCAAACTAGAATAATAATAAAAAGAGCTTCTAGAACATGAATTGTCTAATAATATCCTTAACAGAATACAAGTTTAATAACCATGTCTTAGACAAAGCTTACTGATGACCTGATGCATAAATAAAAGCTGGAGCCCCAGTAACTTGTTGATATCCGATTCTAGGAGGAACATTTAGTTGTTTAATTTGGATTTTCATCCTATATGTTTATTAGCACTAGTTTAGATCTGTCAATCTATAATTATATTATAATTATTAATCTATATTTCAATATATTACTGCAAAAACACAGGCATTTAGCATAAAAGACAGATTGTTGCATAATTTATACTTTTCTTGTATTATAATAAATATTTTATGAATACTGCTAAGCTCTTAGTGCTATAAAACCAAAAACAATTACTTACACATCTCAATCTAAATGCTTACATAATGACCCTGTTATATGAATAATTTAAATGACTAAACACAATCCTTTTACATGTGCAATGTTAATGTGTATAGGGAGAGGCACAAAATTATCTTTGTATATAAAGCAAAAGTACAATAAAAATGTTTACATTTTAAAAAATCATTGCATTAAAGTAAAAGTGTATTGGTTCCCCATGTGTCTGAGCCCAAAACATTGCTTAGTGTAGGTGTTACTTGCTTTATACATTAATTTTCACTCATTTTCATGAAGGGTACCAATAATTTTGGAGTTGACCATATAGATGTAGCAAAGCAACTCTGAACATGATACTTAAAATTAAACCACACATCTCTATGATTAAATGAATTAGCTGGCTGAAACCATGATGCTGCTTTCAGTACTGTGGCTTTGTGTAAAGGAAAAACAAACAAATAAATACAGCTTAGAACATGGGGAAACTAAAATAGTGATATTGCATAACATTCTTTATTTAAAGCAATTTTGCCTGGATTAGTTACATTTCTTGTGTTCATCACATGCACAAACACAGGATTAATGCAGAAGCTCATTTGTCATGTGAACAGCCATTCTGCAATACACTGCACATCCTTAAACAGATTTAGCACAAATATTTGTTATCCCTTTTTAACTGCAATATCCACCACATTTGCAACTTTTCCGTGAGATTAAAAACTTTAAAAATTGGGCATTTTGGAGAAACTGATTATTGCATCACATTTTATACAGTAATAAAATGATTGTTTCAGTAACCCAGCAACTAAATCTATTGCATTTGTTTTGTGAAAACATCTTGAAAGGTTTTAAAGTGCATATATTTACTATAAGACATGAATAGTAATTCGGTTACACTGTAGACAGAGAGAATGAATCATCTTGTCACCGGTGATGTCACATCAGCCTTAGAACAACTGGCTATTCTCTGACATCATATGCTGAGTGGGAGCAATAATGCGACGGACCAATGGCTTCAGGATACATTTGCACCTCTCCTGAGGCAGCAGTCACACTACTTCAAGCTTAAGCACAAACAGCTAGTCTTCTTCAATGAATGAACCTCCAGAGACAATACTGCAACCAAAACACTTCTGTCTTTGGCACTCATGGATTAACTTTAACTGTACTGAGTGTGTAAAAAATTTGTGTGTTCTATTAGACAGTGGCATAGCCTTTGACTCTCATATTGCTGTTTTGACTAGATCTTGCTTCCTTCAGTTAAGAAGCATAGCTAAACTATGGCGGTTCCCAAGTAGGCAGGATGTTCAGAAGCTGGTTCAAGGCTTTGTTTCCAGCCTAATGGATTACTGTTATGCTCTGCTATCAGGCTGTCCAGACCAGACCGTACCCAGACTACAGTTAATACAAAATGATGCCGCTAGAATTGTCACTCGAACCAGGAAGTACAAGCATATAACACTGGTTCTTAGGGCCTTACATTGGTTTCCTGTTAAGTTTAGAGTAGATTATAAACTCTTACTCTTGACATAGAAGGTCATAAATGGCATTGGTCCTGTGTAACTTAGGGAGATCATTGGCTTTTATGTTTCACAGTATTGCCTTCGATCATTAAATGCTGGTTGTCTTAAAATACCTGTGATCAAAAAGATCACAGTAGGGGGAGGTGCCTTTAACTACAGAGCACCTCAGCTTTGGAATGGTCTGCCTGGTGATGCCAGAAATGCCCCTTCAGTGTCAGCCTTTAAATCACTGCTTAAAACTCATTACTTTTCTTTGGCATTTCCAGTATAAGTAATGTTGAATCCTGATGCTTCATTTCTGCATCTCGTCTTCACTGTTTAATTATGTTGTCTTAGATTCTGTCATTAGATACTACTGCCCCCTCCCTTTGTTCTTTTTGAGTTTCTTTGAACCACAAGTGCAGATCATTGACCCCCACCACTGAGGCCAAACAAGACTTATGGTGGGACTGGTAATCCATGTCGCTGAGGACCCCCTACCTTAATGATATGACCAGCTCAACTGCAACTCAACATCACTTGTTTCGGCTTCGCTGTCCTGCAGTGTTGTCCTTAGCAGTATAACCTTTGATAGATGTTACTACTGGCACTATAGCTGCTGGAACGCAGACCCCCAGAGGTTTAGTTTTCTCCCTCACTTCCTGGTTGGGAGTTTTTTTGCTTTCCTTCAGCCTGCTGGCAGGCTTACTGTTTTGCACTTATACCTTGTATAAATGTTCTCTCGAACATTTAAAGGTTATTTATAGCTTCACTATATACTTATTTTCTGTTCCATTATCCTAATCTACTGTTCAATGCTCTGAGTCACTGTGGGAGAAGAAGCCTCTATGAAAAATAAATTGAAGTGAATACTAGTTTTCCTCTTGTCATGCACACCAAGTTGGGCCTAACATGGCACATCTCTTACATCAACAAGTTGCAGTCAAGAACCTCCACCCCCCCACCACAGAGCAGTAAGATCCTCATTTCTTGGGGGAGGATATAAACCAATCATATAATCTACTTGTGACCCCACACCAGTAGCAATACATTACAGAGTTAATCTAAAACAGGAAAGGCAAAGAAAGTGAAAAATGTATATTAACTTCATTTCTCGATGCTCAATGGCTCTGGGCTGTAACATATTTTTGCCTGTCATAACTGTGCTGTTTTTCACATTGCCAGATGGTATAAATGTTTACTGGAAGGAATGACCAAATAAAGCTACCGGTTGCATTACTATTTTGTTATGTCAGATGCTTACAAGAAGCTGTCAATTTTAGCTCTTTGCCCATTCATACTTCTGCCCATTTTAATGAATATTTTCAGGCTAAAACAGGGGACTTGAACCAGGAACCTTTAGCTTTAGGTAATGTCCTGACATTGATATTGGGATGGGTTTAATTTAAACCCAGCATAATATTCTAATTTTTTGCTGAAACTGTAGGCAATCTGATAAAAGCACTGGTTTTTGTAAATAACTTCCTCAGATTTCAACTTTGGAGAAAAACGCTGCTTACTTTATAAAATAAATGCTCATATATGCTACTTGATATTCTACTATATAATTTCACGAAATATTTTTAGTGACTGTACATTAATATCAGGAAGTGAACGTTAAGCATAGTATTGTAATATATCCCTTTCTAAACACAATTTTTTTCCGGACCAAAAAAAAGGTGTATGGTAGTTAAAATAGCTCATTTACTTCATTAAACACAGATGTTTAATGACACACGTAACATGTTAACATCATTTCTGAGCCTCATCCCAAAACACAGTGGTACTGTTCCTAAGAATTAAACTGCTCACTGCATTTAAAAGTCGTCAGTTAGACAAAAAAGCAGAAGGTCCACAAGATGAGGACACTAGAATAGAAGCCCGTGCGCGTGCAGCCACACAGAGCGCAGGTTACACCACACAGTGAAAAACGTTAAAGAAAATCGCTTCTCAGCAGCCAGATTATTACAAGGTGCTCTATTCCAATATGAAACAAACAAATCGTCAGTCGTGTTCATGATCCGTCAGAAATAATTACATCAGTAAAAAATAAAACGCCCAGAGACTCATTTGCAGACGACATTAATACTCACTATAACGTTACGTATAACTGTGTGTTGAAAAGCAAAAAAAAGAAAAAAATTAACTATTTTTTAAATTAAATATTGTACAGTCAAGTCCAGTGCACAGTTCATATAATAAAATGTCAATTTCCCATATAATAATGCAAACAGAATCTCTGCATTTGACTCCTTCACTGTTTGACAAAAATGATCAGTTTTGCTTTTATAGAATGCAAATGAATATAGATTAAGATTTTTATTTTTTAACCCTTAAACCACAGATGGTTTCTCGACTGCTGTACGTGCTGTAGTTCCCTTTACAAGCAGGCGAAAGAGGCCGGCAGCCGCCCAGCGCGGCTCACCGTTTCGAGCGCCTGTGAGACGCGGAGAAGAAACGTACCTGCGCCGGGGGGCGGATGGCGATTTTCCGTTCAGAGGGAAAACTAAGCTCTGCTGTGAAGCTTGGATGGATGGATGGTGGAAGAGGAAAAAGCCCTCACGTCTCAGCGCTGTCTCCGAGCGAGCATCTTGAGGGACGAGCAGCAATGAGCACCTCCGTTCCACCGTCTACATGGCTGCAGCGCCGTGTGGAGGAGGAAGGGGGATTGTGTTGGGGGAAGACCTCCCTGTCGTCGCAGCATCCAAACCCCCCCACCCCGCCCACCGGGAAAAATGGGCTCGTGGTTCTTAAAAGCACCAAGGAGCCGCCATTCCTCCGCAAAAAAGCCCACCACGGAGGCGTCGTGTCGAACCGCCACCCTTCGGCCGAGACGCTTCTCCATTTCCTTCGTGGGTGAGAGAAAAAATGGCAACCATGGCGACAGGCGATGCTGAGGGGAAAAGCTCTGGGGAAGAAGGATTCCCTGCTCGCTTCTACATCACCGTCTACATCACCGGGTCCCCCGCTCCATGTGTCCTCAAGAAGCGCGGCGGGAACCCGGATAGGGAGAGACGCCACCTACACGCGTGGCCTCAACGCACATAAACACTCCAGTGCGGCGCTCTGTTATAAAGTCAGACGCGCTTAATTTCATGTACTTTACATAAACAGTCATGTGTGGTTCGTGAAATGTTACGGGCTAAATGCAGCCCTGCTATAAAAGCAGTCAGACGTATTTCATTTCATTTACGTAACTTGGCTTTTCCGCACCACAGGTTCACACCTGAAGGATTACAGTAACCATCACACGGCCGACAGTCACCATGGCAACCAGGGCACTCCGTGCGGCATCAGCGCAGCACAGCGACACACAGGGCAGAACCCCGTTTAAACCAGTGGCTTGGCTGATAATGAATAAAATCATCAAATGCCAGAATGGTTCGTTTATAGCCTGTTATGTACTGTATTTTGCATTTACAATGAGATGCAAAAAGTATTCCAATCACAGCGACATTTTCAGACTTTACAATAACAACTGGTGTAATAAGGTGTCCCCTGTTGAAGTGCTTTAGAACATGAGAGCAAAAGCACCTCTGTTCTGCTTCAGTGCATGTTGGTGAAAGGTGGGAACTGAATTGCAGTTAAATCAAAGGCCTCCACAGCCAACAATTACTCCAACAGTGGTGTTCTGTAATCAAAACACATGGGTTTGAATCCCACCTTCTGCCATACTACACTGGAACAAGGTCCTTATCCAGAAATGACACAGTAAAAATTTCCCAAGTATATAGATAGGTCAGTCATTGTAAGTAACAGCATAAAGACCCAACTGTACAATGATTTGGACAAAAGCATCAGCTAAACCATGTTTTTTGGGGAACACACTGTACATTTGTCTTCTAAGTAAATTTTTTTGTTATTGTATGTCATTCCTTGCTTTAGACATAGGTCACATGTAAAATAATAGAATGATAACAAAAAAAAGACAAAATACCGAAACTTCAATACTACGATGTCCTAAACCAAATGTATTCTACATTGCACTGATAAACACAGTTTTCAGCAATTATAAAGATTCACATATTTTAACAATTGAAAATTATACCTTTTACAACAGTGTAGAACCACTTCCTGTGATGTCACATCCTGCTTTATGCTTTGACATTTTGACTATTTAATTTACTTTTTAGTGTTTTACAATAGAGGACTTGTGCAAAGCTTGCTGACTCGCAAGAAACTAATAGACTCAAACAAAATGTGTGAAAAAGTGTAAGTGTAACCTGGACTGCTTGTATTTGTGGATGTAGCTGAGGCACAAGGTCATGTGTTAAACAGGCAATTACAGCAATGTCAAACATACAGTAATTTCCCTGGATCTGAAGTTGTTGAAGAACGTTCTTTAGGTTCACAGCTGTAAGGACGGACTCATTTAAAACATAGAGTAACTCTAATACAAGACAAAATATGACTTACAATGGAGAATTCCTAACTGCAGGCATCCCCTACTTAGAGTAATACCTTCCTGGAAAATGAAATCTTGTAAATCAGAGATGTAATTTCTATTACGGTGTAACCAGCCTCATGGTCATAACTCGATAAAGTGTATTAAATAAATTTCACTTGAGACAGACACCTATACAGTGTTATTTAGTCTAAGAGTAGGTTTAATGGAGAAACCAGTCCTATAAAAACATGAAGGCAATATAAAACCCAAAAAAGTATTTATATACCATATAATTCACATATATTCTCACTGCAAAGTTTCCAAATACATAGGTAATAATATACAGAGCATCTCTATCTTATCTTGTTCCAATCATTATGATTCCTCTTAAAGAGAAGGGAAAAGTCTCTGATGCTATAGAAAAATAGCGAGAGTTAAAAAGATTACAAACAACACAATGTAATTATCATCAACTGCAAAAAAGACACATTTAAATCATTCAGATTTTAAGAATTTTGATTTCTTTCTTCTGAGCCTTTCACCCAATAACATTTATGCAAAAAATTTAGTTCATTCTGCCCTGCAGGCCAAAAATAAAAAAGTAGAAAAACCAGCTGTCTTCCACATAAAACACAAATAAAAAAGCAATATGTACATGTATGCAAAATTATGCAAAGTGGTCCATTTGATAGCTGGCAACAAATATCAATTTTAAACAACAAGGAACTCTTGTTTAGTATGTGACGTTTTGGAGTGGAAAAAAGTGCAGGAATGTAGCTGACAAAAAAATTGTATAATGAAAACAAAATAAAACAAAAAAAATTAAAACCCTCCGTTTAAAATAACATGTCTATTCGGTCGGTATTCTGAGGTGCTGGGAAACCAAATTTAAATTATGACATCCGTCACAATTACTAAGCTTTTCTTTTAGTTAATGTTATATGCATACAGAAAACTTTAACAACTTCAACCCAATTTGTCCATTATTTTATTTTCAAAATAGTTCCAAAATAGAAGAGCATGTACTATTAAATCTTCAAAAAGCTTACCACGAAGATTTGGGTGCTAAGACATCTTACCATGTTTACTTTAAGCAAAAAAAAGAAATAACAACACAACCTTCAAGAACCAGTTCCCAGAGAACTTGGCTTGGTTTTGATGCTGTAGTTTACACATAAACTGAATTCTAAGGTACTTTGAAAGACTGTAGTACTTCTACTGTGGCACATCATAATAACAAAATATAAACAAAATATTCAGGTTAGTCTCCAAAGGCAGGTGAATTTTATCAAATAATTAATATAGTCTTTAATGACTGACTAACTGAATAAAAAAAGAACTTGGAGTACAAGCACTGAGGATTATGAAGGACAGCATTTAACAGCAAACAATGAATCAGTGTATATACTCCTTAAAATCAACATTGACAATATTTCTGAAAAATCCTAGTGATTTTGTCACATACTGTACAGTTACAGTAATGCAAACACTTTTGTTTTGAGCTGTGATTTAATTCCAGTGGGACTTTAGATGAACAAGTCATGTTTAACGTTCGAAAGTGTCAGTACTTGTGTGACTCTTATGACATGCTGCGGACAACCTTCACATTATTCACCGGAAGCCTGGACCCTGATGACATGTCAATTTCACATTACAAGAAGCGGCTCCAGTAAGGCTGACATTCTGAAAGTACTAACCACTTAATACACTGATGCCACCATGTCCAAATCATTTCTGCTTTACATGTCAAAAGCTATGTTTCCATCCCTGAGGATTGTTTCTTTCATTCCCACTGATTTCAGTGGCTTCTCTGTACATATCAAGAAGAAAAATATCAAAACTGGGACTCCATAACAGTAATGCATTAAAAAAATAGGACTGCAAATGGATAAAAACAAAAAGACAACAACATGTAACATAAATAAGGCAACCTAAAGTATAACATTTAAAGTTCTATAAAGTAAAACACATTAGACATCGTTGCTAGTTTATACACATTACTGGCATGCTTTGCTTACATCGTACCTGAAACCTAACAGGCTTGTCCTTTGGTCCAGGCTATCAAGAAAAAAACTGACTGTGTCTAACCCCCATAAAAGTCACACTTTGTCAAGTGCTTCAGTGCAGAGGGAATGCAGGAGACTGAAGGTGAACTAAAATGAATATCTAACTACAGTGGGACTGGTCAGAAAGACAATCATTCTGCATGTTATCCTTCAGACTCAGCACAACACTCTTATCAACACTCTATCCTTCAACACTACAGCACATTGTGTCTCTGTGGCAGCTACTTTAGTGTCACAGCTCAGCAAGAGGGAAGAGACATACAGCATGCTGCCAGGATAGAACTTTAGCAGCAAACCAAGATCAGGACTGGAAATCTGAAAAATCTTTTTTGGTACAGAATAATAAAGTGACCAAAAAAATCATGCTTGAATTTGAAAAATTTCATGTTTCTATAGCTCAACACAAGTTAATGCACACATATTGCAGATCTTTTTGAAGCTCAAGCAGGATTAACAGTAGTGTTTTTTGTGCATATTGATGCCTATGTTCCTGACATACACAACAATGTAGAGGGTTGGGCCAAAGATGCAGTAAGGAACATACCACAACATGGGTAGCTTCATGTATCCATTCATCCACTCATTCACTCACTCACTCACTCAGTGAACAACATGGTAGCACAGGAGACAGCTTGATTCTGTAATTTGTTAGATGTTGTTCCTGCAATACAACACAGACACCTTCATTCACCCATTCACCTGAAAGTGCTGCTGTTATGGAATAATTCAAACAAGGACAGTTCCATCATTCAATAATTCAGCAGGTCACCAGCGCAGCTGCGAAGTGAGTAGAACATAGGCAGCTTCTTCTGCTAATTCTGCCAGCACTACAATTGCTGACGGTTCAGAAGAACACAGGCAGCTTTAGCTCTATTCTATTGTTCAGCCAACAGCATAGCTGCTGAGGAATGAGTGGAACATGGGTTGTTTCATTCGTTGCTGGTCACGGCGACACCAGGCGATCACCATGCTGTCGCTGTTCACTGTATACAAGTGGTGTCCATCGCATGAGTATGTCACACTGGGGGGGATGGAAGTTGAACAAATAAGACAAATTGCTTATTCCTTGTATTGTCTTTCTTTACTCAGGGTTTTTGTTTACTGCTGCTACAACTGTTAGTGCTACAGTCACATTTATCAAAAAAACCTTATTATTTGATCATTTTTACCCATTTACCTGGGATAATTTAATTAAAGTGATTCAAGTTAAGCTCAAGAATGCAAAGCCCAAACCCTTTTTGATTTTGAATGTGACATCAAGTTTTTGTCCTTAACAACAAAGCTTCCTGCCACTCTAAAATTACAAAGTTTAACTTTATCACGTGTAAATGTTTCTTATTGCAGAGTCCACAGGGCATACATACCTGACAATTGGTCTGTTGGACTTGGGGAAGGTGATGTCTCTGACAGGCTTTAGATCCCAGGTGCTCCACAGTCTATGAAAGGAGAAAATGGTCAACAGGTCAGGCACTAGCAGGTGTGGAGTCCTGTCTATAAATTACCATATCATTGTCATAGAGGTAGTCTCCTATGTAAACGTAACTCTCACTCATGAAGATGTGCTAATAAAGAGGACATGGGACTCCCACAACAAAAGGCAGCCCATTTGAGGCACCACACAGTGTTTGACAAAGCTGTGAGTACAGCTAACTGATCTGACCTAACGTGGCTGTATACAATACACTGAATTCCTAATCAAGTGTCAGAGACCAACTGTTTAAGTAAAAATCTATATTTAGTGATGCACTATTCACTGCTACAGCTAATCATATTTGCACACAGGTACATTTATGAAACTATGAAATTCTGGATAAATCACAATAAAGTAATTTTTAAAAAGTTCTACTCTTTTTCTAAAAGAAGAAGTGGTCCTTTTTCATGGTGCAATCAATGAATGTGAAATAAGAAGAAAGAAAAGGTTTCCATTTTTACACAGTTGCTTGGACAACAGGTGCCCTGGGTAGCTTTGTGTTAAAGAAGCTGCTGTTGAGGGGGTGGGATAGGGGTAATTCTTTACCTGACCACACCATTCTCAAGGCCTCCGGCAATGACATTAACTGACACCCCCTCAGGCTGGTTGGAGAAGGCTATCGAGTAGATCATCTCTCGGCAATGAACATGACCAATCAAGTCCCCATTGACTGTCCAGAGTCGCAGATCACTGCCACCACCCACTGATTGCAGAACAAACAAGCATATTGAATTAAAAATAAGCATTACTCACAAAAAGAGTAAGTGCAAAGAAAAATCTATTTCAAACTCACACAGACCATTAAGCAAAGACAGACTCGACTAAATACAGAGTACGCTGATCCTGATTTATATATATGTTTGGAATATGAGCATCCCCTTATCCAGACAGGATGAATTCTGTTCAATGGACTCCACTCCGGTTATCTGCACTTCTTGACTAAGTTTACTAAACCTGAGGTGAAACATTTCCAGCCATATGACCTAAATGAACAGCCTCTTCAGATCAGTAACTAGTACCAGTGGACATACACACAGCTGTACATACCCGCAAATGATTATGTTACTAACAGCACAAAAACAACATTGCAAGATAAATTGTTATTGTGACATCTTTGTCTAAGTTAAGAGCAGAAATTATTTAGAAGTTTCCTGAGCATAGAGAGAAAATGTGAACTACAATGTGAAATACTGCTGATCCTGTTTTCAAAATTAAAATTGTAGCAATAGTCCCAAACCATTAGTGATAAAACATTCATGGTTCACTCTGTTGAGTTTAAATTTTTCACTATATCATTCTATTTAAATTAAAATCTATGCATGCATTCCTTAAACAAGCAGTAAGTAAAAATTAATCCTGTGCTTCTGATTGTAGCAGCGGTCAAGTGGCATAGTGGGTAACACTAGTGCCTCATAGGTCCTGGGCTGTGGGTTGGGATATGGCTCAGTCTGCATAGAGTTGTATGTTCTCTCTGGTTTCATGTTGGTTTACCCCACAGTCTAAAGGCAAGTGAAAATTTCACTCTAAATTTCCTTTAATGTATATGTGTGAGTATTATAGATGGAATTTCTGTTGTTTACTATGTTCTGATAAAGGAGGGAGGCTTGTTGTAAAAGCGATTATTGGAACTGTGCAGTGGTTAAGGACCCAGACCACTCATAGAAATGATGTTTAGGATATATGATAAATAGGTAAAATGTGAGGAACCTTTGGATAAATACATCAGTTAGGCTTTATAATAAAACCGTGGAAATAGTCCCAGTCTAATGTGCATTACGATTATTGGCCTAGGAACACAATGGTAAGTGAATGTAGGGAGAGCACATAACATGATTTTGTATGTTTTATTAGCAAAAAATGTATGCGCTCGCAACTGATGACTGATCTCACCTGAGCTACATGCAGAAGCAATATCGCCAGTTGTCTCACTAGCAGATACTGCCATGACAGGACTCTTGTGTCCAGTGAGGCTCTGCACGTAGCATAACCTGTGAAATGAGGGTGCATCTCTTACCAAAAGGTCATCACAATGGGTATCATGGTGGCACAGTGTCTCACAGCACCTGGGCTGGAGGAATCAGCATGGGTTCGATCCCTGCTCAGTCTGTGTCGAGACTACATGTTCTCCCTGTCTTTTCATGGCTTTCCTCTGTGTGCTCTGGATTCTTCACAGTTCAAAGACAGGTAAACTTAACTCCAAAAGGCCTGCAGTGTGTGAATGTGTTTTTACACTGTTACACTGTTCTGGTGTACGTAATGGTGAATGTGAAGCACATCTCACACTGTAAGCATTGACAAAGGTGTCAGCTAAATACTACATAACAATCACTGTATGCCACTTTATAGCGAAAAGTGCCTGATGAATGAGCACATGTAAAGTACTGCCTAAGCTGCACCAAAACAGACAAAATTCAAATTCAGTATAAAGTTGCTCTCTTATATATGGCCTATGGTGAATGGAAGATTTCAACAGTAGTGTGCATAAAGAATGAGCATTTACTTGCTTTTGCTAATGAACAAAGGTCCAGAGCAGTCAGAAAATCAAGCAAGAATAAGGACTGTGTTATGCTATTAATGCATTTCAATTTACAGACTTAGTCATTTCACATGAAATTGCCCTTTGGTTGTATTCCCAATACGAGAAGTCAGTGGGTGTCTTATTCTCAGGTAGTTTGAAAGACTTGTATAGAGGTACTCATAGCTGCACCTTATGTCACTTTGTCAGCAACACATTTCACCTGTTGAGGTCCCACAGTATGCAGGTGCCATCTTTGCTCATGCTGATGATAATGCTGAATGGCTTGCAAACAAACAGGCCTGTCACTTCTTCTGTATGGCCATAGAGGTGTACATGGGACTCCACCTCTATGTCTGGTTGCTGTGGACACATATAAAGTGATGGAGTCATTCTACTAAGTGGGCAGATGATATTTAAAGGTCATCTGTCACAGTGTTACTGGAATACCAAATCTTCATGCTGCATAATCGAATAGCAAGAGCAATGTTAATGCATGAGTGAGGCAGACAAAGAGTTGCAGCAGAAGTGTTTTCATGCTCAATTCATGAAAGGTCTACTTGATGTCCAGATCTGAAGGTGTTAAAATGTACAACCTTGATGTGAACAATAATGCAGTGCTGAACAACAAAAACTGCTTGGCTACAGTGGTGAGGCCCAGCAGGGGTTTGTTGCCAAGGAAACAGTGCATACCGTGCCACAAGTGAAGCGGGTGCTATAGGCTGTGATGACACCACACTTGCTGCCCGTGAACAGCTGGCAGCTGTCAGGCACCCATGCACAGCTGGTAACCTGGAGGAGATGTGGAAAAGATACATGAAGCCAATCAAGTGTCCATTCTACAACAGATTACAGCACTTACAGAAATAAAGATATAAACGATACAAACGTTTGTGTGTGTGTGTGTGTGTGTGTGTGTGTGTGTGTGTGTGTGTTGGATCTGAGAATAAAAAGCTATTCCCATGTTTGAAACAACTTAGACTTGTCTTGCTGTTCAGCTTTCCATTGGTTTTTGAAATAATCCATTTGTCTAGTATATATCATAGTATTTAAGGTATCAAAAAAGGAAATTTCAGAAGCCAAAAACATTATTTAGTGATAAAAATGGATTTAAAAAAACTGAACAGGCTGTATTAAATAGAGATTCCCATCTTTTAATGGACTACAGAATTTTAATTTCAACACGTTCTTTCGTAACCACATGCTTTGTCATATTTATTTCGCTGGGTTTACTGACCCGATTTTCTCCTGAGGTGTGAAAAATTAATAATCCATGGTTGGCAAAATGTATTCAGACTGCCCTTTGCTGGGAGCCAAACAAAGTGGGGTTCAGGGGGTGTAAAATATCCCACAAATCCTAATGCTGCAGTCCTGCTTTGTCCAGGCACTTACCTGGTACAGCTGGCAGCACTGAATGAAGCTGACAGGTGGCTCATTCTGCTTGCTTTTGAGCCGCAGTGTGTTGTCTGCATGGCCCCAGCTGATGATGGCTGACCACTTGATGTCTGTGCTGTGCATGTTCCGTATACCTGGAACAACATGTATGTGAGACATGGCCCTTCAAATTAACTCGGGCAATGGGGGCAATGAAGCGTTCTGGGGCCCACAATTTTGAAAGAAGCATCACTTGTTCCAAATCTCACAATCATTTCTGTCTCCCTCACCATTCAGAAAGAGTTAATACAGTCTCACGCACCAATAAGGCCAACACATAAAAACTCAGTCAAAGCAGTCACAAAAAGCAATTACAGCATTATCAAATCTTTAATGGATGATTCAAGGGGTCACGGATGAATCCATTAACCCTGAACACCAGCTTCTTTAACACAAAACTAACCAGGGAATCTGTTGTCGAATGTGTTAAGCCAAATTTAAAGAAAGGAAAAGGACTGTTCTATAAAACAGAGGCTAGATCAAACATTAATGTCTATCTACAGTGTTTTCTCTGAAAGGTAAATGTTAGTAGAATAGACAAAATACCTTGCTCCTTGCTGAAGACCATCATAAGGCACACCCTGCACGACAAACCACAGATGGCCCCGGTGGGCAAGGCCTGCAGTGCACCAAAGTGCTCCCCATGGGGCTGGCTGAAGCATACCACTGGCTCCGGGGCACTGAGGGAGCCCACATATTCCCCCCATTTCAGGCCTTTGACCCAGGGCAGAGGGCTCTGGTGACCAGGAATGGAGGACACTGTGTGCTCAGTCATTTTGCATAGTGTACTAATGTTAGTAATGTATTGGCTATACACTTGCTGCAGTGGAGAACAGGATTTGGGGGCACATACTGGGCAAGCTTCCTCTTTGATTTGGTCTCTGCTCTCCCTGAATGCCAAGTGGACAAGGAGGCCCATGGGAGTTGGAAGCTCCCCCTCTGTGAGGAGTTTGGGTGTTGTCCGTCCAACATGGGGGGCATTGAAGAGCTGCCGTGGGGTCTGGCCATATGTCTTGATCATGGTCTCCAAGGCATGCCGTTGTACAGGATCCTCCACTGCAGACACATCTATTCCAAAGTATGTCTGCAAAGAGGCACAGCATTTGGACAGAATTAGCACATTAAGTGACAGACATAACAAATTAATACCGATAGTTTATGATCGAGTGGGCAAACAAAAAAGCCTTTGAGGTAACACAGTAAACAGCAGGTTCTTGCAGATATTCCATTTTTATTCAAATTACAGTTTTATTCAACCAAGTCTCATTTTTACTTAAATGGGGCAGCAGTTAACTTAAGGTTATGCAAATGAGCATACTGATGAAAGGATGCAGGGCCCTGTTCCATGAGGGGACATTGAATAAAGTAAAATTTTAAGGTCATCAAATTAATTTGATCAAAGCTCAGGAATTATAGCTTCTACATATGCCCCATAGCCTGAGGGACATCTGCATTATTAAACTTTTATTATTGTGGCATAGTGGTTTGATTCTATGAAAAAAAAATCAAACTGTGACATTCGGTTCCATTCGTGTTTTTATGTTGAAGACCCAGGATACAATTTTAAACATGTATTTGGAAAGCATGGCAGTGATGGAATCTATGGATGGTACACACAGCTGGGTGGAAGACATTTACAGCCTGCACTGCTGCCTTGCCCTTCTGCTTGACACCAAACACCAGGTCAATCCAGTGGCAGAGTGTCTGGGAGACAAAATCCGATTCCAAAGCCTGCCGGTGAACCAAGACAAAGAGCCGTGGGTCACTGCGGGCCCAAGGTGGCAGGGTAACATGGTTGACACGCTCACTGTTCTGTCGCAGCCCAAAGTCAAACCCTGGGAAATGGGATGTAAATTCAAATTAGTGGCTGTAAACCCTGGGGAAAACCATGTGGATCTTGATGATAGAGTTGAAACAGAAAACCCGTTGAAGAAAAAAGTTTATTCTGTACATTAGAAGAGATCAAGATGGGTCTGTGAGAGCTGGACAAATTCTTATTTTCTGCTCCAACAATTCAGCTGCAAAACTTAAATGTTGATCTTGTCACTTTAGTCTTAAGGACCAGGGTTTACCTCTGCTGCTCAAGATAACTAGTTTTCTTATATCCATTTTGAAAATAAATTTTATTTATTTAGAAAATACAAACATAT
The DNA here is from genome assembly GCA_900497675.1 of Arapaima gigas. Lineage (NCBI taxonomy): Eukaryota > Metazoa > Chordata > Actinopteri > Osteoglossiformes > Osteoglossidae > Arapaima > Arapaima gigas. Next base: position 1,995,843 of record UFQX01000121.1, on the reverse strand, counting down.
ACTAAATTAAACAGAACAATGGAATAACACAGTACCTTCTCTGTTGACCAGGAACTCTGGGAGATAGAAGAACTCTGGAATCAGCTCCTTCACATCAGTCATGGAGTCATAGGAGGACAGCTGCCAGGTAGTGTTCATACAGTGGAAAGTCCGGTCAGGGATATCAAAACTCTGGTCTGTTGGATAAGACAGAAGAACTAGGAGACGAGGCTACTACTTAAGGGTTTATGATCTGAAAGCATTGCATAATTTACATTTACATTTAAAACCTGATTTTGAAGTGGGGAGCAACATGAAGAGAACTTTACATGACCATGTGTGGGGCCTAAGTCATAGGCAACAATACATCAATCAGTTACTTTCAAGATCAAACCCTCTTTTAACTGCACATCTTTCAAAGTGCTATTTGCTGAACAGCTGGTAAGCAGCAGTAGCAGGTAAATGTTGTGGAAATTTGGCAGACAGCAAAGAAATAGACTGTGACAATTGAGAAAGCATCTTCAAGTCCCCTTTGAACAAGAATCTCTGTACATTAGCCCTATTAACATGAAGAGACTGCTGCTCTTCACAGTGATGTAGCAGATGGGCAACTACAGCTTTACACACCTTGGTAAGACAAGAACATCTTAGTGAAGGGTGGCATCCTGACCAGAAAGTGCAGCACAGTACCACTGTTGGAGTAGTGGGAGCCATAATGGTAGGGCTGAACAGGGGGCATGGGGTCATCTTTGTGTACATCCTTACAAAACTCCTCCTCCAGGTACTGTAAGACAAATGGTATGGACTAAATGGGTAACCAACACACAGTTACAGAGAGTGATTTTAATGCCTGGTGTTGACACACACAGGAGTGTCTGTTACACAACAGTGCAGTAAAAGGTCATCACTCTTTGCTATGTAACCAATTAGCTACACATACTAACAATTGAAACCAGAGGACTGTAACTTGTTTTTGTTTGCAACTTTACTAAGTTCTTTAACAAAATCTAGATAAATGAAACAAATAAAAATTACAGTAAAATTATTATTTGCATTATTGTATTACCTGTGAGCTACATTAAAATTAATAACATTTTAAAATGTTGTTAAAAAATAAGAAATTGGTGACCCTAAATAGCCTTCGAGTCCATGTGTGTGCATCAACATGACTGTGCAGCCCGTGCGTGTGCAATTGGCCTCCAATGTGTTGGAGTCCTATTCTGAGTACATTCTGCCATGTGTCCTATGTTTCTGGGAAAGACTCTGAATAAACATGACAAGTGGATACCAATAATGAATGAACGAACACAAATGAAAACGCTTTTCTTGACAAACATCTAACACTGAATAACACTGTACCTACTGATGTACAAAGTTGATCATATTCTTTCTATGATTTGTTTCCATGATATTGTCATGATATTCCTTTTCTGTCAGGCTGCTCTTTACTGTTATGTGTTGGTTTTTGTAGGTAATGGTAACATTTGCTATGCTCATTTTAAAAACCAGATATGCAAAAAAGATAAATAAATAAAACATTTCTATCTCCTGATACCAGTAACTGTACTGTTACTTAAGGAGCCAGTGCATAGTTTCAACAGCATCAACAAGGAGCACATAGTTGGTGAACATATTTACTTTGTAATTGTATACATAGCGGTCCTCCTTCTCTTTGCTTTGCACTGCTATAGGTTTGCAGAGATTCCTGGTGGAACACATAACAACAACAACAACAACAACAACAACAAAGCTTCTGTTAAAGATGCTATTAAACACCATCATCACAACAATGTCATTGGCAAGAAGAGCCAGCAGTAGTAATATGTGCACAAATAAAAATAAAACAATTTAAAAATAACAATGTGTATCACCTGTAGATCTCAGTCAGGAAGACTGACCTGTAAATGGTAGGGTCATGGAGATCCAAGGTTTCACTGGTGTAATCGCTCAGAATGAAGGGGAAGACGGGGTACTGCATGAGATCATTGAATGAGCGACCAGCATGCTTGTTGAGGTGGGCGAGGTACTCAAAGTTGGTGATCTGACCCAAGCTCCATAGGTGGGTTAGTCCTGAGAAGTTCCCACACTCCAATAGGTTGGGTAGGTTAGAGGACAGAATATTCTGGTAGACATCATTGCGGTACTACAGAAGGGAGAAAATTGTCAAACAGGGTTTTTCTGCACTTTTCTCACGTGCTTCAGGTATGGGTTCACATTATAGCTGAATCATTTACAAGCTATCTTGCCTTAATGTTATCAAAGGCTAGAAGAAGAGTCCTCCCATTGGTAAGGAAAACTTCCATAGCATTGTCCCTCAGTTGCCACCAGCGCTTGTGGACCTCCTTGATTTCCTCATATTTCCAGGAAAATGACAAAGGCTCCATTTCTCCATGAGGGCTCTGCCACATCCCAAAATAACAAAAAAGTGCATTTTTGAGCCAAACAACAAAGTGATGATTTCTGTTTATCTGACACATACTAAAAATCATCTATAAGGTAACAGGATACAATTTTGCACTTTAATAAATACTGCACAATGTATTTGAAGGCCACCTTACATTATTGTCAAAGCCATTAGGAGCACTGTCTTCAACAAAATACATCCCAGAGTCCCCTGTTGACAGGAAAAGCAGACCCTGAATCAACATATATTGTGTACCATGAGGACACATGCATTCTTTAAACAAAAGTGAAGAACACTGCCAGAAGAACATGTCTCACCCAAGAGAAGATCCCCTGAAGTCTCTCTGGAAGGACAAATGCTGATACACTTCCAAGCAAACCTGAGAGAAGAACACAGGACTCAGGGAAGCATTCTTAATTCACACTCTTGCTCAGGTTATATTCCAAAGATTATTCAGTCGATCCTCAATTTACAAACTTAATTTTGAGTTGGTTCGTTCCTTGAAAAGTTTGTTAGTCAAATGTGACATGGAGCAGGCCACAGGAGCATCATAAATTCAATATGGAACTACGTCCATAATATGCACTGGGAAAAAATGTGCTTTCAGAATCACATGTGTGCAACTGTACCTCTGACTGATGATCAAATGCATTTTCGTTTACTTTGAGTTATATGTTGCTTTGGAGAACAGCATTTGAGAAATGCATAGATGCAAATTTAAGTCAACAAGTGAGAGGGACAAGGGAGAGACCAGTGGGTCTTTTCAAACTGAAAGACATGCTGTCTGGTTCACAAGTGTATCTATATGAATTGCTATAGCCAAGTAAAAGAAGGCTACTTGATCTGTCCACTGGTGGGGGAGGAGGAGTGGACCCTGTCTTCAATGATGAATGAAAGAGGTGGGTTCACCAGCTCTGCAAAAAAAAAAAAAAAAAGCATATAGACATAATTCGGGCAAGAAGTTTCAGGCTCATTCACATTTTCTTCTATAAATATACAATACTTATCACCTATTTATGGAGCTTTTTGAAACAAATGTAAAGGCCATACATATGAAAGATGAAGACAAAGCTCAGTGTACCCTGTGGTTTCCTGTGTTCCTTCAGTAGGTACTTGTTGGCAATAGTGAGGTAACACCTCTGCAGGCGTCTGCGCTCACGGTTGGGTCCCTCTGTGGGGTCCAGTTGCCAAGACGTGGGGTGGGAAGCCTGATCAAACCATGGTGCTCTAAAGCAGTAAGATAAATGCAATGACTCACATCTCCACTGCTGCCTGGCCTTCTATTGATGCCTCACTGTAAAACCAAAGGGCCCACCAGAGCTCACCGGGCATGTGTGAGCTGCTGTATCAGCTGCTGCCAGTGATACTTAGCAGCCAGATCAGCCTTGTAAAGGCTGGCAATGTGTCGGATCAGCTTTTTCTTTTCTGTGTCCTGGCACTTGGACACAGCCTGTGTCATGTCCACCGCAGTCTTGAAGACTTCCTTTAATTTACTGTCAAGCCGCTGTATGAGGCTGGTCAGGTAGAACAGACAACAATCAGCTTGCTAATGCCCTACAGCACAGATGTGCAAATCAAATTACCATTCAGGTCTAAGAACACAGATACCTCTTTTTGACAGTTTCATTCTTTTTCTCCCAGGCTATTTTACTTGCTTTTTCCTCCAACTCATGTTTCATTCGATCCTGGAAAATATATATTTGAAGGGACCATGAAGGGATTGCATATTGCAAAGTCAGAATAAAACAGCAATAGCATTTATGCTTTTTTGTGATTTGTTGTATTTTTTGCACTGATTTTTCAAAGCAACCTAACAAAAGCTCTCTCTCTAGTTCAGTGCAATGTCACAGATGGCAATCAAAAGAACCTCCTCATATAACATTTTCACCTTTGTCAATGCCTTCACCATTTCAGATTTGGAAAGGGTGCAGTGGTAGCCACAAAGCTTGAGACAAGTAACAAAGACAGTACAGGCCATCTGATCCTCCTCTGTTAATTCATCTTTGTGGTCATAAAGCAATTCCTGTAGGTACAAGGCTAACTTTGGGCCACACTGCATAGAAAAAAGAAAAAAGAAGAGACACTCGTGATCACTCTAAATTTTTATTACTTAAATTTAATATATAGCACATACATTTTGAATAAAATGTGTATCAACCTGATGACATATATATGGTTATAACTATAAATAACTTTGTCTTGGGGGTGGGTTAGTGCAAAAGAAAGGATCTGCTATTGTGGGGCAGTGCAAAGACAAGCATCAGGCCTCAGGGTCAGGTGACTTAGGTACGCCACCGCTTCAGCTTTACAACCACGAAAAAGTAGTATTTACCTCCAGCTTTATTATTGCTATATCCTGCAACTGCACTCACCTCTGATGATGAGAAAACACATTCTCTAACTATGTCTGGGTGGCTGCATTCATAGACAAACTCCAGAGCACGTCTTCTGTATTCTAAAGGCTGCTTGGGGCTCAGCATGTGGATGAGAAGGCGACTGAGTTGCACCCGGAACATATCCCGACATGACCAAAGAATCCGCTGCAGTGGCTGTCTGGGGGCAATGCTTCTACCCGTGTTCCCCTGGAACAACGAGAAATGAGCGTCACATAGAGTGAGCCTCTTGGTAAGTCTACCTTGCCATATAAGCACTTGCAAGGTAGTCATAAACTACACAGCATGCCTAGGATGTCAGGTACATTTCACTGACCAAACCAATTTTTATTCCTTCAATCAAGAGCTTGAAGATCTCCTTCTGGAAGCTACCCATACTGCCCAGAGTATTTGAAGAACTGTTTTCTTCCACAGGAGGCTCTACAGGTATGTCAACAGGTGAAGGCTGCACAGTGGACTGCACAATGTTCACTAGGTTAATAATGTCTTCTGTAATGCCTAAAAGCAGAAGAACATGCTCAAATTACTACACAAGTATTTCAACAGAAGCAAAATTAATCATCTAGGCCTTCTTCTGGATTGACGTACAAAAGATATTGGTGCAGATGCAGTTATAGTAACTCATGTGCCATTTATATTTTAATTAAAATATTTCATATTTTGAAATTTAATTGGTATAAATTTCAGTATGGAACTTTCATACATTTTTTCAAAGCCTACATAAAAAAAAAAGGAAAGGTGGTTTTCACCACACACTAATTACACAAAGTTATTATTTGGGCAACAGGTAAAAATTAAGAAATATAGTAAGTTGATATAATGAGTACAAGGCTGCCCTGCCTTTGGCTTAAACTGCTGCCAGCTGATGAGGCATTCTGTTAATCATGTTCTAATTGGTTTCAGCAGATTTTTTTGCAAATGTAACAGAAAACCATGGAAATTCAGTCTTAGTAAAAGTTTGATAAGTTCTTAACTTTTAGAAATTTTTTTAATTTTAAAAAAATTATCAATGGGATTAAGGTCTGGGAAGTGGGAGGGCTTTTTTTTACTAAACTAATTAGAGAAAGAAGATGATATTTAAAATATTTGCTCAAATATGCCATGTACTTGGTATTAAATTTCATCCCATGGCAAAATTTTTTCCAATCAATGGCAGCAGAAATTTATCACTAATGAAATCATATTTCTTTCCAAAACTTTTTCTGTCATTATTCTCTCAATAAATTATAAGTTGCCAAATGCATTTACTGCAGCAGAAAACATACTCAGACTTTTTCAGCAGTGCTGAAAATTGCTGTAGATCCCCCTACTTCAGTTTGTCTTTTCTGTATTTAAGTTTACACACAAACACTTCCACATCCTCCCTGCATCCTTGGCATCTGTCTCTTGCATGTGCTTTTTTGTCTCCCTGTACAGCCTGAATAAATCAGCCAGGTATGAGGTTATAATAAGAAACTTATGTGTGATTTCTTCCATCAATCTGTGGTTGTGGACATCAGGACCTCTTTTTTCAAGTTCAGTGAAACATGCCAACACACAGATGTGACAAGCAGGGCACCTCGTCATACTCAATATACCCTGGGTAATACTGAGTTAATATTGTTATATATTCTTAAATATTTGTGCAGCACAATTTCTGCCTGTGAACTTCACACACTGTTTTTTATGTCAGTATAGAGGGAAATTTCACAACTGTTTGAGTACAAAATTAACATAAACAGAAAGTGCAATGAATTAGCCCGTAAATAATAAATTGTCATTATTACGTAGTTTTGCTTTGTGTTGGCTACATCTTAATGTAGCTTGATAATACATCTGGTTTAGCTGCAGTGCAGCTGTGAATTAGTCGAACTTGTGCTTGTTTTGACATCACAGTTCCTACAGCTGTGTGCTATCCCCTGGGATGACTGATTCAAGCTCATTTAAAAACTGGATCTCAATCACAGCTAAGATAATTACAGAGCAATAGCCTCCCAGGTTTCATCCAACTCTAGATTTGCAGTTTTTTCCTCAATTTACAATTTTTTTTTTTTTTTTTTTTTTTTTTTTTTAAAAATAGGTTCATGCAGTAATGCTGTTTTCTTTAANTTTTTTTTTTTTTTTTTTTTTTTTTTTTAAACATAGGTTCATGCAGTAATGCTGTATTCATTAAGCACACTTTTCTTATTCAGACTGTAAAGTTTTGCTTCAATCCCACAAGGTGGTTTCTGGTCCATTCCTTATAGATTTTCAGGATGGCTGGTCTCTTTAAAGCATTTCACAGTATTCTCAAAGGATAGTCCTGGAATTTTTGCACGCTGATCTGTCTTTTTTTTTCCCTTTTCAAGGAAAGGTTAATTACCAGTCACTGAATTGTTTTTCTTTGGTTTTATGCTAAGGGTTACAGAAACATGCTCAAGGCTAAACTGGAGAGTTTGGTTAAGGTCAGACAAACCCTAAACCTACTCCTTAGTTATTTTTGTCTTAGCAGGAGAAGAAAATGTTTGGAAATCTGCCCTACTTACATCGACTGGACAACAGCCAGAATTTTAGGCCTACATGCCAGACAATACTGACACAGTCCACCTGTATTAAACTAAGACCAGATTGTAAACCTTCTCAGTGGCACTGCCAAATTTATAATGTGTAAAGATCTTTATGACAAACCAAAGTCAGGACTTCTAAACTGCTTAAACCCTTTACTATATTGTCGCATGAAACCGGTTTAAATGTAAGCTCACAGGGACTGCAGCTGAGGTATTTAAAAAAGCTTGACTTCAAAAATTTTAGTACCTAGGTAGACAAGCCTGTCAATGGCCATCACCACCAGTTTCTGCAAACGCTGAGTAAGCTCTCCTTCATCGGCCTGGAGTGGGCTCTCCTCACTCAACCTCCGCTGCGTCCTCAGGATGAGCTCTTCAGCTCCCACTGAGGACAGCATCAGCAGCTTAGACTGGGTGGGGGAGATCCACTGGCAGTCACCTTTACAAGAAAGACATAAATTAGTGATGAACCATCTGATATAATTCAGCATCATCCTATGATCCTGTCTTTGTACCCAAGAGAGGCAATTACTCAAGCCGAGGTAACCCAGAGGACAGCTTATGATTGTTGGGCAGCAGTTAAGGGTGGCAAACTGTAAGCAAAATCTCAGTTCAAAATCCAGGAGAAAACCTAATACAGCAACTCAAAGAAAGTCACGTGTGTGTTGCTGTCATGGAGAAAAATTATCAATTAATAACTGTTAAAACAAGGAATTTTAGAATGACTCTAAAAATATTGTGAGTACGTGTGAAATTCCCCTCAATGTATGATGCACATGAGTTGATTCCATGTTGGCAGCTATGACCAGACTTTGATTATCAATCACTGCCACAGTATAGCTGAGTAAAAGCAGAGGCAGCACTTTGCTGGCGCAGTAAATATGATTTGGATGAAAAAAAATGTTGCTACCTACATACAGTCATTTGAGAAACAAAGTACACCCTCTTTGAATTCAATGTTTTGACATATTACAACATAAAGAGTGTTTAGACCTCACCAGTTTCTATAATTAGAAAATGGAGGCTCAGATAACAGAGAACACAACAAATTTTACCGTGTCATTGTTTATTCAACAAAAAGTGAGCTAAATTGCAGCAACCATGAGGAAAAATTGACACCTCAGTTACTTTCATAGGAATGAAGAATTTAATTAGCAGAAAGGTGCTGCTGATCATATGCACTTGATTAGTTGATCATCAGAAGTCTGGCCACCTCTATGACAGCATAACCTTTAGCAATTTTGGTGGTCTGGAGCATTCAGGTGTGTTAAGACCATGCCAAGGAGAAAATGCCAATGCAGCAATGAACTCAGAGAAGCAACTGTTGTAGATCATCAATCTGAGATGGTTTATAAGGCCATTTCCAAAGAATCTGATATTCATCATTCTAAAATGAAAAGGAGCATTTACAAATGGAGAACATTCAAGATAGCCTTTCCAGAAGTGGGCATCACCCCACTGTCACATCACATAATGCTCAACAAAATCACAAAAAACCCAAGCGCTACATATATGGCTCTACACGCCTTGGTTAGCATATTTAACGTTAAAGTTTATGACTCTACAATCTGAAAAAGCTTAACACTATTCTTGCTTCTCAATTGTAGGCAAGGAGAAAGCACCTTCTCTCCAAAAAGAACATGACAGCACAGCTGTCAAGTATGGTGATAGGTGGGTGATTTGGGCTTGTTTTGCAGTCACCTTGCAGTCATTGAGTCGACTATGAATTCCTCTTTATATCAAAGGTTTACATAAGCAAACGTGAGGCCATCTATCTGACAGTTAAAGCTTGGCTGAAAATGAGCTGTGCAACAGGACATTGATCCCAAGCACATCAGCAAATCTTTAACTAAATGGATAAAAAAGAAAAGAATCAAAGTTCTGCAATGGTCAAGTAAAAGTCCAGACCTCATAACCAATATGTCGTTTTCTGCAAAAACCAGATGCTATGGTGAGACTTTAACAGAACCAGGTATAAATGAATGTCCCCAGACATCAATTACCTGAAGCAAAGAAGAGTGGGTCAAAATTCCTTCAAAACAAGGTGACTGATACAGTAATATTTTCCAAGTGTAAGTCATTGCTGTTAAACGTGGTTCTACAAGTTACAGAATCATCAGGTGAACTTAGTTTTTCACACATGGCTTCTGCATATTGACTTTTAAAAAATTCTAAATAATAAAATGGTGTAATCTGTAATATGTTGTTAACCACATGAGGATAAGTTTTCCTAGTTTAAGGAACTGGTGGGGAGCAGATCATTTTTTCCTGATATATTTTATTAAACAATATAATTATAAAATGGTAAACACTCAGCAATGAGATGCAACTTTAAAATAATAATTTCAATAACAGACACCAGTAAGGAACTTCAGCTGAACAACATACAACCATTACAAATTACAGCTTTCTTGCATTGCTTTCATTACCAAACTGTATGCATGCTATTCCACATTTCTGAAGAGGAGCCTGTACTCACCTGCGCTATTCCTGTGCTGCTGGTGGAGGATGTGTTCCTGGGTCATGGACAACATTTCTGAGCTGCTCACCCCTGTTGGAAAATTCCTTTTCCAACTTGCTGTGGCCTTGATGAACTTAATGGCCGAGTGGAGGACATGGAGCTGCAGGACAACTGCTATCTCTGCAAATGTTCAGAACCGGAATGGTGAAAACCTAAGTTGAAATGACAAGCACTACCAAGCCTAGCACTACAAGAAGGAGCCTGTGAATGGCTGTGATGTCTTACAACTGAGTTTTAAAAAACCCCAATGCAGCAGTGATGTTAAATATTAAAGCTGTATGATTGTACATAGCCCTATAATACAGCAACATTAAAGGAAATGATGCAGGGCAGACAGATGAGAGCCTTTATTTCTTTGTTGTAGAAATATGCACTGGGTCCTCAACTTTTGAAAAAAATTACTTTGTACATCCAAAGTCACTTACCACCTTGTCACAATCAATAAAGGCTTAAAAACACAGGAGTTTTGCAGTTTATTCACAGATTTACAGGTTAGATTCAGTAAAAACTCAAAACTATAATGGATTTTAAAAATTCTGTGAAAGACTTTAATTATTCAATTTTCATCACTCTCCCTGTGCAGGGTTAAAATGTTCAGCAATTCCTCACTATCTGAGCTCTCTAGATCCAAATCTGAACTAGAAAGGCTGTTGAAGATTAATACAGATATATCGGTATCCGAATGGAAACTTTTGCTATAGCAAATATTTATCTGAAGCTTATCCATTACAAAAAAATCAAAATGCAAAAAAATTTTTTTTTAAATGTTTAAAAAAAAATTTACAAGTAAGCACCATACAGTGTTCTGTAATAAAATAATACTTTGTGTATTGTAATAAACTATTTTGTTCTGTTAGGAATTTATCAGAAGCCACAGGCTGTTTCTACCTATTTCACTTTGTCTGAACATGTTTATGCCTCGTCACCACATTTATTGTGCTTTTCATTTTTTTTTTAAATGATCCTATTCATTTAAATGCCGGTTGTTGTGTGAAACAAAGAGGTGGACAGTAGGTTAGTTTAACACAAATCTTTATTCCGTTTAGTCAATATCTCATAACACTAATGTCGGGCTGCGAACCTTGTGCCCTCTCATTGCCCATGTGCAACACGGTGACTAACATGAAACGTACTGCACTGTACACACTGCACCAGGCACTATAAATGTGCCCATTAATGACAGCATTAAGTGTTTTCTAATTAGCTAACTGCTGTTTACAGTGTTTATGATGTTTAAGTCATTTATTTTTTCCCTATTTAAAATAATGGAAAACAGACACTTGGTATCCAAAAAATTCAGTATCCAATGCGTTTTCAGGGACAAATTAGATTTGTATACTGAAGAATTACTGTACTTTAAATTGCCATGAAAATAAAACATCATGTACAAAACCTCCTTATTCATTGCTGTTATTGATTTATCACGTAAGCATGTGAAACCTCCAACGGCATGTGGCCGCTTTGTTAATTTTATTTTCCACAAACTTTAACAACATAGCTTAATTTATTCAGAGTTCTGTAAAAGTCTTAGATACAGATATATACAACTGGGGATGTTGTTAGGTTTTGATGGCACAATTATCTCAGAAAATAATACAGGTAAAAACATAAATACGACAGGGAAAGTAAGCACATTTGAGAATTCACTTTGGCTGCCTTTACAAGCCATTATCTACCTAGTAAATTTGTAAAAATAAATAGACTGTAGACCCAACATGATAAAAGCTGCCTGGGAAGAAGCAAGTTAACAGTAGTCAAAGAAAGTAAGTGTAATGTAACTCAGAAAAGGCACTGACAATCAAATTGTCTAGGCTGACTGGGAGATCTAAATACTTGGAAATTGTTTTTTTTTTTACCCTTTTCCAAATGTGTGCATTTTTATCACTTTATATCTAATTTGTATACTATGTTTTTTAATCTTCATTATCACACCTTTTCTTCAGTTTCATAGCCTCAGCAATGATCCTTAAAAGAAGTATTTTTTTATCTAGAAAATGTGGCTGTTATTTCTAACAGGTGGAAACCAATTATGTCCAATTAAGAGACAACTATGTCCTGGTTAGGGAGTAGTTTTTCATCTGCATAAACTTGGAGTTTCCAGAGCTCAGGGGTTTGAATATATATCGTTAGGCTTAGGCAAGCAGCAATTTCTCTAAAAGTATCTCCAGAAAAATGACTTATTTTGGCTCTGAAAATGTAGTGTTGGAGCATATAAGTTCACAATAAAAATCCTGATTGGAAAAACATGCGCAAGTCTAATTTGTAATCCAGACAAAGGCGATAACTTTCAAGAAGTTACTTTTGCAAAGCACTGTATTACAAAAAAAGGCTGATAATCATAAGTGACTTTTTAAAAACAGCCCTAAATTATCTCCTATAAAATCAACATCTTTCCAGGGTCTTAAAAAACCTGGTCTCAAGGTACAGGCTTCATGTGTATCTTACCCTGTGTGCTCAGGGCATTGCTGGTCTGCAGGTGGCTTAGCAGGGTAATGATGTCTTCAATAATGCAGAAGTACTGCTGCCCGGCAGTGCTGCAAGAGTGGATGGTTACCAACACCAACAGCTGCTGGATGTCACCCATCAGGACTTTATGGTCATCCAAGAAGATCCTACTAAGAGAGAAGAAAACATGTCATCTCACATTTCCCTATTCAAAGAATCCTTATCACCACTTTTTGAGGGCTGTCTCTTTGCTTTTCTGAAGTTATGAACCTCACATTTAGGTCAAATGACCAGGTATTTAAGCTGTCAACAATATGCTAATTAAGATGTATTTTCTAAAACCAAGCCAACTAAGTAGCATCCTGCACTAGGTGTATCTCACTTAGTAGTTTATACTTCATTGACAAAAGCTCCAGAACTGGATGAAAGGATAGAAATTTATTTGGATTGTTTACATTTTTTAAATGGTTCATATATTTCATAAAACACTTAGTACCATCTTTCTCTCACTATCTCAACCTGACCTCACCTATGCTGCAGACCAGTGAGGGCTGCTATAGTGTTGAGGAGACTATAGAGCAGCCCATGGTTCAACAGGATGTCAGCCATCTTGCAACTAGCATTGAACAGCCATATCAAGGTACACATGACTCTGTGAACCAGTGCAGTGTCAGACAAGGAGCCTTCAATCAGGCCAAGAAGTGGAATGACGCAGTATCTCCGGAACGAGCTGATCTTCTCGAGGTCCTTTCGGTCGAGCCTACAGGAAAACAATAGACATTAAAAAGAAGAAAATTCAAGACAACATAACTGACCTACATGCTTTGGAAACATGTTTTCTTAAGTCTGCTTTTGTATCATACTATAATACTGACACTAAATATAAACATACAGGATAAATTGACAGATATCCTGCAGCCTGGGATGGAGCATAGAGCCCTACCATACCCATCTAACGCCCTACCTATCTACCCCCCTCCTCCCCTAATACACCACCTTGTAAGCTCTTCACCGGGGTCATCAGGTAGGCACCATCTTTCATCGGCGTTTCGCTGACTTAGACCCACGACACCTCCGGATGGCTCAGCAGTGCGGCCTGGCGTCCCAGACCCACCCCCCTCCAAGCTTACTAGGTGAAAGGTCCCCACCTAACTATACTACCTCACCTTCCCCCATTCTAGCTGCACTCTCCTCAACCATAGCCACTGACTACCCCTCTCAGCTACCTCTGACAATTCCTTTACCACTTCCCTTAGCCTACGTCCTCTAATTCCCAACTCAGTCAACAGCGCAGTAACAGTTCTTGCCACAAAGCCTCTGGCACCTACCTCTATCGGTTTAACATACGCACAGTAGTTTACCTGTAAGGCATAATGAATTTACTAGAAGGATAACACATTATATAACAAACACTATACAGAAATATAAGTATACAAACTCTCTAGATTTGAATTTTTGCTATAACAGTTCTGGAAAATTAATACCTGCATATCTGGTATTCGAATGGAAACTTCAGCTATAAAGAATTTTTATCTGAAACTTTTCCATAAAAAAATTTTTTAAAAATCAAAACACAAATATCAAAATAAATGTAAAAAGCTACAAATAAATAACATACAGTTTAGTGTAATAAAATAAAACTGCATATACTGCAATAAATTTGTAACAGTACACAATAGAGTTTATCGAAAGCCAGACGCGCTGCAGGGGTTCTGTTTCCACCCGTTTCCCTTTGTCTGAACACATTTGCACTGTGCTACCACATTTATTGCGCATTTCATTTTTTAAAAAATAAACCTATTTATTTAAATACCTGCTGTTTAAAAGAGGTGGACAGTGGGTTACTTTGACACACACACACTCATTCCCTTTATTCAATGTCATAAGACTGAAATGGGGCTGTGAATCTCGAGCATGGGCCCTCATCTCCTGAACGCAGTGACTAAGATGTGTTTACAGTGTTTATCATGAGGAAATTCATGGGTTGATAGATATAAAGATTTTTTTCCAATTGGCTGGGAGCCCAATATTTATTTCCTCATTTAAATTAATGGGAAATAGGCACTCAGCATCCAAAATATCTGTTATCCTATGCATTTTCAGGGACAAATTAAATTCGGATAACAAGGAAGTACTGTAATACCAAAAGAAAATAGTGTCAAGACATGAAAATATTTTATCCAGGCTTTCAAAACTTGGCCGTGAAGAGAACCAGTATCATATTAAATCTGTAAAGTACTTTGTGAAACATTTTTTAAAGGCATTGTGCAAAATAATGCTCATTAACTTTATACCTGAGACTAGAAAAATGTAATATGAAATGGAGCTCTCTTAGAACTGCTATGGGCATGATTCAATAAGGAAAAGATGATTCTTTGAGGAAAAGCAAAATTCAAAGGTGCTTTCTGCTAAGGCTACCACGCCGGTAGCCACCCATTGTGTTTTACTCACTCCTGCTCAAGGGTTACAGGCTGGCCAAAGATCATCGCCAAGCAACACTGCAGTAGGCCTTGAGTACCCTGGTGCCTGTACAATTGGTTAGTCAGCAGAGAGAAGCCATGGTTCTTCAGGAACCGGTAATTCCGCTCCTTGAAGGCCCGGCTGAAGTAAACGTCCACAAGCTGGGGGAAGGGAGACACACTTATAGAATGTGTTCCAAGAACAGTTCCTGTGGTGTTTTCTACTTACAGTTAAGCTGGTTTGAGCACACAGAGCACTTCTTGATTTTAGATACTAGGCAAAAGTGATTGACAGACCTTCATCACAGCTTCCTGTACAAACGATGAGGGATGGTTGAGTAATACGACAAGGGCCTCAGGCTGGATGAGCTTGTCTACCACCTCCTCCAACATAAGGTCAGGCAGGATGAGCAGAACACCCCTCAACAGCTCATACAGGCCACAGCTAACTAGGATCAGACAGTCTCCAGTGCTATGTCTACAGAAACAAGAAAAGATCGAGGGTCAGTTGTGAGGTAATTACTTCACAGATCACAAGGTAAGCGCTGGAGCTACTCATCTTTTTTATTGAAGTGGAAGCATAAAATACAGCAGGACGGTGCATGCATAAATATAATGTGGGTATTTTATCCAAAGTGACTTACAATTCTCTGTATCTACACTGCAGAGTATTTCACTGGAGCAGCTCAGTGTAAGCATGTTTCTGAAGGGTACAACAGCAGGAGTCCCCCCAGGTACCCTCTAGTAGCCATAAAATGAAAAATATAAAATAACCACTTCCGTATGGCTTCCTGAAATTCACTGCACCAAGAGAATCCATTTGTGTCAAAAGCCAAAGGGATCCTGATCAGTATGATGGATGCATGTCTTCCTCTGTGGTGTTTTAATCCAAATTGCAAATTTACATGCCAAATTCAGGTAAATGGTGAACTTCACAATGTTTATATGGTGAGCAGCTATACAGCTTTTCAGAAAAGGACCAGAAAATGGAGCATACTAAAGTTAATTTACAAAGAATGTTGAGAACAGTATTGCAGCTGCTGATAATTTGTCAATGAATAATTCAATTCTCATTCACATTAAATATGGACATGCAGTTCATTGAATAAAATCAAACAAAGAATAATAAGACAAAGAATGGAGGAAATAAAGCCAAATAATCTACCGGAAAATGAAGAGTTTTGATAATTAATTTCTTTATAAAGAGTGGTACCTGTCAGTTGTGGGACCTGTCTTGCTGTCTCTGCTATCAAACTCTGAGAAGAAAGAGAAGTTCTCGTTATGTTCAAGAAGCCTGCTGTGGTCAGACAGGTTGGACTTGCAGCCCAGCAAACTGTCCTGCAAGGAGAATGCCAGGTACAGGTTGGCAATCTTGCTTTGGCTTCTCTGCAATGGCCAAATTCCACTGAGGGTTTCAGGTCGTGACAGCACTTTCTCATGAGGCTTCTCCCTGGTGGGCCTGTGTGGGACAGAGTCACACATGGCCCTAGCTGATTTACAGCTGCTTAAAAGCTGCTCAGTGGCTGTGTTCCTTAGGTTCGCTGTGCTGCCCACACTGCCTAACTCTGTCCTTGGAGATTCTTCCACAGCCCCCTGGGAGGGAGGCAGCTTTGAGTAGTAGCCTTCATTTTGACTTTGTACAGGCTGTGCTTCACCACAAGGCACTAGTAAGTGGTTCAGGACACACCAAAAAAGGGGGAAAAAAATCATATGTCACTAATTTACTCTACCAAAAATTGTTTTAAGTTTAACCACAGAGAGTTTACAGTCTCTGATAATCTTTAATCTTAACAGTTTGTGTTCAGCAGGCTTTCAAATTCTTTGCAGTCCAAAACTTCCTGTTCCTTGGCCTAAGAAGTTTTATGGTACTTTCTTTACATCCTGCTGGGAAGTCTGTTGGAAAAAGGGAGACTGTGTAGCTGCTCATCAACTGCCCTTGGCTGCTGGTCGCTCTCACATACCTAATGGACTGAACTTTCTCCTGGCGGAGCTTGCCATCTGCATGATATGGGTGGCGGACATCTAGATTCAAACCACAACATGTACCAAGACAATACAGGAAAACCCTGGTATATGGAAATTCGCTATAACACAGCTAAACTTTAAATACCAGCTCCCAGTTTGTTATATAATGCAGCGCAATAATGCCACACTGGAATTTCATCTGCTAGTAATAAACAAATTCAAAGTGCTGCATTACTAGCTCATTCCTGTACCATACTGCCTTGCAGTGTAATATGGCAAGCTGTAAAGAATATATTCACTAATATCCTTAGTTTGATGTCTTATGTTCTCTTTGTTTCTACATTTGTGCAGTGTCTGCAATTTAATCCGATGAACAAAGTGTAATCCTCTAAAATGGGGCCAAAAAACAGAAAAGTTTGTGGGAAGAAAAAAAACTGAAAAGAAAGAAGGCAATCAAGTTAGAAAAGCTCACACGTCTGTAGACAGGTCTGACCTCCCTATTGTGAACAGAGGGGTTTGTGTGCCTTGCGTCCTGCACTGTGCGCAATTTTGTGTGCATACGCGTGTGTAGGGTGGTAGACTGTATGCTGCAAGGTGTTTTATAGTGTTGTAGTGATATTTGGGAAAGTTGGTTTGTGGTTTTTAGATGAGTTTGGAATGCATCATTATTAAAAATAATGTGAAGAATGATCGTGGAGTACACAATTTCAATTTGCACAGCGTTTTCAGGAATAAATTAAGTCCATAAAACAGGGTTTACCTGTATAATGTGTTCAATTATTGCACGCAGATGCTGCCACAATCCAACCATGAGTTCAGTTCAGTAGTTATTTGTTTGCTACTAGCGTCATTAAACAAAGGTTCTGTGAAAGAACAAGTTCTGCATTACGGTGTTTGTGGGTACATAAGATATAAATTGTGTTATTTCACACTGACTAAAGATTTATCATTTTTGCCTAAAATCTGGATATGTATAAGCAAGTTCAAGAAAATAAAGAATAATTATAAATCTTAAGTAAAGCTAACAAGCTCCTGTACAGGCCCAACAACCTGCAGCAAACATAGGCTAGGAAAGTCTCTTGGTGTTATGTTGCAGAGAAAAGAGCTCACCAATGTGCAGAGAGAAGTAGAAGCCAGCTGGCGTGTGACACACCAAAGTGCAGTTGTCTGGATGCACAGCCAGCAGGAAGTTGTAGATGATCCGCAGCAGCTCAAGATCTGGTGGGGAGCCCAGCACCTCCTCGGTGATTCTTAGAAATGACAAGCAGACATCCTGAGGGATGAAGACCAGGTTCTCATCCTGATGCTTCTGAGGAGGTAAGAAGACCATAATCAAGGCTGAGGTAATGACAGAGGCTGCAAAAAAGCTCTGAAGAAATGACTGAAATGTTGCAGCATTCCTAATTTTATATCAAATATGACACAAAAACCCAGTATGTGGGTACTTCCCTTTAACACAACTTTCAGTTAAATCTGTTTCCTTATTACCTTCATAATAACCTGTACACATATAATTTCTAAACTTCATAATAAATATCTAGACTACACTGCAGTTATGCATCCATATTAATTTATTTATTTTCAGTTGCATGATGGAACAGCAGATAATACTTCTGTCTCATAGTTCCTGGGTTCTGGGTCCAAACATGGGTTCAAATTCAGTTCAGTCTGTGTTCTCTCCATGTTCACGGGGGGGGGGGGGG
>UFQX01000121.1:1952422-1972076 GCA_900497675.1 Arapaima gigas | reverse complement strand
TTTTTTAAAAAAAAAAAAAAAAAAAAAAAAAAAAAAAAAAACAAACCATCACATAAGACACACATTTACTGAAAAAATAATATAGGAGGGTGACACAGTGACACAGCGAGTAACACTGCTACTCCTGACTTCCTGGGGTGTAGGTTCGTTTTCAGCTCAGTCTGAGTGGAGTTTGTATGTTCTATGTTGTGAGTGCATGTATGGCTGCCCTGCAATGGAAATGGCATCTGATCCAGGGTGTAGTTTCACAGCCAAGTGCCCAGTTTTTTTCTGGAATAGGCTCCAAACCGCCTTGACCATGACCAGGACAAGTAGTTAATGAAAAGAGCATTATGTAGTATTAAAGTAATAAGCACTGCTGAAATAACCCTAACCCCAAGGGCAAAAGCAAACAATTAGGTGAACATATACTTCAATAAACAACTTCAATAAGATACAGTCTTCAATTATGTACTTTATGAAGAGGAAAGGATAATGATTACACTTTGCCCTGTCAAGAACTCTACATTTACATTTATTTGTTTCCCAAGCAAGATACTTTTCTCCCAAGCAATTTATAACACAGAGTACATGACAACTAACTAAAGCAGGGGTAACTCCTTCTTGACTGACTGGTTAATCTGTAAGGTCCAATTTGTCTACTATTTTGAGAGTAGAAAGACAGGGCGGTTGAGGCTTACCTCACACCACATACCCACAACTCCAGCTTGCCCTGCACAGTCCTTTTGCTCTCAGCATGCTGTGTATAGGTGAAGGCCAGGTGCTGCCATCGGTCTGGGGCCAGCAATCCTGCTGGTGACTCAGCCTGGGCGAGGAGGCAAGCCTTGGTCTCATCATTGGGGTCAAGGCAAACTCTGACCATGCATTGACAAAAAGGAACAACTGCATTAACCCAAAGTAGGTGAGCCCAAGGGACTAAGGTATGTATCTGCAGTATGAATCTGTCATACCGGAACTGGAAGGTCCCACTGGAAAAGTCTACCCACACCTGTAGCATCAAGGCCTTGGAGCCCATGGAGATGACATGGACAGCACTGTGACTTGTGCTGGGTGGACTTAACTCTTCCATTCTTGGACTCTTCTCTGCTCCTGAGAAACACACTAGCCATGTTTAAAATGGTTATGCCTGGGTACCTTCCATAAAAAAATAAATGCTATATCAAGGGCCTGGCTGTCTAAAGCTCAAGTGAACTAATTCTTTGCAGGAAGAATTGTATAAATGGTCAAAATTGTTTATTTTAACATTTTAAGTGAGACAGCTAATTATATATCAAGAATTGTACTGACTAGGGAATGATATCTTTAAATGCATTATGCAACGCATATATGCATTAGTAAACTGTTGTATAAACAGAGGTTACATCAGAAAATTGTTTAGAGGTATAACAGTCCGTTGTAGTTTGTTAGTCAACAAGAAACCATTATTTTTACAACTTCTGCTTAAAGAACACTTGGTTTTTCCATTTAGTCAATAGCTTAATAAACTACAGTTCAGCAATTAGCTGTAACCAAAACCATCATAAACGGTGTATGCTAGGGAACAGAGCTGAGAACCACCTCTGTAGACTATCCACCACTGACTTTACACCTTTAAATATATCCTGCAATCCTATTTGAGCAACTCAAAGAAGTATGTACTATACGTATGCATGTACCTATCCATCCGTCCTTATATATACCCATCTATAAATCTATCTATGCATTTATTCATTTTTTCTTAGAGAAAAGCATTCAGTTGGTTTTTCAAAACATTTTGGTTGTGCAATACGTAACAAAGCTTTTTGGTTTGGAAACAGAGTACAGTGCACTATGACATCTAAACCTACTGAAAGATTTTCTGAGGGAAAACAATGATGTTGTACTTGTGAAATTCACACCATTGCCTCGCTGATTTTCATGTAGATTCTTGTTTCTGTTTGCATGCACTGTGCTCTTGGTCCCAGCCCGGGTCCTCAGCCACATGGAGGTGCTGAAGCCATTTGCCATGTGCGGCCAGCAATTCTGTCCCACTAGGGTTAAGTGGATGGGGGCAAGGTTCCAAGGGGAGGTCCAATGGTGCCCCAACATCTCTCTGTCAGTCCCTGAGTGGCTAGTGTGGACAGTGCTCTTGAGAGACAGCCCAGCTGCCTTGCTACTTGCCAACCCAGTTTGCTGGAGGCCTAGAAGGAGACTCCTGGGGGTGCAGGGGTCAGCAGGCAGGGGAAAGGACAAGAACTGCAGAGGTTCTGGCTCCATATTGGCCTCTGTGATGCAAAGAATACCCCTCAGCAAGATCTCCTGCAAAATTCACCAAGAGAACAAGAATTTTGAAACTGACACAAGACATAATTCTCCCTGCTACTATGGGCGTTTTCTCTTGTTAGTGCAGTTTGCTCCCAAAACGAATGCTGCTGACCAAGTGACAGTGCCCAAGTCATGACCCTAGTGAGTTCTTGCACTATACTTCTGTTATTCTTAGGGTCAGAATAACACTAACGATAAACCAGTCTCATTTCAAAACAAAATATATTTCTATATAGTTCTCTATCCTGAAGACAGACTCAGAGCTCAATCACAGGGTTAAAGATAAAACAAAAGACAATCCCATACAAAATGTGTTTGCAGAAGACATACTAAAGTGCAAGAGATTAAGGACAAATGCAAGCAGTTAAATAAATTAATAAATACTTCTATAGATACAAGATTATGAGTCATCAATAATGTACTTTATGATTCTGAGGTGAATTATCTAAATTATAATCTAATCCCAGTATGAGCTCCTGTATTAACACATATACAGTACATAAACCCATACACACTTGCATCTGGAACACACTGCGTATTTTTATCTACATCTGCATATCAGAATAGCCTTCTACTTAGCGTACAACCACAGCTTTAAAAATGCTGCCCAATATTTTAATTTTGCTTACTGAGGTCTAAAGAGACACAGAACAGAATCAGCCAGAACACACCTTTCGGTCATAGCTCAGCCGTGACAAAGCACAGCCCTGTAAACAAGTACACAGTGTGGCATACACTGACAAAGTACAAAACACAGGCCATGAGGAGTCCTTCACTACCACCTGTTTACAGTTATCAATCCAAATAACATATCTTATTTTGGATGAAACAGTAAAGCCTTTGTGTAGTAGTAACAGCAGAGGAATTATCTGTGCTTCAGTGTCCAGCTGCAGTGGTCCTGACAGACCTTCTTGAAACACCTTCTGGGTGAGTTGTGTTCTGTCTATTGGATGTGCCCTTCTTGGTTGTAAGCCCTCATACATCATAACAAAATCACAGGATCATTAGCTCATTATCATTCCTCTGACA
Source organism: Arapaima gigas (assembly GCA_900497675.1). Classification (NCBI taxonomy): domain Eukaryota; kingdom Metazoa; phylum Chordata; class Actinopteri; order Osteoglossiformes; family Osteoglossidae; genus Arapaima; species Arapaima gigas. Next base: position 1,968,764 of record UFQX01000121.1, on the reverse strand, counting down.
TGTGAAGTGTGCAGAAAGCCGTTCAGCTGAAAGTAAACACCTGAATTCCACATAATAGTTTCTCTTGCCTCTCTCGTATTACAAAATCCACTTTGGTGTGAAATTTTAAAGCAATATTTTGTATTTATGTTAAAAATTTTAACAAATAAAGCAAAACTATTTGTTTCTAACTTTACTAATTTGGGTGTTTTCAAATTGTTGCCAGTGTTACTCATTTTTTAGCCAAACTTTTGCCCAGACACCTTAAAAAGGTGCGTTGCTCACTGAAGCATTCAACGAAAGTTTTCAGCAAAAGTTTTTTGATAATGTTGTCAAATGTAGTCTGATTACTGTTACAAACTTAGGCAAGGAAATGCATTCCATTGATATGGACTACACCTGAAGTTCCCTCTATACAGTGTGTGGATGACCAAAGTGTTTAGCTTTCCTCTGCTTGAAAAACTACATTATAACTCTGATAAACTGTGGAAAGTTAAAAAGGTGTCTTGGTGCATCTACCAGTTTTACTTTTTTCAAATCCAGTAACATGCAACATTTCACTGAAATCCTGCCAAATAGTTTCATTAAATCTGAAGATTTCTTATCCAGGGCCATGTTTGTACTGTACTTATTCATCAGGCCTTCTGAGTTGTATGCAGGGGGGCTCGGGACATCCACTTACAGTGGGAGGTGTCTTCTCCAGAAACAGCTGAAAAAGCAGAGTCAGCTCCTCTGCAGTAATATTCACACTTGCCATGGCAGCCAGCATCTCCACCAGTGCAACTTGGCACTCTGTGGAGACATACAAATGCATAAAAAATTCCATTGCAAGGATTCATTACTATTGCATCATAAGGGTGAAATCAAAAAACATTGATGCTGGAGCTGCACACAAACTAACCTCGGAAGGAAGGGTCTGACTGACTCAAGATGTCATGAAATCCCACTAGAATGGTTTTTACAGCACCCTGTGGAGATAAAGCTTCACCTATGAACAGATGACTCTATACAATCACTGCTGCGTCACAGAAAAAGGCTACAATTAACTCTCTCTGTCCCTCAGAAATGCTAAATCCCTCCCAACATTCGAGAAGCATTTTAAAACTCATATTTCAGACCCATTTCCCTGATGGTTTTGTCATTTTTATAGCTTTGTCCTTGTCTTCCTGCAGCTTTTTCTATTTTCCTATTTCCATGCTACTTCTACAGGTACCTGCTTAGTATGTGTTATGAAGAAACACCATGCTTTAGTGTGTTTATATTGAAACCCTCTGTTGTTCATGCCCTTTTTTTACTTTGAGATATACAGTAAAATGTGGACAACTGATTACAGGCTGAGTGGTAGTGATCAGGTCAGTGGATAGAGTGCTGTGTCTCACATGCTAGTTAAGCAGCAAAACCTACAGAGCTTACAGAGGAGCAGGTCAGGAGGGCAAGGACCTCACCTGACGACAGAGTAGCACAGCATTGTTGAGGTTCCTGTGAACCACAGCTACCAGTCCACCAAGTATATGGAACAACACCTTCAGTTCAGGGGAGCCAGTGGAGAGCAGATGCAGCATCATGCTGCTGACCTCTGGGTAGTGGAGCTCCAGAGGGCTGTAACTTTCAGTCATAGCCTCAGACAGACTCTGCCCCAAGTAGGAGGTCTCTGTAGATCCTGATGAGAGTTGGCAGACTTATTAAACAAGGCAACATATACTCATCACAAGAAACGAGAGTGCTGTGCAAGTACGTGTTACAGAGAGACAAAAGAATGCATCACTAAGACAACTACAGCAAATCACAGGAAGAGCCCACTGTCCAAGGCTTTGCCAGAGCACAGATGTGCCTTTTCTGGCCCTAGTTACAGTTCAGCAGGGCTGTGGCTGTCCTTTGTTGGTCATTGTAAAGATGTTGAGAGTCTGCTTCCCTGACTGTGCTTCACAGAAAGGACAGTGGTGAACGGGGTTGGGATGTCACCATTCCTGAGATCTCCAAGACAGACCTCCCAGAAAAATGACAGCCTACACACAGAACAGTATTTTGACTTCAGGAGCAGCTGATCTGGGAGTTATGTTACAGTAACCAACAGAGGGATGACATACATAGGGAACTATGTAGAGGCAATTAAAACAACTTGCGTAGCAAATTGACATATAACACTTTGGGCACTTGTAGCACGTCCTTGTACTCCCTTTGCAATCACCAATATCATCATCTGATGGCAATGAATGTACAGGATTTATTGAGTTTGCTGCTGTATGCCTGTGGCCACTACTACCCCACTTAACCCAACTTACCATTCTCCTGAGTACTGTTGTCCATGTGGCTGCTCTCACTGTCACCCTCATAGCCCTCCTCCTCCACAGGTAGTGCAAAAGTGTTCTGGGACTTATCCATCACATCTGACAAGTCACTTTCCAGACCGATGGTCTCTCCACAATGCATCTTCTGATAAAACAAAGGGATCAAATGCACCCAGAAGCTTCACAAATTCACAAATGTCTATTTAATCACTTTTTCCAGGGCAGGTTACAAGTACCAAAGAAAGCTGCATTTTTTTTTACTGATCAGCACAGGGTAAAACCGAGGCTAGCTGTTCACAAACTCAGCATACAGCCACAGCATTGTAGCCAAATTACAAACAAGAGCTGTAGCATAAAGTGCTTCTTCAGCAACAGTAACAAATAATAAATGCTGTATACCTTTGCACAACAGGGAGCTATCAGATATCCGATGTGAGCATTGCAGACTCATAACCCTAACAAAGAATTAATATGTGCCAGTAATGCAGAAATTTTAGAAATTTAAAACTATAAGAAAATACAAAATTAAAAATAAACAAATATATGGAAAATTGTTGTATCTTTGAAAATTCATAAAAAAACATTTATAAGATAAGAAGCCAGTGTAATGCAGTTGTCACTAATTCTATGTTTCAGCCATGCCAAGACTTTCCATAACTTTTAATTAAAAAAAAAAATTTACATAGGTCAAATTTCACCCGCTGTATTTACAGAAACAATTAAGAAAGCAATGTTATTTAAGCAGCAGACCTGAAACCTTCTGGCCACATGATCAGTTCCTCAAGAACACTGCTATTTTGTAGTACTGTACATGGTACAAGGGGTTTTCCTTTCCAAAACTACAAGTAAAAAAAAAAAAAAAAAAAAAAAAAAAAAAAACAGACATACACATTCAGTAGAATAGGTTAGGAAAAGGGAAGTCATACATAGGGCTACACACCCTGTCACCCTGGTGTATTTATTCAGGTAAATACCTTCAGAACAGCTCCACTAAAGGCACTTCACTCTCTTACCCTGGTTGCCTTCTCTGTCAAGATGTCTGGGAGGCCACTTTGCTTGAAGAGGGCCACACGCAGCAGAGTGTCAAAAAACGGGGCAGCCAAGTCCGAGTTAACCAAGCCCGAGAGAGAGAACTGTTTTCGCAGCTCATCAAGAAAGTCCTCCGCTGACAGAGCGTGCTGTGAAAAGAAACCACGAATATCTGGGCACACAGGAAAACTAGTAACAAATTTGTCTTTTTCACACACAATATACAATATACTGTAAGCCACTGTGGACTACTCTAGTCTTCTGGAAATGCAGGGTTTGATAATTCCTGCTCAGTCTCAGTTTGTAAGTGCAGTACATAAGAAGATTGCAACAGGATATTTTACCTCAAGCGGTATTTGAAGGGTGAATCTGGCACTTAGAAAAAAATGTAGGCCCTAAAATCTGTAGGACTCTAGCCACGGAGAAACAGAGATTTGTCCCTCACTTAACAGGCATAAGTCATTCAATATTGCTGTCTATGAAATTGCATATTTCTACTGTGAGAGGACTGAACTATTATTACTTATGGAAAAAAATAAAAGCTGTACATATTTTATTATTTGTTATATTTCCTTTATTCATTATCAATAAAAATGCATTTTTGTAGCTGCCTGGATTTTTATGGTATTTTAGATAGGGTTTCAGTGCCATTTGAATAAGTAACTATAGTTTCTCACCCTAGTGGCCACCCTTCCATGAATGCTTTCTTTTTCAGATCATAGAGTCATGAACTTCAACATTTAACATTTTAACTGAGGGCTATAGATCCCTAGGTGTAGCTCTTGGGTATACTTTCCCACAAGTGGCATCTGCATTTTTGCTTACTTTTGGTTGAATAAATAATGACATAGTGAAATCTGTTGTCCATTATCTGAGGCCAGATTTGTGTAATTATAGAAGTTGGTGAGGACCAGACTAGTTATTTATATCCTGATATGCAAAACCATTAAACTGAAATAAAAGAGGATTCCCTTTCTTTTCCACATAACTATATATTTTATTATGAGTTTGAGAAACCTCTTGGTGAAAACTATTTCTGGACAGCTTGTGTTTTAAATTGTGTGGTTCTCATTTTGAAGTACTTAAGTACTGAATGTTCCATTTTCCTCTTTCTAAATTAAAACACAATGGTGCTGAAAAATTTCTTTCCTGCAGCAAGTGTGGAATACAGCATATATGACTTTTTTATTCAGTTTTTGGAGAAGCAAAGTTTGCCCAGCAACCACATGGCATGGAACAGAGTAGTTTCTTTTAAAAACCAGCCACTGGCTGAAATAATATGACAGCAAAGGTGATTGGTATTTGTGTATCAACTGTTTTTCTACCAAGTAACAAAACTGCACAGGAGACATTCAAAAATGTTGCTGCATTAAATCATGAGCTTGACATATAAGAAAGTACATGTTTTGAAAAGCTATTGTACTAGTTTTTGTTGAATAATTGAATAATTTTAGTTTGTACTTTCCTGCAAACAAACACACTCACACACAATGAGATCGGTCATTGCTATGTTCAGTGTTACTCTCACATATATCACCTAGTGCAACTGTGGCTTCTATCAAATAAAAGGTCTAATTCAGTGAACTGAGTAAAACTGAGTATTGTTCTTCAGCACCACTAGAGAAATAACACTTATAAAAAGTGGCACTTTCAAAAGTGTCTATAAAAAGTATAATTTTTTCAAATATCATACCTGAACAGAGAGCTCAGAATCCATCTTTTGCAGGGCAAAAGATTTAGTATTGTGGAGACATATAGTTAGCAGAACTTCCAGCAACCGGAGGCCATGAAGAGGCCATTCCTCCATCTTCTCAATCTGGTCTTTGCTCTTGGAGCCTGTCTGCGTGGAGCCTGGGGAGTTAGGCAAACACCGTACATTTGTCTCCTCTGGGCACGAGATGGTATTCTGAGAACTTTGATGCGACTCTGATGGGTTACCCTCGCCCTTATCCTCCCTTTTCTTTTTGGTTTTGCCCTTCCAAGTCTTCAATGCCAATTTTTCGATGACCATGGTTATGAGGCGGGAGCAGATTTTGAAGCCACCAAGCCTGGAAAACTGGCTTTGGAAGGGAGGGCTGGCCAGGTAGATTTTGCAGCACATGGACCACACATCAGCCACATGTAACAACTGATCTTCAGCAGGTAGCACCACAGATTCAGGGGGGAGGCAGGGTGCCTGACAACCCAGGGGCTCGCTGACTGTGCTGTCATAGCCTGAAGTGTCTTCTGAGTCACTGGCAGAATCCTTATCTGAGTCTGCCTCTTTACTGACACATATGAAAACTACAGATAGGAAAAGGTTGATAGCATTTAGGTGGGCATCATTTGGACAAAGTTTGCCCTCATCTGTGCCTTTGTCCTTCTCAGGAGGGTGAATCTCTGGTTGGCTCTCATAGAGCCTTTTGTGGTTGCAGGTGTCCTCCAAGTGGACACAGGAGCCTGTCTCATCTGCTGTTTCCACAGCTGTCCCCAGCTCCTTACCTTCTTTGATCTGATTGGAATACCAGGGATCTGCACTAAGGATCAATGTCTCAAGCACCCTCAGTGCCAGTAACCGTACAGGGTGCAAGTACATCAACTCTGTTAGTTGCTGGAGTCCATTACAACACAGGAAAAGGTCCCTGATGACTCTGCAAGCATACAACAGAAATGGATGATGCTCCAGGTACAGAAAAGACTAACATACACTCATATTACTGGTTTCAGGGTCATGAATAATAGTTGACAATGTTAGAACAAAGTCTGTACTGTACTACCTATAAAATCAAAAGTTAGGGGCAACATACTTAACTGGCAAAGCAACCAGTGTCTGTCACTCCAGAGAGAAGCATCATTTTGACAAATATTATACCAGCAATTATATGGTCCATTATTAACATTAAATAACTGAGAAAATATATAATTGGTCATGTTCAGTTCAGTTATTCTGTACAAAACTGTACAGAACTGTACAAAATAACTACCATACAAATTTAAAAGCTGGTAGTGACAGAACAAACACTGACAGGAGCATAAACATGAGAAAATAACTAGTTAACACTATGGAAACAGTGGTAAAAATTTCTTTGCTTTGAAAAAAGAAGAAATACAAAAGTCATTACTAAGACGACTACTTTGTCATGGAGTGATGTAGAATTGCAGTCTTATGAGCTAATTCACCTTTTTGAGAAGGGCTATCTGATAAGGTTAAGGATCAAAGCAACAATTCACCTGAATGTGAGCAGTCTTGGCAGGATCTGCAGGAAAACCTGTAGCACATCAACAGAAAGGCCCTGGTAGCAGCAGGTGGAGGCCTGGCCACAGCTGCTGGAGATGTTGAGCTCACGGGCATAGCGAGCCAGAGCAACACCACCCTGCAGCACAGGGATCAGAACGTGGATACCAAGCTGCAACTGTACTGCTGCATTGCCATGCAAAAGCAGATGACAAACATGGCTGGCTGTTGCCAGGCCTAGTTGCTGATCCTCGTGGAAAACCAGCTCCTGATAGGCCTCCAAGGCATCCCATCTGCACAGCACATTATCCTCTGTTTCCAAGCTGGTGGATGATGGACGCGGGGTGGTGGACAATGAGCTTGGCTCACTCCTTGCATGTCTCCCCCATCTGTGCTTGTCCAAGAGGAACTGGTGATGTTCATCAATGAAGCAGATGCTACAGGAGTCCTGCTGCGTCCTCTTTGTTAGCCGGTTTCCTCCTAGCTGTTCCAATAACAACCAGCTCAGGACGTTCAGTACATGAGATCTGCAGCCATTTGGACCTAGAACTCGCAAGGTGTGTAGTAGCGGAGCTACTGCAGACCGTGGATCCATGCAGCAGCACACACCAGCTGAGCGCAGCCCGGTCAGAATCTGCAGCCATGCAGGGCTACTAGAGGGGAGCAATGGCAGGAGGTGCAGGCATTGCTGTGCACAGGTAGCCAAGACACAGCAATGTTTGGGGTAGAACCCAATGCTGCCTTCCAGGGGCCCCTCTCTAAAGGGCTGCCTGGAACCAAACATGGGAAACCCAGAGACATCATGGTGGTGAGTCAGCAAGAGTGGGTACTCACAGTGGCGGTGGTGGCGCCGGGTGCACGTTGGCTGGTGCTGTTGCTGTGCTATAACTCTCTTGATTGCACTGATGAGCTTCACAATGGTGCAAACAAGACCTTGTGCACGTTCTGTGGCCTCCCGCTTAGCCACATGCTCCTCAGTGCACAGGCTCTCCATGTGTAGCACAGAAGCCCCACTGAGCTCCAGACCCCCAAGCTGCACAAACTCATGGATGAGCTGCACAGCATGGCAAAGGGGGGAATCACCTACCAGGGAGGCCTGCCAACAGCCCAGCTGCACATGCAACACACCTTCCAGTAGCTCTGTCAGCAACATCAATTGATGCCAACATGTTGAAGAAGAAAAGATTTTCTGAGCCTCTTGCAGGCCTATCTTCATCTGGGTTACAGAGAAGCCAGGTTGCTTTAGCATGACCACCATCAGGCCCAGTAGGTTTCTACACAGGTGCTCTGGCAGTGGTTTCCCTTGACCCGCAACCCCAGACATAAGGTGCAGGATAGCGTGCAGAAGCATCCGCTGAATCAAGGCAACAGGCTCCTCGGTCCAGCCTGGTGCCAGAAGTGTTCCACCTTCACACCTATGCTGGCACTCTGCAAGCTCTGTGAGCATCTCAAGGAGGACAGGCACTACCCTGTCAACTACGCTGGGGCTGAGATTCGAGTCTGCGTCAAACCTGCACAACTTTTCCAAAAGGGAGAGCACCACGTGGCAGAGGTCGAATGGTGAACATGGATGCCAAGCATGGCCATCATGAACAGAGACAACGCCTGTATATTTCTGTATGTCAGAGCCTAGAACGTGAGGCTTGCCTACCTCTGAGGTAGTGGCTCTCACAGCTGCTGTCCCCTGCCACAGAAAGCCACCAACTGAACTGCACCCATGTGATTTCCATTGCCTTCTTGCAGGGACAGTAGCCCTGTCATCAGAACTACTGCAGGAGTCCGATGTAGAGAGTTGAGACTTGAGCCCATTCCCTGCAAGGCACCGATGGCTGGCCTTGCGCTGGCGCCAGGACTTCTGTTGACCTAAAGTGAGCTTTACACATCTCTCTTTGTTGGAAATCACCTTTCTTCCACCTGATCCGAAAAGAGTTGCACTTCCCCTGTGGTGGAGGACCTTTGTAAGTGAAGGTAAGGCGAAATCTAAGAGAAAGAATAAATGTAAAAAAGAATGTGCTAAATATACCACAAAAAATGAACACTAAAGCCAAAGGAAAACTGGAAAGAAGAAGAATGGTCTTCAGTAGTGTGACACACACATTCCAGGAGAAATGACAAGTGAACCCAACTAAGGCAAAACAAAATTATTGCTTGACTAACTTAATGGGGGCAGCATGTACAGAAGTAGTTAATTGCACAAAACAATTGGCTAAAACAGCATGAGCCCCTTTTTTCCAAAGTGGTGAATTGTCCTTACTCCATCGTGTCACCACAGGCTTTGTTAATTTGTTAATCCATTAGTGGTAGAAATCTGCCAACAGTTGATCAGCTGTTAAGAGTGATCATCAGCATATGTTATTGTTATGTAACAAGGTCAGATTTACAGCTTATATACGAAGAGTTAACTATAAGTTGAATTTTGTTTGGTACTAAACTAGAGATTTTAAAGAAAAAATCTATGGCCCTTGGGGGAGAAGCAATATTACAGTTTCACACAGTGACAATCTCATTTGCTTTAAGTAAAGGTTGGTAATTGACAGTAGGTCTTTACCTTAAGAACATCTGTTAAATGAATAACTAGTATGATTATAATGAAGCTGAGAAACTCAAATTATGTAGTTGGGCTATACTGACAAGGATTAATAAGAATGCAAAGGTACAGGTGTTTACTGATGCAAGCTCAGTCCTGTATACAGTGAGGACTCACTTGGTGCTTTCTCTTCAGGCACCAGTATCTTCCAGACCAGCGGCAGCAGAGACAACAGAAGGGTCAGCAACTCCTCCCTGCAATTCAATTCCTGGGGACAGGAACACAGAAAACACCCAGCAGAAATCAGTCTTCTAGGCACCAAACACGGAGGCAAATTTTTTACTTATTTCCACAGGCTAAGTCACAGACCTTCCTCATAGGAACAACTGCATTCCATGTAGAGCAGAGCATCAAGAATGATGCAACAACAAAGACTGGGTCCTTCTTAGGAGCCAGCATAAGTCAAGGGACATGGTCTCATGACTCTTCCATATCTACAGATTTTCAAGGATGGGGCATTTTTCATTTATTAGGGGAACATGACCTCATAAAGGTGAAATGAGAGCAAAGAAAGCAAAACTGCTGAGGGTTTAAGGAGGCCCATGTTCAGTAGCTCACACCCAAAGATGACAGAAAGAACTTTATAAACATACACCAAAAACCTTGCTCAAATGCTTTGGAATCAAGGACCTCAGGAAATATTTGCAAAGTACTGACAAGTATGGAGATCTGTAGTGAGGACAAGAGAAGCATCATTCTAAGCCAGAAGGAAATACTGCAAAAGAGAAAAGCAAGTGGAACAACAGCAATGCAAAGAACTCACATCATCACTGGACACCCCCCCAAACTATGTTGCCCTCCCTGGTAATGGGCACTCAAAGCTCAGATCGGGCTTGTCAGACATCTTTGCATCCACCATAACAACATTCCAACAACAGGACATCATCATCTCAAGTAATACCTCTACCAACAACAAAGCTTCACCCTTGCAAGAATGACACCAATGACAATAGTTATCACTGAAAAATAATTACCTACTATTTGTATGAGGAAGCGTACCTGGTTGATGACACAATCCAAAGTTCTCAAAAGCAGGAAACCCCTGCCTTGCATCAGGTAGCTACCTAGAGCCACCATATGAACTTTGTCTTCCTCCTCCTTCACCTCCTCATCCTGCGCCTCAGCCAAATGGGCCACCTCACTGCACAGGTGGTGGACATCAGTGAGGAATTCGCGTGCAAGAGAATTGCTGGCACTGGCCATGTTTGTTCATGCTACTGGAAAATGAGAATGAGAAAGAAAGTCTGAATAAAACACACAGAGAAGAAAGAATGGCAAAGTGGTTAAATCTACAGAACAAGCTACGTCCCAAAAACAGACATATAACGTGTGTCTAATAAAGTACAGTCAATCATGAAGAAAATGTTCTCCTGAAGCTCCAAATGTGTCTCAAACTAGAAATGTTGTTTCTTTCTGACTACCTCCAGTAAAAAGTAAATAGGGCAAAGTGTTTTTGAACTTTTGGTTCAAGAAGATTAGGAACCAAAAATGCAATTTTCATTCCATAATTAAATGATGAAGCCTCTGTAGTAAACATGGGACACTAGTAATAAAAAAAATTACCAGGTGACCATTTAAAAGAGATTTTTGAAGATTTTTCATTATGCAGTGGACTTAAGCATTTCCACCATGATGTTCTTACAGAGAAGGTCTTGCAAAGTCATATATCATTTTGCATCGCTATTTTAGGTTTATAATGTTAGCAAAACCCTTGACTTTCAAATGCAGAGCAGTTTCACAGCAGAAATGTTCTCACAAACACTGAAAAGCAACTCACCCAAACATGAAAAAGTGCCCCCACACCTGGATTACCCCCCAAGATACACACACACACACACACACACACACACACACACACACACACACACACACACACACTCTTCTTTATGTATATGGTAAAGTTAAGAATTTACTGAATAAAAAAACTGTTTATGAGCTGGTGAACTCTACCAAATCTAACATATTCACTTAAGAAACACATGTGAGAAAACAGTAACATACCTAACCAAAAACACTGTGTAATGAAACTGACTTTTAGCTATAATTTAATGTAAGCCAATTATGCTTGTTTTGGTTAAGAAGTATACAGACTCTAACTCAGTTTTCCATGCAAAATAAACACTAAAATGATGGATTCACCAGTTTTTAACCCTTAATCAAACTGAGGTGGACACCATGGCCTACAACAACCCATACAAAAAGCTCACGATACCTGTTGTTCCAGGGCATAGAAACAACACTTGCCACAAAACCAGAGGAAAAGTAGAGTATTTTAGCACAACTTACCACTTGCAGACCACTTCACAGGCCCACAAATGTTCTGAATGGCAGATATTTACCAAGATGCTTAAATCATTTCTGATGTCCTACCCCAGGAATCAAGCTCTGATTTCCATCCAACTGCTACCCCAAAGTGAGACTATGTCATGGGTGCTTTCTTGCAGTCAATCCAGGTATCATCATACCAAGAAGGTGGTGTGGGTCAAAGACTCACTCAAACAGATCTCTGACTATCTCAGTCAACTGTTTTCTCCAAGGCAAAACCTGGATTTCACTATGAGCACCTCGGCAGATTTTGAGGCAACTCGTCCATCACATGCAAACATGTGATCTCCCATGCAACACAGCCCAGAGCAAAAAAAACAGGGTACACTAAACTGTCAAGCACTGCAGAGTGCTGGATTTAAACCTCTTCTCAACTCTGTAATATTGCACTGAAAATCCTTTTTTTCCAATTCCAACAAAGCCAAGAACACTGGGTCATGGAGACATTTTCGCAAAAAGAAGAAATAAAAGTACATGTTCTCAAGTTATAAAAGCTAAAGAAATATGATTGACAGAGATCCTTATATGACTTATATGAGCACAATATAAAACAGAATTTTAGGTTTAATTTTAATGTAATATTTAAACAACTTTAAATTTTACCACTGCAGCCTGTCCTCACTACCTCCTATCTCTCCATCACACATAATCCATAATCTGGATCAGCCCCAAAAAAAAATTTAGTCAATGTGTGGGACTGATCAAAATGACTGAGAAGACGTTTCCATTCATCAACTGAGGAAAATTCCACTTTCTCACGTCTAGGAAACTTACAATGCAAATGACAGAAGACAAACACATGCAGAATCAGAAGAGATACAAAAGTCCACTCACCTTTTGACTTTTCATTTCTTGTGGTCTGTTACATTACTTTTACCTGTTATCCTGGACCCGCTGGGACTCGAACAGTCTGAAACTGCAGGGATGGACTATACTCCAAAACTGGTTTCAGTTAATCTCTTTCTCTGAAGTCACCACTCAATGTTCAGCAACTGGTACTTCTTGCCCCCAAGCTTCAAAGTTGCTGCTCCCAGGTGGATGCATATAAACAAACACATACTGACAGCTATTTGTTTTCTATATGCCATTGATCCTCAAGCAACCATGGTCACTGTAGCCACACTACATCTGTTTTGGTCTGACACGTCTAACTGATAACAGTGTACTGAGCCATAAAACACATTATGCAAAGCTTCAGACTGGGGAAAAAAAACAGGAACTGGTATGACCACTAGTATCCCCATGATCATGAAGATCAAGGTGTTTACAATGCCATGCATCACAGCTTTTGTTTGTGTTTTCATCTTAACTTTGCATTAATTTTTTTCTGATACTGTAACAGCCTTGTACTCCATGTATCATTCAAATCAACAAGAGTCAGGGAAGAGCAGCTAAGTTGCTGCAGATGACACAGTTCCAATGAGGATTTCCTGTGTCACATGGACATAGTGTGACCCTGCAATAAGCTGGACTGATGCCTTAATGCAAAATAAGGGATGTTAAACAGTCTGAGAATTTCCATCTCGGAACTGATGCAGTAAAAATATCCAGCTGTTTAAATGGCTAAATCATGGCAACCGGCTGAGTGTATCAACCTCAGCCACAAGCTACCTTACACAAAGTTATGAACTAAGTCCAGAAGTTAAAGCTGCAATCGTTCCAAATGATTAAAAAAAAACTGTGTTAACTCTGCGCGAAGACACTAAGACCAGAGACACATGGTATGAGAATTCTATGCCGATGCTAATATCTAATGATTTATATGTACCTCTCAACTGATGCCAACACTGATACAAATACACATGCCTATAAAATAAAAAGAAAAATGGGACTAGGTCTTCCTGGATGAGAATTACAGATGAATATAATGTTTATTTCTCAGTTTTGCAGACCATGTACAATCAAAAATAAATTAACAATTAAAAATTAAAATTTTATTAAGTACAATTAAAATAAATAGTATGTGTTATCAAACGATACTAATATGATACTAATATGATGTAATATCATTGTGCATCCTAATTGAGACAGTTGTGACGGTGATTCTTGAAATTACTGAGTTTGAAAGAACAAGTTCTTTCAGCTGCAAATTGCTATGTACACTACATGAAGTGCATGTACATTATACTGAGGCATAATTGCAGCCACCAAAGCAGTGGGCATCACAGAGTAGCACTGTGAAACAAACCACATCTGCAGGCTCCTCCCTCCTTCTGTGGTCCACTGACCTTTTGTTCCTTAATTCCTTATTCTGCTTTAAAATTTCAGCTGAAGTGAAAAGTGGAAACTGTGCTGCTGTGAAAGGTACGCAAACACAAACAGATATACATGCAACACACACCAGGGTGGCAACAGTGCACCTGTAATCAGTACTGCACTCCAGTCTGAGAGCAACTAGCAAGAGGAAATGTGTCTATGTAAGTGTGTCTGTATCCATGGAATGACCGTGGATGTCCAGTCAGAAGTGGTTCTCTCCCTGTTGCCTCATTATAGCTGTAACTGTGACTGTTATTGCAGGAAAACTGTAGTCTTCATGATGTGTACAAATAAAGCAAAATATTTGTACAGAATTTAGAAGAATGCAACCTTGCTGCAGAAGGCCAGAATAAAAAAATAACACACTAATGCTGCTGAATCAGGTGTGCATGAACTTCACATTGCAGAGCATCTGCACTTGCCAGCCATGGTACAGTCAGACTCAAAAGCTGAGCACAGATGTCATGTTTTTACTCCGCCAGGTGTATGTATGTAAAACACTCCTGGCCAGTGAGAGTCCATTACTGTACTCACCCAGGAGTGAAAGGTCAGAGATATTCAGGGTACACTGGGGCAGTAGGGATATATGCAGTGCCAATGCCAGAGGCAACCAGAAAGTTTAGCAAAGGAATTGTCAGTTTTCACTCTCTGACCATTTGCTTGTGTAATTCATACACACATATCTACATGCAGAAGAGTCGGCTTCTAAAACTGATTGCACAACCAGGACAACAGCAATTTTTTGAACTCTCCAAAAATTTGCTTCGAATCTCAATAATTCTGTTTGTAATAACATGAAACAGGTACAACATCAAATTTTGATATTTTAAAGTAGCCTTTCCAGTTCAGCATTTAAATGAAAGATGGAGTGGACCGTGGCAAGCAAAGAAAAGAAAAGAAAAGGTGGGACAAGAACACAGGATTACACAGAAAAAAAAAACACTGAATAAAGATGCACTGAAGTTCTCCAAAATAAACAACATATTCTGAGTTAAAGACAAGACACAGCAGAAGTGCAATGTAAAATATTAAGGCAAGGTGTACTCACTGCTCATTGCGAAGTTGAAGGATATAGTAGCCTTAAGAAAATAATTGTATATTTAGCAATTTAGGCTACTTTACTGTTTTTGTGGGGAAAAATAACCATCTGCCATTTTTAAAAATTTTGGTTTCAAGAGACCTAATTTTATGGATTTTAGCAGCTATGAAATGGCTCGCTCTACTCATCTACCTTGCAGACATACTGAGTAAAACAAACAAGTTCAACAAAGTAATGCATGGTAAAAACACACTCAGCATTATTCAATATGAATGAGTTGAGGCTTTGAAAAGAAAAGTAAAAGTGAGGAAAACCACACCTCCTCAGGAATTAGTGACATTTATAGCAGAGAGAAAGGTGGAATTCAGCAGCATCAAAAATTACAGTGAATCTCTCAAAGATGTTGTAAAAATGTCAGTCATTTCCCTGCACTAACAGAAGACCATGCTACTTCTTACCTTTGGACTATCAACCCCTTCATTGAGAATACTAAAGCAAAACTTCTGGCCACTTCCCCATCAAAACTCTTGGAAGAGCATCTATGCGCGAGTCTCAATCCAGTGAAGTCCGCCTGGAAACACTGGTGACAGACTGCCGCAGGGCACCCAGTGCGTCACAATGTGGCAACAGAGGGGCTGATGCCACTCAGCCTCATGTCCCACTCCCTACATGAAGCTGGGATTTCAGCTGTGACAGCCTTCAAAACTAAACATAGGGCTACACTGACCTGTGAGAACGACGTGTGTTGGTTTGTCAAACATTTCTCATGCGTTGACCACGTTATTGACAGACGGCAGCAGCCGTTCTCATACTGACCGAGTAGCTTCTGTAATTTAGTTCTGAAAAATTTCTGCAGGAAAAATTTTTGGAAATGACTGAATATTATTATTTATTCATAAAATGCCTACAAATTTTAGAGTATGTTATGATTAACTAATTTAGGCAGTAGTAAAAATAACTTAATAAACATAGAGAATATTTTTGAAATGCTTAATAATTTTGTCTCGTGCAAACAGAGGCACAAGCACAAGGCACAGCACAAGCAAGAAATGCGTTTTAGTTTGCAAAAGGGACCTTTGTCAGCAAAATACAAGAGGGTAAATATAATGGCCTGTGTAGAGGCTCTGGAATAAAGGCTGAGGAGCACCGCAGCAGGGTAAACCACTGGCCGCTGCTGCACAACAACAGCTGTGAGGGGAACAAAGAAGCCATTTAACTTTTTACATCACAGTATGAACTCGGAAATACACTGATGTCAGTCGAGCTCCCTCACTAACAGGCGAAGCTCATACGGCACATTGCACTGCAAGCATGTCTTACCGCAATAAATAAACATGAGCACTGTGGCACACAGATTTTAAAAAAAAATTACAGCAGACGGGAAACACTCACTTGTCGCCTTTAGTCCTATTGAAAGTTCCATATTTATTTCGCTTCAGAAGCTTCAACGTGCTCACGTGACGCCCGCTGTTCCGCGTCCATACCTTTCAAAGCGCAGTAGGAGTCCAACTCAGGGAGTCAGGAAGTCCCACCCAGAGTCCAAAATAACTCCACGTCATTGGCTGGAGACGGATTTTTACCCCCCCCCCCCCCCCCCTTTTTTTAGGCCCGTTTGTCATTATTGC
>UFQX01000121.1:1162277-1249898 GCA_900497675.1 Arapaima gigas | reverse complement strand
GAAAAACCCCCCCCCCCCCCCCCCCCATCACCGCAACCTGAGCAGGGTCAGTGGTTCAGACTGCAGAGACTTTTACACGGTATGGTAAACAAAACAAGATGAAATACAACAAAAGGCCCTCGAAAGGAGACGGTTTCGTCACACCATCACACCTGTACGAGCAGCAGGTACATGCTGAAGGCAATTCCCTTACCGCTTGTCTAAGTCCCCATTTCTGTTATTATCCCTTCCCTACAACTTCTCCTGGAAAAAGCATGAGCAAAGCAGTAAAGTGCAATAAAACAGTTCTAAGAATAACACTTAAAAACCTGCATTTGTGAAGATATGTCTTATCTAACTTGCCTGAAGCATGTTTATTCCTTCCTTAAAAGCAGAACAATTATTTTCATAATTACCTGTAAATAATGTACCTGCAAGCTTCAAAATGCACTAACCATTCTTGTATTTTGTTTTTCCTTTTCACCCTTTACACTTCATTTTTTTAAGTGCTGATGTCCAAACTGACAGAAACCAAGCAACATCAAAAATGAGACGAAGAACGACACTGCAGCAGCAGGCAGGTCCGACGCGAATGAAGAACCGTCAGAAAGTGCAGCTTTTATCTCCCTCTTTCTGTCTGACAGCTTTAATGATCTCCAACTCCCTGCCTCTTCTTCGCCAAACTGTGTCATGCGTGATGCCAAAGAGTGAGGAGCAAGTGGAGAAAAGTACATCCTTTGCAGAATGACCCTAGGGGGCAGTAAAGCAGCAGTCAGCAAATATCCGAGCCAAACACAACCTTCTGTCCCCTCTGGCTGAACAGGAAAAATCTCCAGTTCAAGCTACAAAATAAAATATTAATATTAAGTTATTAAAAAAAATCCCACAAATATTAAACTGATAAAATAAGACATCCACATACTGTTTCTTCACATTCTGGTGAAAGTCAAGCTGCCCTGTGGTGGCATCTTTCCTCAGACTCAGGCCTAGCGACAGTTCTTATACATATACCTGTTTTATACATGTATATAAATCACCGTTGTCTTTATCTACATGTATTTGTTCCTGAGCCCAGCAGTGAGACATTTTCAGCTGTTCTTCAGCTCCCATTCAGTAAAATGTGAACTGCAATCCTCTGCTTTTGCACCAGTCCCCTCGTACGGTGCTCATAATTATTGCAGATATGATATCAGTGGATTTATGTAGACAGATGTGTGAAATCACCGCAACATTATTGTCATGCGAAATAGTAAGGTTAAAAGTTCTAATAAATATTTATCTCCATTGTTGCTTTACGGCTCGTTTTGATCTATAGTTTTATGTTTTCTGTTCTTACTCTAAGCAGGTATTGGGCTCCTGTATCTCCTCAGTACGTGTTGAGATCTGTGACTCAGTCATTTAGGAGCTGCTGTGACTGTGAGCGAATTTCAGTAGGAGACAAAAGTTGCTATTTTTCTCCTGTACAAAAAACTACACCAAAAGTCTCCCTCGTGGATAAGTCATAATCTCACTGCCTATTTTTTTGCCAAGATTTTTTCCTGAAGGCCACAGCATGTGAAAATTTTATTTGTGAGCTTTTGACAGGAAAAAAGACTGAACGACCAGTTTCACAAATCCATGAAATTAAGTGTGAATGTTCTGTTGTGGAATAATAATGACATTTGTGCTACTGTGGACTGAGCTGATTGCCTCCCAGCCTGTACCTGTCATCTGCTGGACTAAAGACCTATGAAGAGCAGCGCATCGAGGTCCACATTGCCTACATGTTGTGTAGTGTTTCCACATCTAATGCAAATGTGCTTTTGAGGCAGAGGGGGAGAAAATGTGCAATCAGTGGCGATTGTTTCCGGAACCCCCAGCCTGTTGGTACCTGCTGCCGACAGAGAGACGGAGATCAAGTGCTCCTTCCCATCACATCCTCTCTCTCCTGCTTCACAGTGATGAGGCTTCATTTATTCATTCACAGACGTGTAAATACTAGTTTTGTGGCATCACAATAAGGTCAGACGTGGTCAGTCTGACTCTCTGGCTATCAGTTGCACAGAGTGCTGCCACTTCCCTGTGAAAATACATGCAAGTTGCAGCCTTTACCCACAATACCTTATTTTTTAGATGCCTGTAAATGAGCAAAGCAATAAAAAAACAAGTATCCTGCCAGCATTTCTATCATTCATTTTGCTATTGTGCCAGATTCTCCTCAAAGCTGCTCCCAGGTTAGAAGATACAATCTTGCAACTTGTTTCCAAAATTTGACCGAAAACACTGTGATTATCTTAACAGGGGGTTATAGGCTTCTAGAGCAGAATACATGAGAAACATCAATTTCCTTCCACATCCATTTCCTTATCACATTAATTACTTTGTTTTTCTTGTCAGAATCATTAGAAAGATTCTGTTTTGCCATTAAGGTGAAATGTTGCCTTCAGCAGTCGATGGGAAACTAAAAGAAGCACAAATCTTCATAAATCCTGAATATGAATCTTACCTGTTGTATCAGCCAACAAAACTGGAAATATAATCCTTTTTTATGCAATATTCATGGCTCCAAGAATAAATCCAACAAGGGGAACGGGCTGTAAAAAATGGGAAAAAGAGCCTTCGAGCCGTCAGTTCCAAAGGCAGCAGAGCTCACAGTGAGCAGCAGCCTCCTGTGAAAGCAGCAGCTCTGTGAAGAGCACCGGTGGTGTGTGTGCTCTCGTGGCAAACAGGCATATTGCTCACGCACACACGCGCGCGCGCGCGCGTACACACACACACACACACACACACTGAGGCAGACAGACCACTACAAGTGTGAAGTTGAATGTGCCTCTAGCTCAGCTTCAAAAGGGCACTGATGTCATTGGGAGGAGGGCTTCTCTCGCTCGCTCTCCCTGGGTCCCTCTCTCCTCACTGAAGGCCAGTGTGGACCGCCGACGCTAGAGGGAGCGAGACAAAGAACAGATGCGGACACAAGGCTTTGTACGAGGCTACCTCCCGGGGTTCTGTCGGCCAGTTCAGACGTGTGAGGAGCTGTGTTTCTGTCTGTGTGTGTTTGGAGGGTTTGAGCAGCATGTTAGCAAGAAAAGCACCACAAAACTGTTTCTCTGGTACTGGAGCCTTTGGGTTCATTGCTTGTGTCACAGAAAGTGTCACCTTCATCTGTTTCTGTCACTCTTGGCTAAAATTGCACACATAAAAAGTGTCATGAACACACATGTCCTTGTGAAAGCCCGTCTCTGCGATTCGGCATCAGTGCAGAATTCACTATTACCTGACTGGAGCCTCCAGCCATCGCTATCAGATCTGGTTTTTTAATTAGAGCCGTTGCTTCATTTCAAAAGTTTTCCTGGTGCTGGAGGCCCAGCCGCCCTGAAGGAATTAGGCCCACCGAAGAGAAAGCTCTGCGTGGAGAGATAAGGCCCGCTTGACCTTAGCTTCATCTGCGCACGTTGGCTGATGTTACACAAGAAAAATCGGAGCTTTCAGCTCCAGCAGCTTTGGTCTGATGCAAAATGGGCCACTGCTGCGACTGGACTAGCGCTGCACTGTCTTTCTGTGCCTTTGTCTCTTTTAAGTGACAAATACAGAACTCAGATACCAATTTTTCCACTCTGTCGTTTCTGCTCCGGACATTTATAGGTCCTCTGCTTGAAACAGTTTCTGAAGGTTTTAGAGTTACTGGGGTAAAACAAGCCATTAAATGAATAAGCAAATAAATAGAGTAAATGAGTGAATGAATGAATTAGATAGATAGATAGATAGATAGATACTAAAAGTGCACAGTTTTGGATCACTGTCCTTGTAGAAAAAAATTAATCTATCCTGAATGTTTGGTTTCCAATCCTACTGTTACTCTTCAGTTAGATACTTGTCACCATTTGCTCTAGTTGGAACCCCCAGCTGTGTAAATGGGTACAAATGAATGAACTAGTTAATCAGTAATATATCGGTGGATTGCTGAACACCCTGCTGATTTTTGTCATCTCCACAGTGTTAATGCTATAAGAATTTTATTTATATTTTTTTTAATTGGTCACAGCAATATACAGGTAGAGGCACTGAGAGACTTCAGCCCCTCCATCTACACAGCAGGAGGCTGAGAGTCAGATGGGAATACTTCATCTCAAGGATGA
Source organism: Arapaima gigas (assembly GCA_900497675.1). Taxonomy (NCBI): domain Eukaryota; kingdom Metazoa; phylum Chordata; class Actinopteri; order Osteoglossiformes; family Osteoglossidae; genus Arapaima; species Arapaima gigas. Next base: position 1,245,804 of record UFQX01000121.1, on the reverse strand, counting down.
TCATACAACAAGGTCTAGTAAGTTCTAGAAAGCTATCCGAAAATTCCGACATTGTTTTCAGTTATTGTGCGAGTCAAATGTCAATTTTTCAAGTGTGAGGAGGTTAAGTAAGAGCTTTTAAATGTTATGCTGATGTTGAGCCACTTGCACATTATACTGGGTTCAGATGTAAATCGATGAAAACATGATCTTCCAGTTATGTCTAATTCATACAGGGTTTTGAACAGTCCAATTCATTTACAGTTTAAATAAACTAATCAATAAAAATGTAATAATGTATTCATACTCCATCTGAAAGAGCCCTGAATTACTGCAAGTTACCTTTATTGGTGGGTGAAAATTCTACCCTAAATTTGATTTATGATCTACTTATATGGCTGTCACAAGAAATGCCTCATGGGCAGAAAATATTTAACCTGAAAAGCACAGTCCTTCATGACCCTGAGGAACACGTGTGAAGAGCCGCTACTATTAGCAGCAAACTGTAATTCTTCATGATGCACATGAGCTCCAAAAAAAGCAAAGAGCTGCATGGGAGACAGAGACATAATCTTCTCAGTTCTGTAGCCATGTGACCCCCATGACTTTCCCATAATGAGAAATATATGTTCATTGCAGGTCTAATATCATATAAATATGATATCTGTTATAAAGAATAGTTTTTACTTATACAAAGAAGCTTTGATTTGATATTTTATTAACCTGTATTGCAAATCCCTCTGGTCACTTGCATGTGTCACCAAGGCAAGAGCACAGAGAACATGCAGACTGAGTGTGAGCTGAACCCACATCCAAACAGCCCAGGCACTGTGAGGAGACACTGGATCATCCATACTTCTTCTTCTTCTTCTTCTTCTTCTTCTTCTTCTTCTTCTTCTTCTTCTTGTCCTCCTCCTGCTTCTTTTTCTTTTCCTCTTCTTTCCCCCTTTTTCTTCTCCCTCTTCTTCTTCATCTTCTTCTTCTTTTACTGCTTCTTCTTCTTGTCAATATCATTATTATTGCTTTTATTGTTGCTGCTATTGTCATTTTTCCCACTTACAATAATTTACATCCCATTCTAAGACATTTTAAGTTGGTAGACAGTTTTCATAAACATATTATGCTCATAAACATGTAATTCAGCATTGTTCAGCTCACATTAATTTCTTAAGTCTCTTTTTTAACTTTTTCTCTCTATGGAGAACATCTGGATCATAAATTCAGCCCGGCTGTGTTCTCTTGAAAGTTGGTGTTCATATTATTAACATGACCAAATTGCATTTGTTCTGTGATTCCATATTCTACTGAAATCATGTATTTATCAAAGTTTTGGCTTGATTTGAATTTGTCTGGAAAAAAGATGTTTACATCTGCTTTTTATGTGGATTTTGCCCCCACAATTTTTAAAAAGTATTAACTTTTAAAACTTATTGGACAAGCAGAGATACTTTTTCACACTTGTTTTTCAGAACTTCTCTGGATGTTTTTTAGCTTGTCATGTGCAGATGAAAGAGCCACTTAGGTTTGTCCTGTAGCTCACAGTTTCACAGATGTGACAAGTTACTCTGATTTATGAAGAATATGACACTCCTGACATGCTGAGTGCTTGGTGAGGCCAGGGGTCGCTCTGAAACTGGAGCCACAGGGCTGGGATTTACACGCTCACACGACCTGGAATGCATCCTAATGCCTCAATTCCATTTACGACGCTTAGTTTTCTTCTTCTTGCAGATGCGCCAGGTCCCAAGCACTTCCCGAGAAAAGGTTCATAAAATGTTAAAAGCCATAATTTAACCGTAACAGAGTGTAAATATAGAGCAAATCACTTCAGAATTAAATTTGCTACTATTTGTACTGAACACAGTGGGTTAAAAACAGTTGGGGAGCCACTATACAGGGCAGAACAAGAGCACAAAATCAGCGTGGCGTAACTGGAGGGGGAGTGGCCCCTTTTACCCCCCAGGGGATTGGGACTCAGGCCTGGGTTAAGCTGGGAAGAAAATTGCATGTTTGAGTGTCATGTTTGCTTTGGCCACTTAGGGGAAATTTGCAGTACTGTTGGAGGAGCATAAAAGAGTCTCATACTATTGAGTCAGGGAGTCAAGTATGTTAGTCTGTGGGCAAAAAGACAGACTGACGAGGACACTGTCATCTGTCTGCTCTTCTTCCTCTGTGGTCACTGCAGAAGGCACCTCATTTTATTATTATTATTATTGTTGTTGTTGTTGTTGTTGCTGTTGTTTTTGAAGGTCTCTTTTTATTTGTGATATGGATAGTTCATCTTCTCATCCTTCATAACCTCAAACAAGCAAACACACAAACAGACACAAATCCTGCAGAAATTACTGGTCATGATGTGCCCGTCTGTACTGATCATCTGCAGGTTGTGCAAAAGCATTTAGACTAACTTCAAAGCAATTATGACAAATGACGAACAAACGAATATCGAGGAATACAGACAGGCTGGAATATTATTGCAGTCCTACATAAGTTTAGATTTTAAGTGTAAAAATTCCAAATTTTGACTGTATATGTTTTTACATAAAGTAACTTACTAAAAAGCTAATAGTTGATATAGGTATGAGATTCTTTTATGCTTGCAATGATTCTAACTAGCAGCACGATATGAAACAACCCTAATCTACTACAGAGAAACAGTATGTTGCATTTGCTAATCAGGGCTTTCAATGTCTAATTCCTAAAAACTGATTCGTTTGACTTCTGTCACAAACCCTACTGTAGATGTACTGCAAGTGTCTCCAATACTATGAAAAAGTACATGTTTAACAGAATGTTGGCACTAAGTGAAAATGAAGGTAGAAACAGAGGAGTAGCAAGAGCTGGAAATACGACACTTTATGGAACATCTGGGAGGTCCTGGGTGGTCCACACAGGCCAGGGCATGAGCACTATGTGTGAAATTGGCCTTATGTACTTGGATTCCTTATGCCGAGGGGTCGGGTGACCGAAGCGATGTGTGAACCCTCTTTCTCGCTTGTAATGAATTCGCTTGGGTGGTGCAGCTGCCAGGGGAAGGAAGGGTGTGACCAAGGCAGAAGACAGACCCCTCCTCCTCCCAGGCTCTGGACATCGATCTGTGCCTTTGCCAAGCTCCCGTAAGGATGGCTGCTATTTAACATTTAAATCAGCGCGTTATTGATGATGACCTTCCCAGCGGGTTGAGTGGCATGTGACTCCTGCACGTGTGACTAGAGAGGAGCTCTCAGTCAACACTGGCATTTGTTTAGATGTTATTCTCTGTGCTAATGGACTCCAGGTGCTTAATATTATGCACTGACATCTAAATGGGTTTAACTGGAGTTTCTCCTTTTTTTTCAGTAAAACCGCATTTCCATCACTTGTAATGCTACTATAAACATAGGCAGGAGGACTAAAATATGTTTAGATATTGTACTATTTCTAAATTGGAAAGTTTGTCTGTTTAATATTGTACTCCAGTTTGGGGTCTATATTAAAACTTTCCTTTGTATGGAGGTCCAACATAATGATTGGTGATTTTGTTGAATAAAGGTAACATTTGATTGCTATAACAAGATGTTAAATGTGGATTCCAGGCTGACCAGCGTTCAAATACACAAACAGCGCAATTTACACAGCCAGCCATCCAAATGGAGCATGACAGCGTATTTTATAGCAGCTCTTATATCCATAAAACTCAGGTTCTGTTTGTTTCTTCTTTATTCGCGGCTGTTTTTCAGACTTGAAACTTGGCAGACAAGTACTTCTCAGCCTAGCTGATGTTTTTGTGTAGTCATGCACACACACACACACACACACACACACACACCAGTGCTGGAGGAAAAACCTGAAGTGGTGACAGGGAGAGATAAGAAATTACAGAGAAGAAATTATTAAATAAAGCTGATAAAGATTAGTGATGTTACTGGGTTATCATTTTCTCCCTCCCACCTTTCCGATCCAGGCAGTGACGGGTAACTAAGTTAGTAGATCACTGAACCCCAAGTTAATACAATGGTGATTTAAGTCCATGTGCAAGCAGGTTTTTTTTTTTTTTAAATAAACCATGAATGTCTGGTGGCATTTGTAGTGCAATGAAAATGACTTTATGAAGGGGCTTAATGGATCATCATTACAGTCTCCTGTCTTTTTCTTTGTCTTTTTGTGTCTGTCCTCTGCGGTCACTCAGATTAATTTAAGGCCAAAAGACAGAAAGGATTCCTGCTCAACATGGCAAAGATCAAAGTGCTGCCCCTCATCCAGAAGTAATGATGCCAGTATCATTTAAAAAAGGTTTCCAAGCCATATTTACAATGTACACAGTATCAAAGTGATGAAACCTGACTGAACAAATTATTTTATTCTTACAAAAAAAAGTAGAAAATATTTGAGCTTTGATGGTATCAATTTTACACTGACAGAAAGATTTAAGATGGCAAGAAAAATTGCTTATTACAACTGCAGTGTTTTGTTATTTATTCATTCTAATAGCAGGTTTCTATTTGTTTCCTCAGAGCTTTTAAATGTTCATTGCAAAAGGCCATGAGGTTAAGATGCACAATAATATTTAATGGAAAAAAACTGAATTAATTCAAATATATATATATATATATATATATATATAAATGCTGAAGTGAATTAAATTAATTTGACAATTTTGGCCAAAGCAACTTGCTGTTTACTTTCTCACAGTGATTTAGCCACTTGCACAGCTGGTTGATGTTTAGTGGCTCAGTTCAGCCAGTTTAATCGCTGCTCAACCTGCTGCTCCAACAGTATTTAGACCAAATTGAGGTTTTAATATGATTTACATTACAGGGCATACAATCTTAAAAGATGCCAAAAAATTATATGACTACAGTGTAAGTGCATTTTTTTGGCCTGAAGCCATTGATATATGTTTGTATAACAGAGCTGGAGTTAAAAATAATTGCAAGAATAGAAACAAAGAAAATAAGCATCACTTTATCACCTCTTACTAGTAGATAGATAGATAGATAGATAGATAGATAGATAGATAGATACTAAAAGTGCACATGCATATACTTGTGTAGACATGCATTCCTACATGTGCACACACACACACACACACACACACACACACACAATCACATACATGCTGGGTGGTGGTGGTGGGGGTGATGGGACCCGAGATGATGAGCCCAGAAGCTTGACAGCTGGCAGGTGGTTCGTGGTTGGTGTTTCTGGTTGGAGCATTGTGAGGTCTTGGTGATGGACCCGCCAGTCTTCACTGTCCCCTGCAGTGCAATTCCCACACCAGACCCTGATGCGAGAGGTCAGGTTGCTCACTGTGGCACATCTGTAGAAGCTGGTGAGGACAGGGGGTGGAAGTCGAGCTCTGAGACTAATCCTCACCCGTTAATGTCATATTAGGCACCAACTGACCACTGAACATCAACCAGTGACAACAAGCGAAAACAAATCAACACTTTAACTCCTGGTTTGATTTAATAGTGTCTCACTTGAATAAAATTTGTTTTTTTTGTCCGTTTTTTAATGGATATAAGCAATAACTCGACACTGAAAAACTGATTCTTCCAGGTCTTCACAGCAACCCTCAGCAGGACAAGTGGGACAGGATACCGATGACTGAGTGATTCTTGCAGGTTTTCTATATGTACCTTCTGCTTGAAAAAGTATGCAGGCATCTGGCACATTTACAACTGAAATGAGCAGCAGACATGCATATTAGTTATGTTTCCATCATTAGCCTCCAGATATCTTTATGCAGAGATCAAACGCACCCAGATTAGCATTCAGATTTTAAGTGCTGTACTCTCTGTTTGTTATAGTTAGTTTAAAGGAACAAAAAAGGTCTGAGTAGCATCTTGCTATGAACATTGTATAATTTTGCTCCTAGGAAACACATTTTATTACTTCTTTGATATGCATGGTTACGAGATTAGTGGGGTAGAGTGTGCTGTTTATTGGACTCGGGGGGATTAAAGGAAACCGGTGATTTATATCTCTTTTCCATCACCACTCACTTAACTTTTTTGATCTCCGTTCTAATTCTTTTCTATCCGTTCACCGGACTAACAAGTGTAGGTTTTGCTTCCCGATGGGCTGCAGTCACGTGCAACACAGCTGTCCCCCTTGTCAGAAAATGTTATATATCAAAGCTCCTGCGTCATTTGTAATATTTCTGACAATTTGCTCCAGCTCTTGCATAGTCTGTACGCAGCACAGCCATCCAGCTACCGTCACATATTTCAGTATTACTAAAAATACAGATCGCTCATTTCCTTTTATATTTATCACTTTTTTAAATATTATGCAATATGTTTAACAGAGTTTAAAAGCCCAGTTAAAGCTGAACAACAAACTATGCAAATTACAGTGTTTGTCAGGGCTGCAGACTTTAAGAGGTACAGTAGGTGCTAAATTCAAAAAGTACCCAAATGGACACATTAGTCAGACAGATGGCACAGTGGCTTCTGGGGTGACGCTGGGCTGTGGTTTTGGATCCAGGGTTTGAGTCTGGCTCTCAGTGGAGTTTCCTGTTTCTCTGTGATCTCACTGGTTTCCTCCTACAGACCAAAGATGTGAATGGAAACCACGCTGCCACCACCACAAAAGCAGCTTCGCTGGTCCTAACCTTCACCTGCGCGGCAGGGAGACAACCAGGACGTGGCGCTCATGGAAACAGAAAATTACGTTACCAACAGAGTGATGTGACTTTTTTCAATTGCTTTTAGTGAACATCATTGGTAAGAAAATGTTCTTTTCCTTGAAAAAATCCATCTGTTTATTTAAACTGTCGGCACTAGCCTGTATTGCGGCAAATGGGGGGGAAGGAGGCTGTAGTCAAATGCAGTTTTTGGGTGGCTAAAGCAGGTGAAAACTGAATAATTATTTAGGCTCTTCTTGTTAGTGTCACACTGGTCTTTAGGCTATTATTATTTATTCATTTGCATCGTACAGCAGTCAGCTGCACTTTTTTTACCCATCATTATCTTTCTTAAGATTACATGGCAACTATACTTACTACTTACACTAATTTTGCTGCTCAAGATAAGCCTTGGGGGCCAAATGCCTGTGATACATCTCTGCAAACCCATCTCCTATAGTGTTAAAGTGCAAATCCTTTAAATGAAAGTAGTAACAACAACAACACACCACCAGTAATAATAATAATAATAATAATAATAACCGTTAAACAAAAGATAGTATTCCCCTCCAGGCAAACCTGGTCGAGTAAAGCTAGACATTCATTTATTGGAACCATTTTAATGTGAGTGACACTAAAACTGAACGCTGCATTTAAAACCCCTTCAGTCTGCCAACCATTTCACTTGCAAATTTAATTACCAGATTTCACAAATTTCCTCAAAAGAGTTCCACTTTCATGGAAACATTACAAGTTAGTCCAAAAGTGTAATAAAGCAATACATTATAATTACTTTTTGTTTCAGTTTTCAGAGTTACTTTTTGAAGAGCTAGTAAAACGTTTATTATTAACACTTTTGTTTGACTATTTGTTGTATAAATATTTGTTATAATGTGTATACCTTTTGCAGTTTACCAGCAAAAGCTATTTACCATAACATCAAGTGTTCTGGAAGTACTTAGGATCTGTGTAATTTTCCCTGGCAGAAAACTCTTACAATGTTTTGGCAAATTATTGGTTTATTTTACACGCTTTTCTTCCAGAACCCCTGCCAGGTTGTGCTTAATGGCGACATATTCAGGACTGTATATCTCTACAGTTATTATACTTCTTAAATATATATTGATTCAGAAGTTTTTCTTTTAGTTTATAATTTATATTAAATTTGCATTGTAAATATGTAAATTCCACAAAAACACAGTGAGAACCGTTGCTGCTTCACAGCACCTGGGTGGTCGGGTGTTGGGTCAAAGCCAGCTGTGTGGCTGTGGGTGGCCCCCCTGCGATGGATGGGCATCCCATCCAGTGTACAGTTTCATAACCTGGTGCCCAGTGACCCGTCGATACTACCATAAAGCTCTGGATAAGTGTGGGTGAATGGAACAGACATAATGGAGGGGAGTTAGACAGACACACATTTCACCTGAGATATTCAGGAATGTTACCACACTCAGTGGTACAACAGCAGGGACCCACTTGATCAGCAACCTTTGAGTTACGAGTCCATGTCCACCATCCTACTCACCATGTGTGCTGTGACACTGGGTACAAAGACTGCTTTTCAATCGCACTACAATATATGCTATTGTACAGCACTAAAAATTGTTCATATTTTCATGTGCAAATGTATGCAAATAAAGTTAGGCGTGAAATGAATGACAGGAGATTAAACAAAAAAGGCAAGAAGAATGTTAGAATGTGAAATACAAAACCAGATGTGATTCACTTATTCCTATTCGTAGATAAAGAAAGGAACTAAAAGTTTTGCAAAGCGGTTGCATAGCAACCAAAGATAATTATCCTCTAGCTGAAGCAACAATAATATTAATATTGCTCAAATGTATTCCACCTACCCTCCGTTTCCCCCTGGACGGAGGAAAGCCTCACTATATATTTTGAAGATTAGCTGGGTCACGTATAGCTTGGCTTCATCGGGGATGGACCTGGTGCTCAAAAATCCATTCATTCTTCTCCCCACTGAGACTGGAGGCTGGGAAAAGGGGGAGTAAGCTGCGCTCAGGGCATTTTTGTGAAGAGGAGTCATCAGACACAAACGGCCAACAGTTGGCATAACAACATTCAAATAGCTGTACCAGTAAAGTCATCCTTAAAGCTGGATAGAGTTCTGGAGAGTCTAATCCATGGTGAGATCTACAATTCTTTCATGGTAAGAGAAGGTGGGGGGTAGTGAGGTCAGAGGCAGAGTGTGCGTATGTACATGATACTCACAAGTTTTCTTGCTCCACACACACACACACACATACACACACACACACACACACACTTCGGTGATGTAAGGAAAACACAGTTTAATGATGTATATTTTGTTTTTTCCCCTTTCCACATGACTAGCATGGGTGCCTCACTCTCTGCTGTGCCCGCCTGTCTGACACCGCTAACAGTACTGATGTACTAAATGCAATCACCTTAATGGTCAACAGTTTGGCATTTACAGTATATAATGTGTCATTACTATTTACCTTTCCACGGCTATGCCTTGCTGACTCGATCATCACCGGGTAAGTCAACTAGTTAATAATGAAACAGTAGTGGTGGGAATTTATCAGCAGGAAACTGAAGCTGGAACTTGAATGTCTGAACCCTGACGGTGGAACCCTGACAGCCAACTAAAATCTGACAAAAGAATATTAAGAATTGAGCATTTATTTGAAAACTGACAAAGGAATATTGACAACAGAACACTGACAATGCGACACTGAGGATAGAATATCGACACTGGAAAAAATGATAAGGGATTTCTGAAGATGGACATTTGTCAACTGACCACTGAAAAAAAGAATATTGACAGCAGGATATTGACAATGGAGTATTAAAAACTGAATAGTAAAAGTGGAACAGGGATAGTGGATGTAGCTTCGGTGCCTCACGGCTCCTGAGCTATGAAAAGGGGCTTCGATTTGAGTCCAGCTCAGTGTGTGTGTGGAGTTTCCACAGCCCCCCTGTGTTTGTGTGGTTCCTCAGGGTGCTCCAGCTTGCAAATCCATCTTTCAGCATTAACAGCAAGCAGTTTGTTTGTATTTGATGATTGTGTGTCAGTCAGCTGAATCTTTTCTTTGCAGAGTTATTAGTTCCCGGTCATGTTAGTCTTCCCTACAATCACTACTGGGACAAACTGCCACCTATGAAGACCTGTGCACATATGTATTCTGCAACAGAAGTGTGTATTTTAGCATGAACATGGGATAACACACCTTCAGGTCGGCATTAAACACAAACTGTTGTCTGTTTCCTTGTTATTAATACAAATCCAAACACTGCGCTCTGCATTAATGAGCCGCAGGACTCCGGAAGCCGACGGGGTGGCAGTAATTTATTTATCCCTGTGAAAGAGGACTTTCCAGCTTCTTCATCTGGATCTTCAGTGGTCAGCAATGCATCATCTCAGCAGGTTGTTTCAGTTTTGTCTGGAACCAAAATTAAACTGAAGTGAAGGAAATTTTGTTTTTTACACATATGTTTAACCCCACAGTCAAAGGCGAGTCTCTTATTCATAATCTTTCAGTTTACGTGACCATCACAGTGAAACTCGGAAAAATTCAGTCGCTTAATTTAACTTGACTTTCAGCCTAAGCTAATGATAGAAATGATAGAAAATATCGTCAGCACTGGCTGTTGTTGTTGATCAGCAAGGTCAGCACAGGTGTCTGATGCGCACCTGGTAATGGTCTTTAATAACCTTAATGGTGTGAACTCTGAACCCCACCCTCACACACACGCACTAACACACTTGAATCTTGTCATTCATAAGTAAGAAAAATCAGCCACATATTTGGTCAAAAACAGGTATGAAGTAATTAGTTATTAATTTCATTCATATCTGCAAAACGTCATTAGTCACAGACTTGTATCTCAAGGGAAACCTGTGTATTTTATGCAGAGAGAATATATTCTGATGCAGACAGTTGACAACCAGGGAACCGTTTTCACTGGGAAGGGAGAACACATGGAGACAGAAGCACAGAATCTCATTCCTGTGGTTTCCCAGAAACCTGTTGTGTGTTCATGTTCCACAAAGATGCCCTTACCAGACAGTAAATTAATATTATTTGTGCCTGTAAAACAAATTACAAAATAACATCCAATTGAAGAAGGATATTAATTGAGTAGTTTGGAATAATAAGCTGGTCTGTGTCTCAGGTAAGGGACTTACATTGCCTCCTGACTAAGGAATTGTGTGTGATTTATGGCACTGAAAAAGCTTCTTCATGTACAGTATATGATGCTATATATCATACAATTATTGTGTGACTTTAGACTAAAGCTTTGCAAAATTTTTATCAAATAACATGTGTTCTACATGAATTAATTGCCTATTAAAAGCTTACAAAGAATGTGTACATCTATCACTGTTGGTTTTTGAAAATGCAAATGAAGACGATGCAGCAAAAATGTCACAAAATCTCAGAGGTTTTCCGACACTACAGCAGGAAAAAGCTGAGGAACTGTAGAAGAGGAGAGGAAGAGGATGGCGTTTGCAGTTGAACCTTTTCAACTCCATAGCATCTGCACTTTGAGCAGCGAGGCCACTGATGCATGTAGAAGCAAATATGTGCTAGAACTCTCAAAGACAACATTATATACCAAGCAACTTTAGCTGAGTTTTATGAAACATGTTCAAATACAGCTGGCATCAAAGGACATCTGAGTGAAACACAGACACGCAAAAATATTTTATAACTTTCACAGTAGAAGCAAAGTAGAAAAAAAGTGTTTATAGGATCACAGAATTTTTATAATTTAAATTAAAAATTGCACAAATCCAAAAATATACAATAAATAAATATAAATTAAAAAATAAACAAAAAGGAATTTCTTCACAATGTTTATGTTTTCATGAATACAGCTGCACAATCATGTTATTTGAATGACCTTTATTATCTGTTAAAGGTCAGCAGCTGAATTTTATTGGTAAAATGACTCCTGTTGGAAAACGTACTAAAGGAAAAGTAAATGAAAAACCGTGGTGTGTGGTGTAAATGCGTCTACTGCAAAAGAATATTTTATTCTGTAAAGTGTTTTCTACTGCCTTTCTTTGGGAATCAGTAATTACTTTTTCTTAGTCCTTTATAAATGTCACAAGCAGCATCTAAAACTTCTATAACTGAATGGGGGGGCAAACAGAAGTGTTATCACCCCTCCCACCTCAGTTACTGACACTGAACTATTTAAACGCTGTCAGAACACTTCATTATAATGTACAATTTCATACATTTTCAAGTCATTACAGATTCCCTTCTTGACTTATATAGGGCCACAGTGCTCAGTTTGAATAAAAAAACGACTATAGTAGTTTTTCATTTGAGGCCTGAGAGATTGTATGATGTGTTTTGCAGTCTGCAACATGAGGAGCTGAAGACAAAGCAATATGTTGAACCACTGTAGAATCATTCAGGCACATGACAGATGTTTTAATACCACATCCGTGCAAACAGGAAAAACCACATATTAGCATCATCTCCGGGAGCACAGTGGAGCTCCTGGGCTGTGGTGGGGGAAGCAAGTTGAAATTTAGCTCAGTTTGTGTGAAGGTTGCAGGTTAACTCTGTGTTCGAGTGGGTTTACTCACACAGTTCAAGTTTGTGTGCTTCAAGTGATCTGGTATCGTATACTTTTTTTTGGGGTTATTGTGTGAAAGTACCTGTGTACTATGAGACTATGATGCTGTGGGCTGCTAGCCTGTTGAGGGTATATCCTGCCGCACATGTTTTGGAAAACCAAGATGGCGGCACGGCACTTGGACTGTCCATGACTGATGTGAGGAGGACTCTGGCAAGAGTCAGCATCCGGAAACCGGCAGGTCCAGACAGCATTGCCAGCTGTAGGACAAAGGTGGAGGTCTTCACCAAGACTTGGATTGTCCATAAGTGCTTCAAAATCACCATCATCACCCCGGTTCCCAAGAAATCACCTGTGTCCTGCCAGAATAATCACCGTCCCCTTGCACTGCGCCCAGTCACCATGACCCAGGTCCCACATCAAGGCCAGCATCCCACTTTCCACACTAGGCCCCCAGCAGTGGTCCTACAATCCCCAACAGATCCCCTGAGGCACCATCACCAATGCAGGACATGTGACCCTGACGCACCTGGGGGTAAAGTATTATTTTCATACTCCAAAAATAATGTGGACATGGTATTTTCATGCAGGCTTCATCAATGACAAATGGGAGTCAATTTCAGCACAGTTCTTTAGCAAAAGTATAGCAAATATAAACCAACTGTGCTAAAGTAACAGTTCAATGTTTTTCACTTTAGTGCAAACATATACGTTTTGTTAATTTATTTATGGCTGGTAAATGCAATTCTTTTTTTCATGTTTGCACAATATAGCATTAAAACTGATGACACAGGTATACTGTGAAAATAGAACAAAGAACAAATGTGAAAATTGGTCCTCCTTCCTAAACAATACACATAATTCCAGGTCTGGCAGCCCTACATGAAAATGTCGAGTTTTATTGCTGGAAAAGAGATTTTTAAAGAGACAGTTTAAAAAGACCTGAAAATTTGTGGTTGATGTAGTGTGATAACAGTTGGTGGAATGGGGTGGTGAAGAGGACTTATGATCTAGCAGCTTTTCTGCAATTTCTGCTCTTCCAGCTGCTTGCACAAAGTCCTCCCCCAGGAATACCAGCTGCTGCTGTAAAGCTCACAGGGGGCGGGTGCGGCTCACCGCACGTTTCTCCTGGCTGGGCACATACATTCACCCTGCTAAGTGCACAGATATTAGCTCACATACACCACTGCTATGCATTTCTTCTTATGCTCACATGAGGACTGTAAAATCTGATCATTTTTAGCTCAGATTTATTGTTCAAACTTTGCATCAGTTCAGGTTCAAAAATCTGTAAGAACAGGAATATTTCTTAAGCACTTAAGCAGGGTTTATTACTGCAGCTTATTGTCTAACAGCTCAATATACAGTATTGTGCAAAAGTCTTAGGCACCTGTGGGAAAAATGCTATAAAGTGAGGATGGTTCCAGAAATAATGCCATGAATACTTATTAATCAATAAACCTTTTAAAAAGTGCAGTAGACAAAAAAACCTCAATCAAATCAATATTTGGTGTGACCACCCTTTGCCTTTAAAACAACATCAATTCTCTTATGCAAACTTGTATGCACTTTAAGGTAGAGGTTGGTTCTTGGTTCTTCTAAACATTTTGAGTAACTGGCCACAGTTCTTCTGCAGACTGACTGTCTCTGCATGTACTCCCAGACTGACTTGATCATGTTGAGATCAGGGCTCTGTGGGGACCATACCATCTGTTGTAGGATTCCTTCTTTTCACTGAAGATAGTTCTGTATGACTGAGGTTGGGTGTTTGAGGTCATTCTCAGGCTGCAGAATGAATTTGGGACAAATCAGAAATCTCCCTGATGGTAGATAAGAATCTACCTATACTTCTCAACAGTACATTGAAGTTGCATGCCTAAGACTTTTGCACAGTACTGTATGTTCACCTTCTCCACAGTGTGGCAGCTGAGACTGTCACAGGTACCAAGGTATACAAATAAAAATATATGTATTACAACTGCAGATGACTGCAGAGTGTTTAGCTACAGGGGCCCTGAGCTGTGGAGCTCCACTAGATGTGAGAGAAACGCGTTTAACCTCAGGTTTCAAATGGAGACTGAAGACTCACAACATTGTCAGCTTGTTGGGTTGTCTAATGATCCACTCCATCTGTCTCCTTCTCTTCCCATTTCCTGGTTCTGATCTTTCACATCTCCCTCTCTCACTGCCTAGTGTCTGTCTTTGCTGACAGAAAACCTGCTTTGGTTAACTGACCTTCATTTGTTCTTGTAGACCCTTTCAGGCCAGACCCTTTGTGAAGAGCGGTGCTGGGAAACAAGGGAGGTGTGTGAAGCCTGGATTCCCAGGGGTTTATTTTTAATCAAATTTCTTTGTGTAAGTTTCTTGTTTTCCTATCCTTAGTTGCCAGTTGGCTTCCTTGTACAGTAAGTGCTAGAAAAGTACGTTGCTGGTCTGTGTTTGTTTGAGTTATGAAGTTAGCAGCACTGCTGCCTCCCAGCTCCAGGTTTGTGGCTTCAGCTCCGGCCCTCGCTGTGTCACTTTCCTCCCAAGAGTTGGAGACTCTTCACTGCCTGTGGGTTGTGACCATCATAACGTTTCACTTTCCTGCCAGTAACATCCAGTAGTAACAGCTTCCCTGTACCTGCAGGTTTCTCTGTTTCTGCCTCCCTTTCCACGGCCACAGACCGGTGCACGTTGCTGACACGACTGAAAAATTAACCTTTCGGATCTTCTACATTTTTTGCAAACATTTTAGACTTCTTTTTCCCCTTTTTATTTTATTTCAGGTGCATTTTACATCCAGCAGGAAAGAGTCTGAGTGCAGAGAGGGACAGAACTGTAACTGTCCCACCATGGGTGTGTTTTTGTACTTTAATTGTTTTCATTAAAGTGCCACATATAAAACATAGTGTTATGAAGCGGGAAGGAGGTTCAGCTTTTTGCTCCTGGAGGGAAAACATGTTCCTCCATGATTTGAAGGCACAACTGGAGCCACGTGAGGTGCCTGTGAGACAGTGATATGGCTCCATGGGCCACACTTCTGCAAGGCTCACCTGGCCTGGGCTCTGGCTTCTGTGGTGCTCCAGATCTTCCTGTGTCAGCCTGGACTCCCTCCTCTTTTCATCCTGCTGTGTAGAGACATGCTCTTCACAACTGGCAACTCAGAATTTCCTCTGCAGTGCAATAAAGTTGTGTGAGTGAACATGACTTGTGTTGGTAACTTGTGACAGACTTGAGGCTCTTAGTTCACTCCACTTTAGAGAAGCTCAGTCAACACCTCTGTGTTAATATCACCCTGGGACGGATGTGACCTCGAAACACGGTAAGGCAGATCACTACCACCACCAGAGCGTTCTGCCTTCTTCAACCCTAAACTTCTCAGGCTTCTAAATAAAGCACTGCTACTCAAATACATAGTTGGTGTCTACCCACTGTGGGGGGTGAAGCGATTGTGGACCCCCCTGGGTTCACTGTGTTTAGGATCTTTGACCGGGGTGCTCCGTGGGTACAGGTGAAAATAAAACTTATCTTGCCACAAAGGCGGGTTGTTAAAATCGTAAGAAAGTATCTGAATGTTCCAAGATGTGGCCTTTGCACTACAAAAGCACATCAACAAAGCAACATAGATATAAGATAACAGAGTTTCTGTTCAGACAACACCTCACACACACCCACCGGCCCAGGGGTCTGATTGGCAGTGGTGAGTTTACCTCGATCCGGCCTGCACCATTTGCCTATTACTGATACATACAAGGAAAGAAACGGGATGATTCTTTTATTTGTCTTCACCTGTGTTTCACAGAATAAGTTTAATTTGTTTACTTTTTTATTCATGTCTTCACAGCACCAGCACCTATTTCTGCCCAGCATCCTTGACAGACTCTGGATACAAAAACTTTTCAATGCAGGTCCCTTAAGTGGCTCCAGTCTCACGTTTGTCCCAAAACAAAAATTTGAACGGGATTTTGCTTCCACTTAACCTTTTTACTTGGTTGGTGGCCTGGACTCAAGAGGTTTAGTTCCTTGATGCTTTGCAGTATCTCCTTTCAGTGGTCAGCAACACACAGGGACTCATCAGCCTCTGTTAGCGTCCACAGAACACAGTTCCCTTCCTGTAGAAGAGCAGCAAACAGGGAGGAGAACTGGTTTTGCTTCTTTTCCTTAGTAAAACCTCATAATATGGGTGTAAAGCAAAACCGAGAATGTTTTTCCACAATCTCAGACTGGCACATGACACTCAGAAAGAGAAAGGCAGTTGTAAGAACTAAAGTGTTTTAGCAGTTGGTTCCCTCTTCTGCTTTGGCAACCGGCAGAATAATTTAACTTTCCCATGTCCATTTGAACACAGCCAGTTCCTCCTGTCAAACCTGCTTCAAATTTCCTCAAGAATCTCCTCAGTCCTCTATTTGTTATTTTCAGAAATGAAACTATAGAGTTTAAATACCAGCAGGTCAGTGGTGTTTTGTTAAACCTGCTGGGCACTAAGGTCAGCACATTTGTACCATTACAGTATAAGGTGATAACCATTCACATTTCTCACTTTTGCGTACTTCCTAGCGATGATACGGAAGCGTAGGAAAGAGTTGAACACAGCACGTGACCCCACTCACTGCAAATCCCAAACAGACCACCCACTGCAGCCGGCTGCCGGGTCTTTTCAGAGGGAGCCTCTCACAGGAGACCCACATGGGCGCAAATCACACAGGACAAATGAAAGACAGCAAAGAAGCTGAGATTAAACCAGTTTGAGACATCATTTTTCTGGCATACCAATTGACTCAGCCAGCCATTATCCTTGGTAGCCCCCCCTCTCCAGTCGAGTGCTTCCAGAGGCCCCTCAATAGCCCATTTATTAACGTCCCTCTTTTCAGGACTTAGCAACACAAACGTGTATTTACATCTTGTTTGTTCCCTCCAAAGCTGCCATTGTCTCCCAGCAAGACAATGCATGTGTTTTTTTCTCTCTTCTCGGAATGATCTGGATGATACTAGACCAGGACACACCAGCCCTTTGCTGCATCGCCTATAAGAGAAATGCAAGCCAGGTGCACTTCATACATCTTTCTGCAGCCAGGATAACAAAGTGCATCTTTCTCCCCTGTTTCTCCACTCATTATCATGCACACCTGCTTACTGCAAAGTCCTCCTTTTCATCCTGCATTTTCTTTAACCACAAATACATCACTGCTTTAAACTCTTTATTCATAGTTGTGGACTGTTTTGCTGTCTTACTTTTCTTTCTGGAATATTTTGCCTCCTGTTTGTCTGCATAACTTTAAATAGTTATTTATGCATTTATGGAACTTGTCGTTACTATAGTTATTGCAATATGCCAGGTGCCATAGCAGTTCTCTTTGTAACGCACAGATTCTTATGTTTTTACTTTCACCTCTACATTACTCTGTGTTTCTTTGGTTTTACCCACAAAAATGTCCACATCATAGAATTAAACAAGATGGCTGTATTGCCTGTCCAAGATCCACTCTTCAAGCTAAGCAGCCATGGCTTTTTGCCATCTATTTGATAAATTTTCTTGACAGGCTAAGAGGTATAAATGGCAGAATGAACATCAGCCCAACAGTCTCTACTCTGTTCTCACTTTGCAGGTTTATTTAAACTTCTGGATTCAAACTTCAGACCACAGATTCTACATTTAAATGTCCCAAAGATTGCGTACCTTCAAGCAAAATTTCCCCTGTCCAGCTTTTGAGTTTCAAAGATTCTTTTGATGCATCCAGATTGGATGCACCTGGTGCTGGTTTCTGTCTAACTTTTCTGTCCTGCTTTTTTTTGCGTTTTCTTGCTATGGGTGTGGAAACTCGAGGGCTACAGGTTGCGCTGTGGACTTTCAGACATGCCAGCACTGAAGATATCAGGTGACTGTGAGCAACAGCTTTGTGGTTCTCACAGGATCTGCAGGGGACAGCGGACTTATGGCTAAATTTAAAAGCCATATTGAACCCGAAGTCGAGTGCAGTACTGTCCTCAGCTCTCACTCTGCTCCATTAACTCCGAAAGAAACAACGCAGACAATTGACCAGATACCCTCGAACACCTCTGATGTCCTACTTGCCATCAGTTATTCCCACAAGTTTTCTTTTCTGCTGCAGGACTCCACAGCTGCTTGCTGGGGGTCTCTCAGGTTAATGGGGGAGCATTTGTGCTGCAATTCCTCAACTATGTCATGTTTTAAGTATTCCTGGATGGGTTTTTTTTTCCACGGTTTCTCATCTATGGCCACAGTCTCATTCTTTGTCTATTTTTCCAAAGCTATGATACAAAATTGGATTTCTGGGTTGTTCAAAGGAACAGAATGTCCATTTCAGTTGTGCCTCTTACTCAACTCAATGGCACTTCAGGATTTAAAACCTTAAAAAGAACCTGTTTCCTAGGCTCTGCCATCTTACAGACTCTCCTGGCTGGAATACTACGTTCTGGCTTTAGAGGGCTTGGACCAGCAATGATATTCATTTATAACAGTGTGTCATCAATTCAGTGATTTATTTATTTGTTTGCTTATTCATTTATTGCAAGGTTTAGAATAAAGTTGAAAATCTGGGACAAATCTTTCAGGTCTTGGTGTCTAACAAACTTTTTTATGTCAACGGGCCCAAACTGCACTGGTACTGACAGTAAGAGAGGGGCACCGACCCAAAGTGACAGCGGCAAAGACAACAGCAGCCTGCAGTTTTATTCCCCTTGTGAGACTCCAGTAAGAATTAGACAGCTGGGGAGTTAATGCCGTTTACAATGCATTCCTTCCCATAACTGTCATAAAACAATTTATAAATCAACAGAATCACATTAACTGTCAAAAGGAATGCAGGGGTGCAAATCCTCCCCAGGGGCTGCTGTGGATACAGTTAGCAGAAGGTTCCAGATCAGGGATGTAACCGTTGTGTTTTCTCCCTGGCTGCTTGCATAATGAGGCAAGAAGTTTTAATTTTAAATTTTTAAAAAGTCAACCATATGCTTTCTCAAGCTGGGCCAGGATTTTATCAGCCTACATTAATTGGCAACTCCTCAACACTCCTTACTGTGGTATCTGCAGTCATGTGAGCTCTGGGTTGACTTTAAGCCCCCAAATAACTGATGTTTAACTTTTCCAACAGCTTGTGCCCCGGGATCCATTTCCTCAAATCTTCAGTGATGCCCAATCTCTGGTGGCACCTCAAAATATAACCCAAAGGTCCCTCTGTTTATAAATACATGCGTTTCCCATGTCTGGCAGTTATTCTCACTTCCTGCAGGAGCCTCTTTGTGTCTGTATGGCTGCAATTAATGGACATTTCCACCATAAATTCTGTTAAACCTGACATTTCACTGATTCCTCTGATGTCTTTTCATTTAATTTCATTCACATTTTTCACTTCATATTTTATTTCACGTGTCCTATAAATAATTACAGCACAGCGATATGTCTTTGGAGAACACTTAATGCAGAGAACTGACAAATTGTATAAATGCAAGGTAAATGAGACAGTTTCAAGTGATTGTTAAAGAAAATCAATACATTTTCATAAACTACATATCCAATAGGAATCACATCCTTTACTCTTCTATGCACATGTATTTCTAGAATATTACACGCAGATATTTTTATTAACTAACTAGGAAATCAAGTGAAATTGATTGTTTCCATTTTATTAGATAAGTGAAAAAGAAATAAAGGAAAAAGACAATGCAGGTATTAATGAACGTTTGCAATTGTTCGCATTAGCATTTTAATACACAGGGGCCACTGGTTGACCACTTTCTAGCAAGCTGAAGGTCACTGGTTCTAAGGTCCCATCCTGCTGTAGTCCCCTTGAAGAAGATATTTATCAAGGATTTCTCCAACACCCTTCTGTAATAATGAGAAATAAGTACAAGCAGCTTGTTGTTGTTGTAAACATCTCCAAACTGCTCCATAAACTTGCGTCATACCCTCCGTCTCCATCTCTTCTGTATCTCACTACATACTGCAGACAACTCTTTGTCTAAAATATGCAGCAAAAAATGTAGTCAAACTGATTATGTTTCAGTGATTATATCTGTATCTAACATTCTTCATCTCTTGTTAAATGTTTGCCATTGTATGGCCAAAGGGGCTACAGCAGGAAGCACAGGCAGTGGGTTTAGATCCAGCTCAGTGTGTGGAGGGTGTTTGTTCTCTCTGCATTCGTGCGGTTTTCCTCTCACATTCCAAACACAGGTGTTTCACCTGAGCTGGGGAATCAGGGTTTCCTCCGCTGTGTTTATGTTGTACTGCGATGTGCAAAAGGGTGAATCAGTGTATGGAGTTTGGTTTGTTAGAGCATTGGTAGGGTCCAGACCACCAAGATCCTGACCAGGATGCCGTGGTTAAGCTGATGGATGATGGATGATGGATGTCTATCATTGTTAGTTATGTTGGGTAATGGTGTCGGCTAAAGATTAATTAATAATCATTGCGTGAATCCATTGGAAAAAATGCGCTAAAGTATTAATTACTAATATTATTAATGTCTACATTTTTGATGTTGCTAAGGTAGGACGTCTCACATTTCGGGTGTAACTGGTTCACTCTCAAGTTTCGCTTAAGGTGAGACTTGGATTCAGGTGAGTGGGACACAAAAAATGTCCACAAGCAACAATGTCTTTATTTATATTTTAGCCAAAAGTCTTTGTTTACATCACACACTTCATTTTGGCATTTTAATTATATTCACTTCAGTCTGTTCTTGAATGACCTGTGGAGTCTATAGTACCAAGGAAATTATGTAAATAAATCTTGAACTTCTGCAGAAAGTGGGCACAGGCAAAACTGGATTTAAAAAAAATAGCTGATACTATTTATTAGGTGAAATATCTTCATCCACCATTGACCTTTACAAGCTGATTTGTGCACATCAATAAACCCTGCTGGTTTATTTATTTATCTCTTTACTTTAGTGTGAATATCACACTTGTTCTGTTTCTTGTGGTCTTTCTCCAAGGCCATAGCAGGAGTTTTAATGATATATTTTATGACGCTGAGGCTGTGGAATGTCCTGCGAAAGCGAGGAGCTGTGGAGCATCGCTGTGCTCAGAGATGGAGGCAAGAAGTGACAAGAGATTTGGGCAACATGGCAGCGCTCAGAGCATCTCGCCTTGTGCATTTTCCTTTCTTACCCGGGAACTTGTCCAGCTTTTCAGTGGGACATATTACTCTAAATTAATGCCACAATCCATTAATTTCAAAGGTTTATTTATATATTTATGTGCGCAGTAGTTCAATCTGGGAAGGAGGGTTTGCTGTTGTCTGAGGCTGAGACGTGCGGATAAGGATGAGCTGTTTTGTCAGTTGAGCCCGAAGTTGATTTATGTTTCTGTGCCGCTGACGGAGCCACGGTGACGGTTCCTCTGCGCTTCACCCCAGTGAAAGGTGGACAAAAACACAGTTTCACACAGTCACAAATTTCTATGACAAAGTTCGGCAAGTTGTTTTCACAGTCAGACTGGTGTGAGCCACTGTTTCGTGAGAAAAGGTTCGCTGTGAAAAATACGTGGTTAAAGGGAGCCATCTAAAATGTTAAAAAAAGAGCAAATCATCATTAATAATGGATAAGCAGCTGTAGCTCGAGTCAATTACATTTTATTTAGAAATCAGTGTTTGGGAAAAAACAGGTTTTTAGAGAAACACAGCTTATTCAGGGTCCTCTTGGCAGTTGCCCTTGGAGCTGCAGGAAGCTGTGATTTGAACTAAAACACAAAAATCTCTTCCAGTCTCTTTTTAATCCTCCCTTTCCAGGCTCCCCATTGACTGAGCCGCATACATTCTGCTCAAACATATCATGTAAACATGATTTTCTAATTTCTCCTGCAGCGAACACAGACGGGCCAGCTTTACATACGTCAATCAGTCTGTTCATTTAAAAAAAATCAGTATATTTAGAGTAAAGTTTAATTCATTGTTAACTGTCATGCTTAAATATCTCTTAAATGCAACCACCACAAACCTGCGTTATTTCAAAACAATACAGAAACCAGAACAGAAACTAATTATGTGGTTCTGTATCTCTCCTTGTGCTGAACGAATTATTGTTCTACTGAAAATGAACTTAAAGTGTAAAATCTTAACTTGAGAGACACATTGGTTATGGTTTGTGTGCCATTACGTTGCCTGCAATATGGAATATAAGGACTGCGAGGATCGTCCTGAAGCACCTGCAGGAGTCGGGGGGGGGGGGGAGGCCCCACGCAAAGGATAGAGATGTTTGCGTTTCCTGCATTCTGGTTCCGTTTGCTGCTACCTGAACAGCACGGAGAAGTTTGAGAAGCAAGTGTGACCCTGTGGAATCTACCAGGTCAGTTTTCTCAACACTAATTCCACCAGTGATCCTCACCTACAGGGGCAAAGTCAACATTTGCCTCTGCTGAGCCATGCGGTGGAGTCAGTTGACTCTCCTGCCAGTTCACATCCCAAAGACAGCAGCAGATCTAACATTTGCGCAGACAGCCATCTCAGTAGCCGTGCTTTCGATTTCTGCCATCTTTGCTTTCAGCATTAAAACAAAGCAGCACAGCACTGGTTAAATCGAAAATTTGGCTTCTTTCACGTGTTTTATTTTGCTTTGTCCATCCATCCATTTTTTTTAACTGGTTGTGGTCATGGTGGTCTGCAGTCTAACCAGGATTTAAACCAGCGCGCGCGCGCATGCGCACGCACACACACACACACACACACACACACACACACACAATGGACAGTTTAATCACCTATTATCCTATGTTTGGACTGTGGGAGGGAACCAGAGCACCTGGAGGAAAGATACAGACACAGGAGGATGGGCAAAGTTAACTGAGAAACAGCAGAGCTACTTCACATCACCTGACATTAATGGCAAAAAATACATTTATTTGCAAGATAAATATGAACAATCATGTTTTGCAGGTTGGAAATTCACTACCAAATATGTTCCAGTGCTGCATACAAACACAAAATCCTGTAGTTTGCTATAAACGTGCCGAATGGCAGAAACACATTTACGAAGATGAAGCCGGTTATGAAGATGAGCAGCAGTTGAGCTAAATGTTGGAGAACCGCAGTGCAATGAGGGGCAACAAATGAGTAAAATTTGCCAGTGAACAAACCTGACTGGCACTTCTGCACACAGCACATTGTGTACATTTCTGAGGCAAAGTGACAGTGAGGTGGCCTCGCCTCACGGTGAGAGGGAAGCAGTGTGTGTGTGTGTGTGTGTGTGTGTGTGTGTGTGTGTGTGTTTCCTTTTATTGTTTTCTTCAGTTTCAGTGCACTCAACATATCTTCCTTCTTGGGCCATTTCAACAGACCCTCCATCACTTCGGTGGCCCTCAAACAGAGTGGAGTAGAGATAATTTACTGTTGAATGGTAAATGTGAGGAATCAGGAATAGAGTTTCACAGTTTCCCGGAGGAACCTACTTAACCCCCAATATCTGTCATTTACCTGACAACTTTCTACTGTGTGTAATAGATCTATTGCTTATTGTGGCAAAGAGCACAAGGTCTCAACTTTTCAGATGTATGGAAATGACTATGTGCAAAATGTATTTTTTTATGCATCTTACAGAAAATTTGCGCTTCACTTTAATGGAGGGTTTGATTTGGACTGTTGTCCTTATGACTTCCCGTGAAATAAACCTCTCATATTTCAAAAATATTTTAACATTTCTGTTAAAATGTTGGATCTTGATGTTAAACTTCTGTGCTGCATTACAGCCAAGAAAAGTCCAGCACTGTCCAGAAGTACTATGTTCCAGCAGTATTCACTCTGTGTGGTATTACCTTGTTTTCCCACAGCCAGAGGCTTTTCAGGAGTGGAACAAAAACAATTACCACCAGTTAAGCTCAAATGGAATTTGCAGTGATTGCTGTTTCTGGTAACTCTCACAGACACTCGACTAAAAAGCACCCAGGACCGACGTTATTTTTAATGGGTCATAAAGACAACTTCACCCCAGTCTCCTTATTGTGCGTCACTCATACATGAATTAATGAATGATGAATTTTATTTTGAATCCTACATTTATTTTAATCATACATTTATATGCCTGGGAATTTTTGTATTTTTACCACCTACTTAGTGCTGGACCAACCTAAAGGTGAAGAGACAAGTGGCTCCAAGAAAATCTTAACTGTGTCAGTTGACTCTTCCTTGCACTTTATATGCCACCTATTCATCATTTTTATTCATTTAATCAAACATTTAGTACATAATAAACATTTAACAATAAGCTTTTTAATATATTTTGAATTATGATAACCACAGTGAGAGAGAAAACCATGTCAAATAAATTCCAGTATGTCTTCCTGAACCGAAGGACATTAGCTTTACTGTGAGAGTAACCTGACTGTTATCAGAGCTGAGGAAACCTGTGATATGGATTAAAACTGGAAGTCTTTTCAAGTCAGTTTTTCGATCTCATCATCCATGTTATATACATTCTGCTAAAAATTTTCATCTCTATAACCATCAAGCTCAACTTCTGTTTTGCTGTCTGTTCTTCATGCAGAGCTTGAAGATTCAGAGGATACAGATGATTTGAAATTTGGCACACAGGTACTTCTCACCCTACAAGAGGTCTTCACACACACACACACACACACACACACACACACACACACACACACACACACACACAGGCATGTTTAAATATTTGTTATATATGCAACCACAATAGTGAATCTTTCTGCTGGCAGATTAAAATATGATAAATAAATGTTTCTTTGACGTGGGATCAGAGAAACGTAGTTTCAGTTTTGCGGTCATTTTCATGGCTGTTTTTGTGCTTTTCTGTTTAATGGTGGACTACACCTGCTGCAGGGCTGTCATAATGCTCGCCACTGCTTTGCTCACCAATTTCAATTTCTTTCAACTGTCTCATATTGTTTTTTTCTTTTTCTTTCAAACTAGGTGTAAACCCAGGTGCACCACAGCATCTAAATTTCAGTTTATTATAGTGAGCATTTCATTCTAAAGTATTTCCAGTGAGCTGCACTTTAAATTGCTTCCACTTGAGCTGTAAGGAACATCCCTCGCTGCTCTACATCTATTCAACACCAAGATCCATGTTACAACTGGGACCTAAACTTCTGAAAGAAGCCAGATAATATTACAGAATAATAAATAAACAGTAAGTTTCCTGTTCTAGTTAAGAACTTTTTGCTAGAAGTTACTTTTTCAGGTGTGGATGAATCAGAGCAGGTTTTTACTGTAGAGACTCAGTTCAGTGTGACGCCCACACAACTTTACTCGGTTCAGGACATTCCTACATGTTTGCACCTTTGCTGCGTGAAATGTTGTCGAGCAGAATCAAACATCGGTCGTGGTATTAAGTATGTCTTCAGAGAAACAGCTTTGGGTGGCTAGATTAGTGGTGGGAATAAGAAATATGGCAGCAACAAATGGCACGTGAAGATAAGAAGTGGAAAAATTGAGTAATTATTGTGTTATTTTAAAACGGTGGCAATTAGAGGATCTCAAGCACTATGTAACTCCATCTGCTTTTGAAGGTATGAACAGCTATGTTCTGAATACATCCTTAGTGGGGAGGAAATGGTCAGTTTTCTGTTCTGACCTAACTTGTTTTACATGTCTGCTGCACGGGTTTGAACTTATGAAGTTCATGTCTTCACCAAAAGCATGTAGAACTTGCCTGAAGTTCAGTGGGTGGCACAGCAGGTAAGTGGTTGTGCAGCTGAAGGATTGTAGTTTTTTTGCCATCTTCAACACTGTATTGAGTTTAGTCACAGATGAGGTTCTGCAGGATTTAAATCTATATTGACAGTCTTCACATTGACTACACTTCCTCTGTTGCAATGCGTGTTCATGCATCCAAATTTTTTATATATGCATTATGCATCTTATGACCCACCTGCTACATCTCAGGCATCATTAGTGATGTAACCTGGGGTCTCTGGGACTTTTTGGCTCTGTCATACATCCTCACCCTGGGAATCCAGCCAGGACTGATCAGACCCCAGTCTATGTCCAGGTAGCACTACCCTCAAACCCATGGCTCACCTTTCTTGATCCACACCCACCTACCTTCCCCTCATCAGCCCCAGTCACACTTTAAAGTCTCAGCAGCAGCACTTCCAGAGTCACTAGCTGCAGCTCCCCAGAACATGTGTCAGTAATGCTGATACGAGCCCCCCTGATGTTACCCCCCCAAATTATGTACAACAGCAATATGCCGTGCAACAGCTACGTCTCCACCAGCAACACAGTGGCCCCTGCCCACCAGGGTCCGATATCCCAGTGACTGTGGAGAGGCAGGAATCTGGGTTGTGCAGGAGCAGCAACCTCAGGCCACGTGGCCCTCTACTGTGCCCCCCCAGTTTCTTCTCACTCCTCTGCTGCTTAAATGCTCTCAGTTACTGCTTTGCATCCTGGGTCCTCTGCGCTCAGCTGCTTCTGCTGTACTTTGACTTGACTGCCTTCCCCTCCCTCCCAGTGATCTCTGAAGCCGAAATGTCCCCTCCCACATGTCACATTCCTACTATGTCACATGCTGGTACTCTGGTTCACCTTCAGCTCTTGTGGATTTGTGTACATGTATTCAGTCCTTACTCGTATACAAAAACTTTCTTTTCTGAAAACCCTTGTTTCTGTTCAATGGGGGGTATGCAGATAATCTGAGTGACCTGTTAGTGAACTTCAGCACAGTCACCTATGGTCACACCTGTATGTAGATGGAGGTGCAATGTCTCAGTATGGCATCTGCCTGTACAAACTGCTGACTGAGACAAATAAACAAACAACAAAACAGATGTAAATTAATTTGACTTCCATTTTTGTTTTGGCTTTGGTTTGTCGTTCACACAATCTTCTAGACATTGAAATTAATTAGAAATGGTTGGGTTAAAAAAGTTTAAAAAATGAAAAAAGATCCTCAACATTTCAAGTTAGTCTTCAGCTATTTGAACACTTTGTCAAGCCCCGGCTCCGGACTCCACCCCTCCTGATTCCTGATCACCTGCACCTGCATCCTCTTAGGTTGTGCCTATTTAGATCGGCGCTGCCGGCAAGACAGACCAGTGTGAAGTATTGCCCCATGGTTCGTGTGTGTACCGAGCGGTTGTCTTCCAGTCTTATTTGTTACCGACCTTTGCTTGTACCTGATCACCGATTTAGTCTCACCCTTTACTGTTTGTCTGCCTGCACCGAGTTGCTTTACTGGACCCGAACCTCGCCTGCCTTGTGACCACGATTTAGGAGCGCCCCTTTCAATAAACGGAGTTCATCGCATTTGTGCCTGCGCACATCTGCTTATTCTCTTCAACGTGACACACTTTATATATTGCATTATTGTTACCAAAATAAATTACTTGTGACAGACAATTTTGAAATGTTTAGAACATTTTTAATGTTCAATCCAAGAATTTTTAACTTGTAGAAAACTGTGTTTAAATGAATGTGAAAATGAAAAAAATAAGAGTTGAAAATGAATAACACATATCAGCATTTTCATTCGACACATTTTGCATTCAAACCTCAGAATTACTGTTGTATGTAGATGTGGGGTCCGAGTAGACCCCACACTGGTATTCGGGGGTATATTTTACTCAGATCTTATGCATTTTTACAGTTTATTTGTTAAACATGCACGACATGCAGTCATATTTGTATTATCTTATTTGTACATTCAAGTAGAAGCAACAAGATAGCAGATTTATTTTACTCAATGGCAAATATTAGCAGAAAGTGACTCTAATTCTCCTGGCTACTAAGCCAGTGCTGCCTTTTCACATCATTTATCTTTCAACACTTTGGCCCTCGAATACTGCATCTGTGTGTTTATCCGTAGGAAGATTTCCGCATTGGTGTCTTTGTGAAGTCTACTGTAATAGTTAAGTAGTTATGGAAAATTGTGCCTGCACTGGATCCCTCACTGCGGCTGTAATGCGCACAGAGGACGTGTGTAATTGTTCTACTCATTCTGCTCTTCACATCCTGCAGCCTCTGATATTCTCTCACTTCATTATTTTACCAGCAGGAAACCCACGAGGTTGAAGCAATGAGGAAGAACCATTTTAATCTTTTTCAGAGATGTATGTGCTCAGGTCCAATACCACAGTAAACGGTTTTCCACCCCCCCCCCCCATGTTTTTGCAGGTGGAATCATAATACTCATTTATTAATTTATTTTTATTCTTTTAAAAGCACTAGTTGTCTGACTGGGTATGAGGTCATTTGCATGGAACTGCCCCCATGTCCATATTATTGCTGTTTTCAAGATCTTTGATATCTGCAGTACAAGTTCTTTCCAAAATGGCTACAAGTGTGTGTGTGTGTGTGTGTGTGTGTGCGCGCGTGCGTGCGTGNACAACTGCATTATTTACCTATCTGAAGTTTGGTGATCACAAGGTTCACCGAGTATTTATAAGTAAATATTTTTAACCTTTGATCCTTGACTTAGTAATGTTCTCTATCTTAACTTCATTAAATAGGATGCCACATTTTGAGGTTTTTTTTTTTTTTTTTTTTTTTTTTTTTAATAGTTGGATCGAGAGAGAGAGAGAGAGTTTATGACAGTAAAGCGTATTAAAGGTTAATCGTATATCTGGGTTTCAGGCAGTGTACAGGATAAACCAGACAGCTTGTGTTTTTCTTTCTTTCCTTTTCCTTAGAGCCTCTTCTTCTCATGTGTAACTGCAGGACGTCAGTCCCAGCAGAAACTCACTTCATCAGGGATGGCAATGAAGGACTTCTGCAAAGACTGCAGTGTTTGTAGAAGATAACACTCCTCAGGAGATGTGTGTTCAAAGAAACATCATTTGGATCCTTTGATTTCTTCTTCATCTTCAGACACAGCTGCCTTACTGAGACGTCTAGATGTACATTCACCTCAACTGCAGCTTAAACAGATTTTTCCTGCTGTGTCCATGACTGGTGTTAATTTCATTCATAATTTTCCCTTTTAAAACTATCCATGTCTTCCTGCATGGCTCATGTTGTACAAGTAGATCCTCATGGAAATTGTCATATTTGCTGCATGGATGAGCAGATGTGAATGTAGTTGCTCTGCTGTTCCACAGTCACAAACTTATGTCAAATTGTGGAATGTGAGATTATCTGGAGACCTGAACTCTGAAGTGCAGGAGATAAAGCCTCATTTGTTTTCACAGGCTTATTCCTCTCCTCTGTCCAGACATGACATACTATGATTCTCCAGTAATAAACAAATAGAGGAGGTGTATGTTCTCTCAGAGTTATTCAAAGATGAAAATGATGCACAAAAGAGCAAATCATTAAAATGGGATGAAGCTCTCAAGGCAACAATGACAGTGAGCACAAACCATGATTGTTATTCAGTCCAGATGATCTGTCTGCATTTGACCACAATACCCAAGACAACAATAACTTCTGCTGTTTGACAGTCCAAGATGCTGGTGTTCAGTGCAGATAAACTGTCCTCTTCTGAGCAAAAGAAACCCAGTTGTTGATAATTTGAACTGGATTTTGGCAGAATATTTATGAGAATTTGCTGAAACAAACATATGGTTATCACTGAGCTGATTATGCAAAAGTTCTCTGTTGCATTTTCAATTATTATGTTCATTCTGCTAGTTTGTGCCTTTATTGATTTGCAACATCATGATTTTTTTAAATAAATAAATGCACATGTATTTTGTAAAAACTTTTTATTGCAAACACTATATTAGTACTATAATTAAGGTTAGTAGGGAGAATAAAGGAAGAATTTGTGAGAATGAAGCTTCTCACTGAGGAAAAGTGTGTGAAGAAACTGGACATTCATGAAAGAAAATGACAGGAGAAGCTAGAGCTACTGCCCTCTTCTCCTCACTGGGCTTCAAGTCTTGCCCTTACTGTGGTGGCCTATAGGACCACTTGTCCTGCTCATGACCACGGTGGTCTGGAGCCCTACCCAGCACTCGTTACGGTTATTAGCTCTACCCGCTTTCACAGGTACCACACATTTGTACATGAGCAGCAAATCGTGGTAAAACTGCGTGTCCTTGTGTTTCCTCGCTGAGGGGACAGTGACCACTTCCGGGTTCTGGTGCTAATTTTGGCGGCACCGTTCAGGTCAGGATTCAAGGTCTGGGGTACAACACATTTGGTGTTGGTCATAAAAATTCCATCATTTAAATTAAAAATTGCGTGGATTGCATGAATTGCTGAATATCATTTGAATGACCTTTATTATCTGTTAAAGGTCAACAGCTGAATTTTACTGGCAAAATGATTCCTGCTGTTGGAAAAAAGGACTGAAGGAAAAGTGTATCCATGTGTATTGCATTTTATTAAGTGCTTCAGTTTAAGGCCTGTCCTGACCTCTGACAACCACACAGAGACACACACACCACAGTCTCACACACACACAGTCACACATACACAGTCACACACTGCAGTTGCATACACTGCAGTCACACACACACGCACACAGAGTCAGACACTGTGAGCAGTTTAGTGGTCCATTATTCAGAAACATATGTCTTCAAACTGTGAGATGAAACCAGAGCACCTGGAGGAAACACACAGCTACATGGCAGAAGATGCAATTTCTGCACACTAAGCTGTGCCGCCCTTGAGTAACACACTTACCCTGATTTACCACAGTATAAAATCCCCAGGTGCACAAAAGACAGGTTGCTGTCAGCTGCTCTGAAGAGAAGCTTGATAAACACGTTAAAGGCCACAGTGATGAACATCAAGTCACAATTTATGACGATGGCCTCCATATGTTGACAAATCAACAATTTGGTAAGAATTTATTGTTTCCACGACATGAATTTATCATACATTTAAATTTCTACTTTCGTAATGTTTGCAAATCTTAAGCTTTAACATTAAAAGCCAGTTTTACTCTTTTAAACAAAAGAGAAACTGGGCAACTTGTGATCTACAGAAAAGGGATAAAAGGCACAGAGTTACAGAATAAAATTAAAACCCTCAAGTTGTTGATCCAGAACAGACGGACTTCTACCAGAAAGCACGGGTTTCAAGCAGATGAACGTGAGGTGAAAGGCTAATGATGTTGGTCCACATGGGTCACCTGGAGGAACAGCAGGTCCTGCTAAGACCTTCCAGCTTCTGGGCAGCAGCTTCTAATGTGTGTTTAAGGCCAAGTTGAAGGGTGGAATTTGCATGTTCTCAGTGTTGTCAGGAAGGTTTTTGGTCAGTTCAGTTCAGTTTGTGTTTCTATAGAACCCAGAGGTCCAGGCTGGGTTCAAGGGATGAGCAACAGGGAGGAAACATCACAACAGAGATTATCTGCTAAATCAATCCGCTAAGATGGCAAGCTGCCTAAACAGGCCAAGCTTCCTGGGCACACAAATTTTTTATTTTAAAAAGTTGTTTCTGTTTTATATATAGTACATATTTACCCAAACCATTCAGCTTTTTATATTCAGCTACATTCATGTTTTTTTTCTCTTTTCTTTTTCCTCTGGAGGTTTTTCTTACAAGACAAAAATTTCCCTGCAATGGTCATTCAATTTAATGGCATATTAACCCTTGCATGTTTCTGTTTCACACTTACTGAATGGAAATATGATGCCAAATCGAAGTATAAAACCCAATTAGGCGACTTTAAGTTCAGATATAAAAGCAGTGAGTGCATTAGCTAATGTGCCCAACACTCAAGTCCAGTGTAATGAAATACTACTTAAAGAAACAGCCTCTTCAGTCTTAATTTAAAGTTACTGGAAGAGGGGTGACATAATCCAAGGGAATACTGCAATTACTGTAAATACTGTCCATACTGTGCTTGTTTATGTGTTTGAAAAAAACTGTAGTGAAATAATAAAAGGCATATTAGTGCACTGAGATGAAAAAACACAGCTGTATTAGGAAAGAGAGCCATTAATACCTGGTAATGCAATCATGCCTGTGAAGCACAGTTTTGTGACTATAGTTTCCCGCTGCAAATTTATTTTATGATTTTATGTGCAATGAGCATCTGAACCATAACAACATCATATCACTTACACTTAAAAACACCACACAAGTGCAGCAAATGTAGTGGACTATATAAGTTACAAGGAGAACAGTTTTGTAAACACAGTGATGCAGTTCTTATAATATGCACTGATTTTATTATAGCCATCTGCATTTTTTTTTTCATGATTGAAACAGTCTTTTTTTCCTCAATTGCAATAATGTAGTTATGGAAATGTTGGCCACAGTGCTCAAGGTTTATTTTTAAACAGCATCATAACCCTGTAAATAGTATTGCTATTGTACGTATAACAGACGCCTATAACATCGGCATTTTTCTTTTGTGCTCAAGGACAAAGAAGCTCTTACATGTGTCTCCTGCTAATGAAGGTACTGAGTTGCGGTGGGACTGAAGGGGGACGGGAGTTAAGGACGGGCGAGTAAAGCAGAGGTGTCAGTGGGAGTGTTAACCAGTCCTTGGTGAACGGATTTAAAACATGCTGTTGTCAGATGAGGTTGTATGTCTCCTTAATGCTGTCTGTCACAGTTCAGAATGAAGGCGGTTTCATCTCAGAAAACTGTCCATTTTCATTACTTGCTCCTGCATGAACAGAAATGTCTTTTTTGGCTGTTCCTGGATAAGCCAACAAAGTTTGATGTCAGAAGAGATTCCCACTGACAAGCAAAGCAAAAATAAATAAAATAAGTAAATTAGACCATAAAGGAGGATTATTTTAGAACTTTATGCTTTTATGTGCTGGGATACCTTAGGCATCTTTAGCAGATTTTTTTTGGTGGGGGGGGGGGAACAAATAAAGGACTTCATAGCATTTCTAAATACATTACGTTCCCAGCCGAAGGCAGGGTAATGGTTAAGGACGTGGACCTGTAACCTTCCTTAGTACCTTGACCAAGGTTAAACCCCCAGCTTCACTAAAGGGTCTCACACATACTGAGTCACTTTGGAG
Organism: Arapaima gigas; assembly: GCA_900497675.1. Lineage (NCBI taxonomy): Eukaryota > Metazoa > Chordata > Actinopteri > Osteoglossiformes > Osteoglossidae > Arapaima > Arapaima gigas. The sequence continues at coordinate 1,212,797 of UFQX01000121.1, read as the reverse complement.
AAAAAAATGTAATGTAAGAACTAAATTAATAATAATTTTAACTTTTAAACAACCTTTGTTGATTACTGGAGCATAAACTGGAGCAAAATGGAAACAACAGGTTGCAACACAGACTATAATGAAAGTGACAGAGCAGGAGGAGCATCTTCCAGTGCTTCTTCTGCAGGATTTTTTATTCCTTCATCAGCCAGTCCTTCTGGGGTCAGATTTCAAAGGAGAAAACAGACTGTGCTTAGATAATTGGGGAAAATTAACCTGCACTTCCATACTATAAATCTGTATGTTGTACATTAATACCAGCAATATGAACACAGATGACATTTTACTCATTTCACACACATGTAAAACACAATCCTTTTGAGTATTTTCTCCCATTCAATTTCAAATTGCATGCCAAAGTGACTTGTTACAAATCGTGTTATTCTAAAGTATTGAGGACCCTGACACATCTCAGGTGGAATAAATAAAGTACAACAGGGAATAATATCTACAGCCAGAACAAGACACGAGCGACTGAAAATTAAATCATAACAAATTTGAAAACAAAATGAGAAATTAATTGTGATTTTATTCCACTTTTCATGAGGTGGCCAAGCACTGAGAATCACACCCTTGTTTTCATTTTGACTTTGCAAAGTAGTCCTATTGTAAGTAAATTAAAGAAATCAATGACATACACAGAGGCAGCTCTGCATACGCAAGCGATGATGTATTAGCAGCGGAAAGTCATATAGGTGAAATAATTATATCTCATTGTATTCCTGTCAAGAACAATTTATTTAGTCTGTCAAAGACAAGGTTAATGGCAGAGCTTAACAGAGATAAAGGGGTGAAGCCTCTGTTTCCTAAAGCGGTTATGGAGAAAAGCAACGGCATGGTCCAGTGTGACCTCCTCCTCCAGGGCCCCATCTCTCATCGCCTGCCCTGCCGCTCCCGCTCTTACACAAATGGAAGTGTGTATTTCCTGGCTTGATTGATAACCGGTTCCTTGCACAGCGTCAGCCTGTAGAAATGGATCATTTGGATTCCTACCTTTGTGCCTTTATGTGAAAAATGCACCATCAATCAGGTGTGTCTTCGTTTTAACAAAGTGGACAAATCCATGTGACACAGTGCTGCTTTATACACTTTATAGACAAAGTTTTCTGTTATTTTAGTATGCAAATTTATTTTAAAGACAACTTCAAGTTGCTTAATTAGCTGTAAGATAATGTAGGGGTCATGGAATAATAATAATAATTTTAAAAGCTATGTCAAACAAAAGCCTGGTGGTGTTGACTGAATATTTTTTTAAAAAGCAGCTCTTAAACTGTTTTCTGTCAATTTCTCAGTTAATGAGCCAGTTCAGACAATAAAAATAGAGCTCTTAATGTGACATACAAGCCATTTTTGGTAACTAATGAGAGATAATGATCATAAACTGAAAAGTGAGAGGACAGAAACATCTGCTTAGCTTAGGTGTCACACATAGAATAATAGGACTCAAAACTATAGAAAGACTGTAGAAAAGCTCCAGATGTGCCTTCATGTGACTCCTTTTGAGCTTTTTTCTCACCTTCTTCCCAATGCGGCCAGTTTCACTGGACTGGTGCTCCTTCCTCCCTGCTTTGCCGTCGCTGCTGACTTTGAAAGTGAGAGGTGGAGCTGGGAGTCGGCAGCAAAAAGAGTGATTGGAAAAATATGGGCTAATATAATTTCTGTTTCAGGCAATATTTCTCACCTTCGAGGTGGAATAATGACTTCAATGCCTGTTTTCTCCCCAGGTTTGTTCATAAATCTTTAAACAACTGCAATGATGTCAACTGATTTTTAATAGTTGTCAAAATCACTGCTTATTTTCCTTGGGACCTGCTGTACTGTCTCTGCCATATTAGCCATTTTAACCTCCTGTGTCACAAGTCACTGACATTGCATTTATTTCTCATCATCCTCTTCTTTCACCTTTGCTTCCACTTCTGTCCTCTTTGAAACTGTATTAGTATTTCTCATAAGGTGACTGAATTTAATGCCGTATCTGCGGATGTTTGCTGTAGGAGTCAGGCCAGGGAATCTGTCCAAGGAGCAGGAAAATGTACTCTGCTGGAGACAGAATGGGCGATTAATGGTGATGCATATGTCAATACAGGGGTGAAAAGTGAAGTCAGGTGGAAAGAAGAATTAGTGTCTCAAGGAAAGTGTAACAACAGCCACCAGCAAAGAAAATATAGTGACCGTATCCCACAGCAGCCGGCTCCCCCAGTTGCTCCTGATGTTCCTGCTGTCCAAACGTGCCGCATTTCTGCTTTGCTGGCTGTAGGGTGTCTGTGTGAGGAAACGAGCGCATGTGTGGCCCCCGTGCAGGGACCCACATCCCCCCCTCCTTGTCTGCCATGTAGTAATTTTGGGGCAGGATTCGGACTGCGAGAGTAAATGAAAATGAGCGAATAACAGTTTTGGTACAAGCCATGTCTATACAGATGGTGCCTCAGACAGTGATGTGTATCCTTTGAGTCATTCTGAGTTTTAGCAGGTGCCTGCCTTGCAAGATGGGGTTAATGGGCTGCTACTTTACAGAACAAAGGTGAGACAAGTCTGTTTCTTAGTGAGGCAACAAAATAAGATTGAACTGATTCTTTTTTTCTGTACAATTTAAAAGGGGCCTCAGAAATAATATAGAGGGAAGTCAGGTGTGCTGACCACGATATGTCAGCGTTGAATGGTTACAGGGGGGGTCCTCCTCACCTACCATGGCACATTTCACAATTGGACAGCCAGGACCCATTGTGGAGCCTCATCCCAATCCCTCCAGCAGCCCAACAGCTACTGTGCTGAAGGAGGCAAGCAGACTCGGGAGAAAATCTCCATAAAGAACTGATAGGAGAAATGCATTAGTAACACTGAACAGTAAAACAGCTGAACGCTCTACTGTCCCTGTGCCAGTGGTGCAGCTTTAACCTTATTAGGGCTGGCATTGATGAAATATGTTTACTTACTGCTCTATTTACGAAGCTTCTGGTCAGCAAACTCTTCTCATATCATTAGCAAATAACATATAAATGACACATCATCAATATCACACTAAAAATACCTGCGGGTTCCGTTAACTGTAAACGCAGTTATAGTATTGAACAAGTAACAGGTCAGAAATAAGCTGTAAAAAGCAGTTCATCTTGGCTGCAGAATCTGAGCTGTTGCATCTGAGCAAGACTGCAGTTCACATGTAAACAAATGCATTCAGAAAAAGGAAAACCTAATTTTTAAATGACATTAGCAAGAAAAAAGAAATGGCAGATAAATGTGGGGTCCCAAATTCCCTAGACCTGCAAGTGATCAGTGAAGGTAGAATTAACGCTTAACAGAAAATTATGACTAAATTATTCGCGTTCCTAATTATTTCCCATCTCCAGAAAAACCTGAGTTTAGAACTTTATACATAAGCAGTGTACACTGTAGTTTTTTTATTTACTGGGAACACAGCGCAAAGAAAAAACAGATAAAATGTTTGTTTGAAATGTGGAATGTTGATTAGTCTGGTAATTATTTTGTTTCAAAGTCTCACAGAATAATCTGAAAACTGTGTAATTGGAAGACTAGCATCGCATCTCATTATGGTTCTAATAAGTATAATAACCAAAGTTGCAATAACCCTTGGGTTGTGTTCAAGATGTCTTTCTATTTCTGGTTTTCCCCTCTAAACTGGACAGCTCATGATAATAGTTGAACTAATTATAAAACATTGTCTAATGTTGTTATCCCTGTTAACCAACTTCAGCCTAAATTAGGAGCACCGGCTGTAATGTAAGGTAGACGGCTCTTGTGTGTGTGTGTGTGTGTGTGTGTGTGTGTGTGTGTGTGTGTGTGTTACAAGTCCTGAGTCTGGCATCTCGGTTCTCTGCTCTGATGTACAGTACTGTGCAAAAGTCTTAGGCACCTATGCGAAAAATGCTATAACGCGAGGATGGTTCCAAAAATAATGCCATGAATACTTATTAATCAATCAACCTTCTAAAAAGTGCAGTAGACAAGAAAAACCTCAATTAAATCAATGTTTGGTGTGACCACCCTTTGCCTTTAAAACAGCATCAATTCTCTTATGCAAATTTGTATGCAGTTTAAGGTAGAGGTTGATAGGTTCTTCCAAACATTTTGAAGAACTGGCCACAGTTTTTCTGCAGACTTTGACTGTCTCTGCATGTACTCTCAGACTGACTTGATCATGTTGAGATCGGCTCTGTGGGGACCATACCATCTGTTGCAGGATCCCTTCTTTTTGCTGAAGATAGTTCTGTATGACTGAGATTGGGTGTTTGAGGTCATTCTCAGGCTGCAGAATGAATTTGGGACCAATCAGAAACCTCCTTGATGGTAGATAAGAATCTACCTGTACTTCTCAACAGGCATTGAAGTTGCATGCCTAAGACTTTTGCACAGTACTGTACCAGAAGTGACTGTAAACAAGACAGATGTGCAACATGTGAACGAAAGGTGTAAAAGTCAGTGGGATTGATGATCATTAATTTGCTCTGTCCAGATGCCTCATGTTAAAGATGTCATGTTCCCTCATGGCAGTCGGGTGTAAGGAATAATATTTATGAAAAGTTGTGTGCAGGTGAAATTAGAGTGAGTCTCAACATGAGGGCCATACAACAAAACATAGAAGAAAAAGTTCAGGCTTGTACACAGTTCACTTTGAAATGTAGTTTCAGTCTTTTGTTTTACAGGTTGAAATAGTCGGAGTTGTATTTTTGCAGTCAAGTTAATATTTGCTGATCATTCTATTATCGGTGAATTAAAAGCTCCAACATGTCCATTAATGACAAAGCAGAATAACTGTAGCTGATGTTAATGTGCAGGATGGGAAACTGCTCTCTGAGGGGCAGAGTGAAATTTCTCTGTGGGCCTGAGGGATGCATGGAAAAACTCAGTTAAACACACTGTCCACTTTCCTGCAAAGTAAGGTAACGGCAAAGTGAGACTGAGTGAAAACAGCATAAACCTTTGCCTTTGGAAGTGGAGGTTATACACTGGAGTTGCGCTCTATCTTCAGCTATTTAAGAAAAGTTTAAGTAAAGGTGCTCCTACCTGATGTTAAGGCTGCCAGTGGATATTTGTGAATCAGGGTGGCCTACATGGGACTTTGCAGAACCACAATCACACAACAAACACAAACACAGGGGCTTAGTGCACCACTGGGCCCTTGTTTATGAATCTTTTGCAGGGAGGAAAAGAACAAGAAGCAGGAACCCGTCCTCTTCCACTTGCTCCTCCAGAATAAAGCAACACTAAACCTGAATTTGTTTGTCCCGCAAATGAGTCAGCACACTTCACTTTTTACACTTATTACAGTGTGACAAAAATTCTCATTTAAATACTTCATGGATCCCTGCTGTAAAACCCAGTAAAAGGTTGAAAAGTGCCCCGCCTGACCTGGCAGTCGGGGGCAGTGACTCCACTGAATTGTAATATATATTATTCAAAAATTAAAAACACAGTAACTGCAATGACAGGATGAACATTTTACTCCATCTTAATAATACTTTGTCACAGTTTTACTGTGGGCAACTGATATATTTACTGTTCCAAGACTGATCCTTGTCATTGCTGTTAACATTCACCCTGTATTATTTACTCTTGTTCCCTGTTTTTTATTATTCATTATGTGTTCCATCATCTCTGACTGTATTATCCCAGCATGTCTGTCACATTATTTTTATTACCTTTTTGTGTATATTACTGTGACACCGCACACTGCAGACGGCTCTACAAAAACTGATTTTAAGGTTCAGAAAATAATTGGTAAATGACTTATAAACCATTGCAAAAATGTATTAATTTATGCACAAATGAAAAAGTACCTTTTCCTATTAATACTTCCATTTATCCTTTTTTACTTTTTCATTTTTGCGTTTTCCTTCATATACAACTACTTTGCCTTTCAGATTAGCACTTTCACTGCTTTGTTTTTCCTCACGTTGTTTTGCTCATTTCTTCTTTACCGCTTTGTATTCGGCTTGTTTTTTCCTGCTTGTTTGGGAGTAGAAGTGATGTTTCATTGGTTGTTAGAACATTTTTGGACACAAAAAAACCTATGCAATAACAGATCAGATTATGGGAAACACTGTTGTGCTGCTAATTGAGTTCCGTTTTATTGGGTTCTTTTTATGAGCAGCGACTGGACCCCAGAGCACAAGCTCACATGTTCCTTGGTGTGCAGACTTGTCCTGCAGATCAAATGTTCATTTTTCAAGCGGAAGTCAATGAAACACTGGTCATCCACATATTTTGAGCGTCAGAACATAGCATTAAAAAAACACATGTCCTTGAGAAGTATGTGTCACAGTAACCCTCCTGCACTGGTAACATTTGCAGTGTGTGTTCCATAAATTTAACAAAAAAAAGAAAGTTTTTTTGGTTGTGTGAACGGTTGAGTGAGTCTTGTCCCAGAAGCCCCCCTCTCCTGTCTTATTCCCAGGATAAACCCAAGGGTCACAAATGAACTTGAACACAAAGCAGAGATTTCCCTGGAAACGGCCTGTGAAGCTGTGTGTGACAGAGCCGTTGCACCATCTGTATGTAAACATCATGTTTGGATGGTTAGTCTGAAGTAAAAGAGAGTGCAGAAAAGCAGTGGTGTCCTGTCTGGGGTCATGTGGATGTCAACAAAAACGTGTTTGACAGGCAGGAGCAAACTGCCTCAGTCTGGTGGCTGAAAAGGACCTGCAGTTGCCACCCTTTTAGTTTCTACTGAGTCCAGTGTAGACATGGCCTGAATTATGTGGGAGAAAATTTCTATGTTGGTACAATGTTGCGTTACATCAGAAAAACATTTATTTTGTTGTGCTTTACATGAACAATGTGTTGTGGTTTGTGCAGGTGACGCACTGAGAAGCGCATATCTGGACCCTGAAGGAAACTTGTGGAAATCACGTGTTCAGACTTCTGGACCAGGCAAAGGAATGATATTCCAGCAGCTTCTGACCTCCTCACCCTGAACACGCCCTGCTGATGTGAGCTGGACACGTGTGCAAATGAACTGATCTCACAGTCCAGCCAGGTGCCCACTAGTTCACTTCCCTCTCTACCTGCTGCAGGGGAACAGACAGCAGTTTGTAGGCATGAAGGTAAAAGTGAAGTGTTTGCATTAATACACTAATGGCTCCTGTGGTTATAACTTCCCCACAGCTGAAGGCTTAAAAAATAATCGGAGGAAATTCTGTAAAAGGTTTTTTAAAAAAATCATATTTTTCTTTTTTTTTAAGTTTTTTTGTCTAACAATATTTCATCTTATTGTTACCTGCGTAATCAGAGTCACGGTGGTTCAAAGCCACATCCCCGAATCAAAGAGCACCAGACTAAAAAACTGTCCCTGGATGGAAATTGGTGGATTATAGGCTGGGCGCACGCACGCACACACACACAAACACACACACGCTTTAGAGTGACAAATAAGTTGCATATGTTTGGACTGTGGGAGGAAACCAAAGCACAGACACAGGGAGGACATGCAAACTCCACACAGACTGAGCTGGAATATGAACTCACAGTCGATCAGCCTGTGTCGCGCAGCAGATACACACACACACACACACACACACACACACACACACACACACATCATTTGTTTTGTGGGTGCCAAAACTCAATTTTCTGAAACAGAGTGTGTCAGAATCAGTGTGTGAGCAGCAGGGTAGCGTTTCTGTCTCTGCTACAATCATGGTAAAGTGGGATGTGGACATGAAGTTAAGCTCTAAGCTTGTAGAAAAAAAATGAATGTTTCACTAAAACTTGTTTGAACTTGTGTAGAGGGAGAATCCAGCAGAGCAGAAGCACAAAGTGAGTCCTGTGCTGCAAATGACTGTTTTGCACTGTAGGGCAGCTGCAATCCCAGTATTCCCTGCTGCAGTTCATACCCGATGAACGAACACACACACACACACACACACACACACACACACACACACACACACACACACACACACACACACACACACTCACATACAGGCTCCAAATGCCCTGCTGCTCCTCATTTAATCACGTTGCCTTTAGCACAGCTATATTTATTGATGTTTTTTCTCATAATATTAATTTTTTAAAACATTAAGCAGCAATACAGTTCAAGAATGGTAAGTGATGCACATTATGGTGCATCAGCTGTAAGAACTGTGTGCAAAAGTTATGATTGATAAAAGAAGATATGTGTTGAATTTACCCCTGAGTCACAGAGGCTCTCAGACTCAATTATGTTTCCTTTCCTGAAGGTTAAATATTTAAATTCCTTATATTGTAATGCAATATAATGACATGACAGCATGTTGCAAATGCAGGATGGCAGGAGTGTATAAATTTCAGGTAAAGAGGTGGAGGAAACCTGGACACCTTGACACCCATCCAGTCCTTCTGTTGTGCCCTCAAGAGCAAAACTTCATCCCAGACCTTGTTAACGCATCTTAGCTGTGTTTTTACCTGCAAAGCTGCCCAACACAGTCACACACCGCATTCGTGTAAATCTGTGAGGATCAGGGGTCCCCGGTCCTGGGGAGCCGCTGTTTATATAAGTTCTTACTTGACATGAGCTCTCGATTAAACTAATTACCTTCCTGGCCAAACTCATTGAGTTCCCTCTTCCATTAATGAGACTGTCAGCAGTTTATAGAAAAGCTGGAAAATGTTTGCACTCTGCAGCACAGGTCAGTTCTCACAAGTACTTAAGACGAATAAAACTGATAAGCAAGAGAGATGGAATTTGCTCATGTACCTGGCACTGCACTGCAACCATTAGCAGCTTTTCAACAGGATGCCATGTAAAAACAAAGAAATTAAAAAAATATATAAATACGCGTTGAGGACATGAAATTAGAATTGTGTACAGAGTAAAATCTCTGTGAAGGATTTACACCACAGTTCTTTGGAACATCTGTCATGTTGTAGAAAAGGGATGATATGTTCTGCTGTGCAGTAAGACAGACAGAGGCTGGAAGTCTTTGGTTAAACATTTTGTTCAACAGATACAGAAAATGTAAAGTTTTACATCAGCTGAGTTCATGTAATAATTCAGTAACTACATGTACATCTGAGCGGGACCTTAGACATGAACAGCTGAACGAAATGGAAGCCACAGTTCAGAACGGCAGTTCAGCCATACATGCAACTCTTCACTACAGTAAAAGTAGCAGGGAAATGGGCTTTTTTACCACACTGTTTTATTTAAAGAGCAACATGCAAAACCACAGCTCTTTTTGACATTATGCAGTGATTTCCAGAATATAAAAGTTTGACACAAACCTTGTATTAAACAATAAATGTAGTGTTGATTCTGGTCTAAAGCTTTTCACTGTGTGGGATTGTTATCAGCCTGGATTCTTGTCAGCTGCCTGATGATGTAAGTGGATTTTAATAGTAAACTGTGTGATGAAATGTGCAGTTTTCAGAACGTCCCATGACTCACAGCAAACAATCAGCATCACCGTTAACTTATACACAAGCATCTTGCACTGAGCTTTGTCCCCATTCAGTGACAGCGAGGACCACATCTGTGGGTTCCACCGGGTGTTTATTATACAGCTGCTCCTGGAACGAAGTCGTCTGCCTGAAGGACAGAAACTGGGATCCACTTTGTTTTACTGACATTTCAATTAAGCAGTTCATGTGATGGAAAACACGTTGTCACGGAAACTGTGTGGGAGAATGCAGATCTCTACCTTTGTGAGACATCCCATCATATTTGGAAAAACAGTATATGTGCAATGGTAGTATTTGGCGCCACTACTTTGCACAGTGAGTGAAACTTCTTTGTCTGTGAAAAGTAAAGTGACAGTTTCTACCCATAGTTCGTGCATAGACTTCAGGGGGCAGTTTGTAGGAATGGATATCAGGGGTAAAATTATAATGTTTACTGTGTGAGTTTGCTTGGTGAAGCTTTTGTTGGTTTATGTTGAGTCCTGTCCTCTAAATCTGCTCCTGACCTTTAAAAGCATCAAATTACATGACAGTGTTGAGTAATGAAAATCTCTACTAAGAAACACATACTTTCAAAAATCACATTGTGGATAGTGATTTAAACCTTTTTTTACCCTATATGTACAAATCATTTATATATTGAAGGACCAAATCATGTAGACAAGTGTAATGTCCTAGTGACACTGTAATACTGTCCCTGAAATATTAGATTTATGTCTTTTTAGAGTTGTATTTTCCAAGTTATGTTTCATTTTTATTGCACTGTCAGCTACAGTAACAGTGCTTTACAATAATTTCTTTTTTTTTTCAATGTGACGTACAGTGTTGAATTACTTGCAATGATTTGTGCAACTAAGGTAAATACGTCCCTTAAGGGTACAGCAGCAGGGGATGTAACCACTGTACCTGCTAACCATAATTAAACTGAACATAATTTAGGCTTCAGAGTAATTTCATAGTTACCCAGGGAATGTGGGATGGAGCCTGAACTACTGAGACCCTGACCAGGATTCAGTGGTTAATCATGATGGATGGATGGGTGATGGATGAATGGTTGGTAAACTTATGTTATGTAATTATAAAGGTTCTGCACATCTATATATCACTTATAACATCAACTGCAGAGATGATAAACAGCATCAATAACACTAAAAGGACACTGTACCTTAGTGTGGAATTATGTCTTTTGATTAAAATAAAAATGATTCACTTTTCAGAGAGCCAAGTGATGTGACTTGTGTTAGATTAAAACAGCTTTATAATTTAAGACATAAATTGTTCTTTCGCACTGATGTACCATGAAGAACAGCACTTAACACTTAATTTGCATGTGGTCGCCTCATCTGTGATGTATCCTGTGGTCATGAGGTGTTTCAAGGTTGATCAGACCCCATGCTGCATCTAGGTAGCACCACCTTGAACCCACAGCTCATCTATCCTGATCCACAGCTATCTAGATGCCCTCTCCGCAGCCTCATTAACAACTTTCACAGCCTTCTTCTTTGAATATAGAGGCCCTATTTAAGGACTTCCTCGCAAACACCCAGCAGCTACTTCAATGGTCATGATCCTTGTTCTTCAACCTTCTGAGCAGCACTGCTCTACCAGCTCCTCATATCTCACCATCTTCCTTCCATAAGCTTTTGCCATGCTCTCTTCCCAAAACACTGTGAGCTCCGAGAAGATAACTTGCGTAGAAGCCTCTGATAACAACCCAACCTGCCATTTGATGTTCACTTATCTCATTCATGTTCTTTCACAAATGTTATGACCTCAGTGAGACTCTGCCACTGTCTTGAGTGACTGGTGGTGGTTTCAGCAGCATCTGCCCTCACTTCTTGCTGTTGGGGAGGTCTTCCAGTGATGCTCTCTGAACACAACACCCATGATGGAGAATGAATTTTTCCTCAGCCATACAGGTTGGCTGGACTAGACAGGACATGGTAAAGAATTTAGTACTCTAAGGCTCTCCTCTCCAGAACCATGCAGCCGGTAATCTCCACATCCCTCCAGTCCTTACCTGTCCCTGCTGCAGCAGCAGCACTAGGATCACCTGAGTTCCTGTATGGCAGCACTTCCCTTTCCCAAGCTGCCCTAAAGTCCTCCTCCAGCCTGCTATGAAATGGTTAAAAAAGAGCTAATAAGGTTGTTCATATTGTGACAGTAAAACAAAATTAACTGCTTGAAGTATCAATAAAAGCGGAAACATTTTTCAGAGAAAAAAACATAATTGTGAGACAGTATTGGAAAATGTAAAATAACTTCATTTCCATTTCAAGGATTACAACCCTGAGGCACATCTTTTGGTTTTATGTAACTATTATTCTGACAGTGGGCATATTTCTCCTGACATGCTCACATATCTGGGTGGAAGAGTGTTGATCATCTCCTGACTGCCCAGTGGAGATCAAGGCAGAAATCTCCAGATGTGTCTGCTGCAAATCTTTAAATCTTTGACACATTTTCTGTCTCTCTCTCTCTCGAGTTCTGCAGAAAAGTCATTCATTTTCCTCTAACAGTCCTCTCTGATAGAAGGAGCTACATGGCTTTTTAATTTCCTTCTGAAATAACACCTTCAAATTTTGCTCTGCACTCTGGGGCTGGTGGACTATAGGTGTCTTCCTGATGCAGGACTTCATGTGCAACTTTGCCTTTTCAAGAAAATACTGCTGGCAATGATATGCATATAGACAGTAAACCTGACATGAGCTCCCTTGTTTCTATAACTCTTGTTTTACACAACAGAGAACAAAACAGAATTAGCTGTGTTTCTCGTTGAATTTACTTAATACAAGTATTGAAAGAAACAGTTTATGAATGTTGCCGGAGGGAGGGATGTCATATTTCTGTGTCACTGAAGGCCGTATGAGAAAAATGTTGGTCTACGATAGCAGATTGCTGTCTGTGCATTTTAGTAATCCTGCAAAATCCTTCCAGATCCAGAAGCGAGAGATGTGAGGACAGAGAGACCTGTAAAGAAGTGCATCTGTAGCCTATGGAAGGAGAGATAGAGGGACTGTTGGTTCCAGCTGTCTTTGAACACGGTCCTCTACTATCAGATAAGTCCCATTTCAAACTCTGCTTTGCTCCTCAACCTTCACAGTGACACCTCAACGCAAAATGCATTTAAACAGACAACTGGAATCATATGGTTGGACCTTAATGAACAATTCATGTTTTACTCTTCTTCCTGCCTTTTGCCAACCTAAATATATATGTAGCCTATGTTCCAATTTATCCCAGGTAACTGAGACATTATATTAGGTGTTCACCACAGACCCCAAAATTCTGTAGATTTCTGTTAGGTCTCATCTACTGAACATAAACGTATTCCTGTCGAAACTGTTCACTGATATTTTCCTCCTTCAGGTAATATTGTCTTCCTTAGACAGCACGTATTCCTATGTGCTGGCGACACGCGTGCTCGTGCAACAGTGGTACATGTTGTATTTGTTTGATGTTTTCTGTCACTGGTTGTTTGTATGTGCTTTATATGAAGCCAAGATGTTCTTTTCTGTTTTTCAACACCCATTAAGAATCCATTGGGTGATCTGCTAACAAAGATCTAAGTCTTGTGACATTGAGAAGCTTTTTATTTGCCTGTCTGAAATCAGGTCACACAGGATGTGTACGTTACCACGGTGCCCCCTCCCCCATGCAGCTCACAATCTCATTCCCCTCGCTGCTCTAAATGAAAAAGTCACTTTCGCTTGTGCTCAGCCGTTTCTAACAAGATTCTTTCTGACAGGATGGTAATGAAGGATTTCTTGAGGAAAAAATAGGATGGGTGTGGTATACGAGCTGGAATGAGGTTTGAGACAGCGAAGACCGTTTGCATTTGCTACCATCCTCTCTTACATACAGAGGAGAAGAGGAGGTACTCAAATAAAAGCAGCTGAATTACCACATATGTGCAATAGCAGCGGCTTAATGTTAGAGTTGAAAGCTGTGAGAACAGCAACTGTGATGATTATGGCCTCATACTTTATTTTTAATAGTAAATTACAGCTGCTTTTAATTTTCAGGAGTTTGCAGTCATCTTCTTCACACGTCATACATCCTCAGGCCTGTTAAGACGCATCACTTCCATATTTCTGTTATAAATCAGCATTTGACTTTTTTCTTATTGACTATTTTCTGCTGTTCACCCTCCATCTCCCCCTGATGTTTTAGTTTTTGTTCCCTCTGTATGTGTTTTTTCCTCCAGTAGTAATAATTTTTAACTTAAACATACTCATGAGTTGCATTTATAGTTTCTGTAAGCCTCAGTTAACCAGTCGTTTGCTTATATACTTTGTACCGTAAAGAAGCAACAAAGTGGGGTGAAAGTTACAGCTTTGTGCTGTAGTGCCTGTATTTACAGTCAATTCCACTTGCAAGAATTTCTTGCTGTGTAAATGTGAAAATCATTTCTCTTTCACTCTCTACCAAAAGGTTAGTTAACCCCCACACCCACCTTTTTACCCACCATGAAAACACAGAAATGATTGTTCCCCTTTTTCATTGAACATGGTAACCAGAAAACCAACAGAAAAAAATTGTTTTTCATCAACCTCACCATGAAGTGAACCTGAATTTCACAAAGGCGAATTTTCTGGACCCCACTTGTCCCCTCATGGACTGGGCTGTGTGGTACTGGAGGACTCAGCAAAAGTTTTCTGCCAGTTCTTCTTGCCTTTAAATATATTTATAAATTCATGTTATAGTAAAGACATTGGATGCAATCCAAGTTGACAAAATATCTCATATTCGTTCCTTTTGCCAGAATATGAGTTATTTGACTACCTTGTAAACTGTTCCCACTGAACGGTTTTTCCTTCCATTTGGAGGCCATTTTATGCTGAAAATAGGCATATTAGCTGATTTCATTTTCATCGCTATCTCAGTAAAAAAGCCGCTGAATTGCCTTTCCCTTTTTTATGCTTTATTTTCATTATCTCTTTCACTTCTCATTAGGACAGAAAATGCTTGCTTTTCTCCTTTTCTTTTTTAAAATTTCCTTTCATATTAAGAAAAAAATACTTTCCGGCAACAGATAGCATTTGACTTTGGTCCCGGAGTTAGTGGTCTAGTGCCTTGCTGTGTAGGGCAAAAGCAAGTGCTTGGTTTCTGTTCTCGTTTGAACACGATCTTTAGTACCAGTATTGTTTTTCAGCAAATGTCTCTCAGTAAAACTAAATAGAACCTTGACATTACGTGATGGACCGATGTTGTTACGTATTCCAGATTATTTTTCAGACAGCTTGAAAGTAAATGAAGGTAACAATGTATGAATAGCCTGGTGCCCAGCGATTCCAGGATAGATGACAGACCACCAGTAACCTGACCGTGGTGAAATGGTTAAAAATAACGAACGAACAACGTAAACGCTATACGACGGGTGTGTTTTACAAGGACCAAGGGACTGGACCATCAGTGTTTCACGTGATGTAACATAATTGACATTACTTGCAGGTCTGTGTCCATAGTGCTAAATGTAGATATAAATAGTCTTGAACAGCACATGAATGCCCCCACCTTTTCCTGCATGTGTTTCTAATAAAAATCATGCTAGCTGACTAGCGGATGGCGGAATGAGGGTTGAATGAGTCGGGTTTTGACGCAAGCAGCACTGGCCATCCCATGGTGGACGGTAAAGGTCACATTGTGGGGTAAAGTTGGTCTCCAAGCATTACGGTTTAGTCCCGATGTTCCCAAAATATTCTTTGCTGAAATAAGTGGTGAGCAGCTGAGCGACCGCTGGCCTTGTACCAGTTCCTGCCCCAGGCTACTAGAGTAATTGCTTGCTTCTGCCCCTGTAAGAGCAGTCCTTGACTTGCACCACCACAGTTGTGCTGCAAGGTGGCAACCGGGCTGCTAGATGTGACCTTCCAGATGGGATTTCCACCTGGGTTTGGTGTTGCACTACCGTAAAGGTGATCGGACGTCCCCCCTGAGCTGCTCGCACTTCTTTTGAAATGTCTCCTGTACTACTCTGGTTTAAGGTTGCATTCTCTCGAGAAAAAGCGCTTCTTCGGGACTCTCTTGTCACCTTGTCATCTTAAACCATCTTAGAAGCGATCGTTCTCCCAGGACACTTCAACAAGATCCGTTTGCTTATGTTTCCACTTCAGCGGTGGAACATGTAGGTTTTTCTGCAGTAAATGAAAAGCTTGTGCATCCCGCCTGCTCACGTTTTAACACAAATTCCAAACCATTATCCAAAGTTGAAATGCCTTCCAGCGTTTATAATGAAATTTCATAAAATGTGTGTAATATATCTGGGTACATCTGCCTTGTGTCTTCAATCATTTTCTTAGCAAATTTGATTCCAAGAAATAAGATATATGAGAAAATTTATAGCTGTGAGAAGATGTGCAGTTTATTTCCTCTTTTTTTTCCTTGCAGTTCCTTCACTGAGATTTCCTTAGCATTCTGATTATGTAGGGGAGCAATTTGTAATTGCATGTCTTGAAATTATGCCAGAATCAACTTTGGCAATCAGTAGATGCACTTTGAAGAGAAGGGCATCACGATTAGAAGCGCAGAGAGTCTTCAAGTGTGTCTGGGACATTCAGGAGAGTGAAAAATTGGAGCCCTTCTACATAAGTCTAATTGTTTATGTAAGAACTGTGCTTTTAATAGTTTCATTTAAGCCACTGCTATTTTATTTCTTTCTTCTTTTTTGTGCATCCTAGCATCTCTTGCATCACGAGTATTTGTGACATTCAGGATCCAATATAATACAAAACTAGTTTCAATAGAATCTCATTCCATGTGGTAAAATTGATATCATCTACTAAGGTTTGGGCACAAAGGAATAAGCAATAACCATGTCTGCAGGCAGAATGCTAAGTCTTACATTCTTGCTGCCTTGCCATTGTTGAATATTTCTTTCATGGCGTGTGCAGTTTTCATTCGATAGTGGTTACCATCTATTTTAATATTATTATTAAGTGACCTTAGACCTTTTCTTATGGAAATATCAGTCATTCCGTCTGTGTGCATCTTCTATGATGTGGGTTCTGTGAGCTTATTGCTGTGTGCAGAAGCAGTGAGAGTTCGACGTGCTAAATAAGAAACATGTTGCATAAATAAATCTATTTATCTGACTTTGTTCAAAGGTGCTGTGGCAGGAGTGGGGCAAGAACAAGGAGACTTTAGGTGGCAGGGTGATGAGTGAAGCTTTTAAACAGTCTATTCTCATCATGTTTTAAAGTAAAAAATGGAAATGACTGCTGACAAATCCACACCAACATGATGGGAAGCAGTGGACAGACATTTAAACCTGCAACCCTGGAGGTCTGAAGCCAAACTCACCCCCACCCCCCCCAACTGCAGAATGACAACATCCGTGCACTGTGCCAACACAGTGGATCTTGAAGGAATTTCATCGCCGATACAAGGAAACAAAGCTGTTACAGAAGATTACTGAACTTCTGCACGTTCCCATTCCATTATAAGTTCGGCATATATTTGCGCAGTGACCCTAAAAAGCAGTAGCATGCCAATATTCTCTGACGGAGGCCACCACGGACTGCGGATCTGTCCAGTCAAGGCCACAATCCAATTTGTCACTGCGTTGGTTCCTGGCTTCCTTATTTCCCAGGAGGCTGTCATTGACCCAGCTAAATGAACAATTCGCAACATCTGGAAACGCAGACAGCTAAATTGGCTCATTGCAACACCTCCAATTTACAAAGTACCGCATCCACTAAGAGCAAACTGCAGCATACCAGTAGTGTGAAAGACAGGAGCAGTGCAGAATGTCTGCTTCAAATCAGTGTCGTGCTGAAGTTCTTACGGACCTGAATCATGTCATGTCATTGTCTATAAGCAGCTGTACATAAGGTAACCAGAGAACATGTAAATACTTTAAACACCTCAATCAGTTTATTTCCACACCAGCTGTTGGTCTTTTCTTGCTTTGCCTTGCAGCATCTTTATATGTCATGTGGTGGTCAACTCACAGCTCCACTCACCACGTCCAGGTACATCCACCTGTCAAACGAAAAGGAATTACTTGGCATTTTTACATGGGCACTTCTGAAAAAAAGGTATAGCTGTGTTGGCCATTACTGTGAGAAGGAATAAAGGCAGTAAGAACAATACTCCTTTGCATGCGATAAATAGCTGTTCTGCACTGACGTTTCAACCTGCTGCTCGCAATGCAAATTACTCTCAGCTGGCAAGTTGTGTTTGAGCTGATGAGTTTATTCAATGGAACTGCAATACAGGCCAAAAAGGGTGGCTGTTCGTTTCGCTGTCGCTGCACTGCTCTCGAATCGTGCTGGGATGCTGCACACATTACCTCCAGTTCCTCAAATCTCCCAAATGTCTTCAGCATCACTCTCAGTACAGTACTCTCAGTTAAAACAAAGCGGGATTTTGATGTTTTTGTCATTTCCAAACCATAATATGAATGCTTTTATCTGTTTAATAAATAAAAATTTATTTGTTTAATATATGGAGACTGTTCTTGATTTTCCAGACACGAAGGGAGAAGGAGATGTTTGCTAGAAGTCCTGAAAATCATAATTTGTGTAATGCTTTTATTATGCCTCTGTCAGCAGTGCAACTGAAACATATGCACATACAATAGAGCGAGGTATTTCTAGAAAAGAGTGAAAAAGGCACCGATGCAGTTATTTTCTCCAAAAAAGTTTAAAATTAGTTGAAAATTACTTACAATTAGTGTCATTGCATACCTAAAATATTTTCCATGATATTGTGCTTAAAAATAAAGTTTTTCAATATTTATTGTTTTTCTTTTTTCTGGAATATTTTTGCAACTGTCTGTAAAATCCAAAATCAATACAATCAAGGATAGCCTGTAATTACACTGTTTTAATTCCCCTGGTTAGGATCTATTGCCTCTTTACAAGTCAATAGAGAAGGAAAATCAGCTGAGTGGAGGGACGTGAAACCATTACGCTCACGGCGCTATCGTGTTGTCATGTCCGCACCCCCCATGCCAGCTGCCTTCTTCTTCTCCATCTTCTCTACCTTTATCTTCTCCATCGTTTTATTATGCGTTTACTACAAAAAATGGCCTCTGGTGCTTTTCTAAGGCTGTAATGCCCAGAATATTATCAGGTACAGCAAGAATAAAAAAAAGAAACCTCCAGTTTTTTTTCTGTACAGCTCCATTTAAGGAGAATATTTTATAGTTTTTGTCTGGCTTCACTGCTTTGAACCTCCTAAAGTGTGTCAGCAACACAAACCGTCACTTGTTTCTGCCTTTCGTAGTCTTGAGAGAAAAGATGAACCTTATATCCCAGAATCAAAAATGGGTAAAAATAGCCAGAAAAACCCATGCACTATTTTCAGAAGTCTGGTGTTAAACTAAACGGCGTTATTTGATTTTCTCTGTCATTATCTGTGTGTCTTCAGATGACTGCTGGACAATAAGGGTGTGGAAATGTGTATTGTGTTGTTTAATTTCTGTGATGACCAGAGATATTGTCGGGTGGAAGCGCGAGCGCCTGGCATTAGTCACGGTGTAAATTCCATTTTCACTCCAATGTGCTGCAGTTGCTGATAGCTGACAGAGAGATACTGTTATCTGCATTTCTACCATGATTCCAATCTGTCCTTCTGGGCTTTGTCATGTGGAACAAAGTTTATTTTTTCCTCTCGCCAGCAGAAGCACTGATATACAGAGCTTGGTAAAAAAATAGACGTAAAGAACCTCATGTGCCATCATGTACAGCCTGATTGCTGCCTTTTCATATTTCTCCTCTGTTAAGCTCAAGAGGGGGAATTTAGTGATGGTTCAGCTTCAGCTTTTTCAACATGTGCCTTTCAAAAGCTGGAACAAGAGTGTGGGAACATGGTAAAGCTTAATTTTTTCATTTGAGAACAAGGATCAAAGGAAGCCGGGGTGCAACATTGGTCCACAGTGCCGCCTTTTGTCTGGGGCTGGTAGGGCAACTCAGGAGGTAACTGGGTGGTGGGATTTCTTACTGGGCAAAATATTGGAGCAGGTGAAGGTGGCATCTCCTTCCCTTTCTCTGAGCCATAATTCCCAGTCTCCTTTGATGCTTTGTTTATCAATTACATTCATTTAAATCACACATTCTGGAAGCTGCAACTTCAAAAGAACAGACAGAAAAGGGAACTGGCAAGACGGGCAGAGAAAAGGGCAATTTGGTTCAATAAGCAGATTTTTCTTTTTTCCCCACTCTAGATGCTGGTATTCTTGTGTAGCTTTGTAGTGCTAATGGAGAAACTCTGGAGAATCTGAGTAACGTGGTACCAGTTCATGCCGACTCCATCTAACTACAGATACATGAAGTAAAGGTTTTCTGTTTTGAAGTGCTAGAAAGTCAGTAAAATCAATGCTGCTTGCAATGTCATCATGTGACATTATTATGCATTTTGGCTGCATGAAGCATGAAGAAAACTGTCTTCTAGGAAGAGGGTTCAGCAAGAGTCTTAACAGTGAATAAAACAATTTTTATATTGGTTATAAAAGGAAAAGAATCAAACTATATGCTGGCAACATAATGCATGTTACTGAACTAAGATCCATCATTTTATATTTTATACTCTACTTTAGATCATAACAAGACACAGATAAATGTATAAATCTCTCCACACAGACATATACATAACTATCATACATGTGTAATGCAACAATTTTTGTCCTGTACAACTTTTTTTTAATTTAGAACTAAATACGAAAAATGAATCCAGATTTCAGATATTAATGGAGTTGTTTGTAAAGCACCAGATGAACTTGCACTAATTCTATTTAAAATATTATATTGTATTGTTTCCACTTTGTACACAGCATGTAAGCGATGTCATTGCACAGAGTTGCGAAGAGCATATTGACATTTTCCAAGTCTCTGCTCTCTGATGAACCAGTCAAACACACATACTAAACTACTAAAACTGCCACATGACTGAAGATGCTTCCCAGATGATACACCTCAGCTGTAGAGCTATTCGTCAGTGGTGGTGCCACCAGCTCATATACTGCTGGCACGTGTTTCAAAGACGCTCCGTAAATTTGCTCAACATTAGAGAAAATACACTCCTCTTTGTGACACATTATACTGCAATGGACGCTTGGCAGCTTAACAGTTTGATTAAATGTGTAAGCACTGGCTTTTATTTTTACTTTGAACTTAACTGAGCTATAAAAATGATTTTCTTGTCAGTGGTAGAGGGTCAGGTGACTTCCCTGTGATCTTAGGGAGCAGAGCAGTAGAATCAAACTCTATACTCAACTGTAATATATACAATAGTTTGCATATATTTTGTTTCAGCTGTTACTAATAGTTTGTGTTACAACTTGTTCAAAATTGAATGCAGCTACACCAATGGTCCCAGAGCTCAGGCTCAATGTCATGCCCCCGGATTCGTCTGCCACTCCTTCCAGATCACTAAATTCCTGCACCTGCTCCTTGTTACTCAAATTAATATATAGATCTGTTCCTCTCAGTAAAACGGTGCATAGTATTGCCCCTGACTTGTCTATGTATACCGAGCATTTCTCTTGTTTCTCTTGACCTGTGCCTTTCCCTGACCATCATTTAAGCCTTATCCCATTCTGTTATTTTGCCTGTGTTATCCTGACTATTGGTTTCAACCTCTGCCTGTTTTGTGACTACGATTTTGGAACATTCCTTAACAATAAACAAAACTCATCAAATTGTACCTGCACGCATCTACATCATAACTCCAATGTGACACTCAAAGCCCCTGAGTTCAGAACCAGAAAGGTTCAGGCACGTAGCAGATGGTGTTGAAGGTTATGGTGAGATTCAGCAGGATAAACCCTGTTGGGAAGCCAGGGTCAGCTCTCAGGAGGATGTTATTGGTAACCAGGGCCTCGGTGGTACAGTGGTGACAATGAAAACCAGACAGAAATTATTAAAACTGCTCATTTGCAACTAAAAATGAGACAAGCTGATCTCCCACAACTTTTTTTTCTAGGACTTTGGCCATGAAAGGAAGGTTGTAAATTGGTCTGAAGTTGCTGAGAACCAAAGGACCAAGTGTTGGTATCTTTAGTGCTGGTTTCAGGATTGTAATTTGATGACAGTGAAGCATCACTTATGCAGAGTATGAACTCATCACCAAGGTAACCAGAGATCTAAGAAGATTCCTTCTATGAGATGAAGTGATGTGTAAGGCGCCATTGTTACAAGATCCTGTTCACCAGCAGGCTGGAATGGGCTGCTTCTTCTAACCTTCTCCACCCGTAGTCATATCTCAATTATTTCGGTTAAACTAATCCAGGGAGCTGGAGCTGGTCAATCTGGGGGGGGGGGGGGGGGGNGGGGGGGGGGGGGGGGGGGGGGGGGGGGGGGGGGGGGGGGGGGGGGGGGGGGGGGGGGGGGGGGGGGGGGGGGGGGGCACAACAGTACTGTTGTTAGTCAACCTGCAACTTGTTTGAAATGGGAAGCAGGGATTACTGCTCAAAAGTATTAATACATTTTGAGTAACCTGTGAACAGAGCTGAAAAGAGCTTTTCTCTACCAAGTACCAGTCAGACCACGTGTGGTGATCTGGTCTGGAAAAGTCTCTCTACAAAATGGGTATCCAGGACCGCAAAGAGTATAACAGTCGTTCCCTGGTTGGTTTTTCTTAAAGTTAATCTAGTCATAGGTGTACATTCACACTAAGAAATATTTCTAGATTTATTAATGCAATTGATTTAATATGCCTGTTATAATTTTAATGACCTTTTATGCTGAGATTGACCCGGCACAGTCAGTTCACTTAAGCAGCAGCTTCACTGGCAAATTGGAATCCATGACAAAAAAATCTATGTCCACATTAGATATCCATTTACTTCCATTTGTTCCTGCTTTTTTCCAAAATGGTAGGAGGCAAATAATGTGGCTCTTAAGAACATCAAAGGATATGAAAAAAGTTGCACCAGTAAAAGTACCAGCTGAATAAATGGCTTAAACAGGGTATGTTGTTGTAAATAAAAATAAGCAAGGAATTAGCAATTATATTATAATTTATTATAATTTTTTTGCCGTATTCCTATACAATATTGCCTTACTTATTCTATAGAGCTAAGGTTTTGATAAGCAATAATATGTTAGCATCAGTTTAACAGGATATTGGTTATTATATCTAGTTACTTTACTTTATGTAACAGATTTTGTGATATTTCCGGTGGCTTCTGTAATAAGGAAAGTCTAGAATTAAAGACTATAGGATCTGTTCCACAGCTACTACCATGTTTCAGTTATATTGCTCTCAGGCCATGTTGCAGTGGATATAGTAATAAATCCTGTTTGTCCTGAGCTCTGTAACTTGCTGTATGCACTATATACACTTCCTTTTGTCTATCTACAGTCTTTACCTGACTGTACCTGCAAATACACATATTACTCTGTTTGTGTGTCTGAGCTGGGGGGGGGGGGTCACAATGTAGTTTAGGTGTAAGGAGAGGAAAAAGTGAAGTGTGTGTAAGACAATTTAGGCAACTGCACCAGGTATGTTAAACGTAGAATATTCAGTTTATATTGGTAAAACCAAATCAAAAAAGATTGATAAAGTACATGCAAGAATAAGTACCAGTCTTGGATAGAAGAATATCTCACTTATTTGATCACCTTCCTCTGCTGCTTGTCATGGTGGGGGGAGGGGGGGGGGGCGCAGAAGCCCTGGGCTGGGAGGGGTTTGCACAACACAGCAGCCACACACACCATCACTCACACTTTCCTCCCCGGTGGCCAGTTTACAGCCACCAACTGATCTGAGATGCAGACATGGGGACAATGTGGCAACGTCACCCTCGCTGAGCCACCGTGCCACCTGAATGGAATAAGTGCATTTGTTCACATATCTGAAAGGACCACCAGCTCTAAAACAAGAAACCAAAAATAAGCTCTGTGATGCAGAAATGATTGTTTGTGATATTTGAGATTTTTAATTCTGCTCTATATCAGAAGATGTAATTAAGTTAATACAAGACCAGCAAAGCGAAGTGAGTTTTACCCATGAAGTCATGATCTACTGTTGTGACAGCAGAGCTTAAAGGAGCATAATCCCTTTATTTACATAAAGATTTGCTATGCTTTCATTTACTTTTACAAGACAATGAATAACAAAGGAAAATTAGCTTCTTACCTGGTTGGTGCTGAATGACGTCATTCGCATTTTCAACCAGCCTTTTGTCATATTGTATATATTTTAGCTTTTTATTACTGATGGTGTAAAAATGCAGCAAAACCATGAATTTTAGGCTTTGAAAACTATCAGCATTTCCCACCATGCTGGAGGTGGGAAGACACAGTTAGGTTCTAGTGGCCTTTGTTCCAGTTGGTTTAGATGCTTATGCTATACAGAGCAAAGAATTTGGAAAAAACTGCTTCCGCTGTAACAACAAAACATGGAATAATCATGACTGACTGCCCCCTCAGTCCCTGATGAACAGAATTCCTCCACATGTGACAGTAGGAATTATTTTTAGGTAAATAAAATAAATATAGCACTCACAACTGTAAATATTACAATTATATTTTAATTTACGGTGAACAGACTCACTCATTGTCCTTCGCGTCTTTTCGACTCTGGGGATGTGGCTGTGTGGAGCCTTTCCTGGTGTTACAGAGCGAAAGGGTTACAGCAAACAAACCTTTCTTATTATTTGTTACACATAAAAGAACTTCTATTAACTTTCTTAAAAAGGTGTTAATTCTTTTACCTTGTATTTTAGTCATAGGGAATTACACTGTTGTTCCGTTTATTGCACAAAGCCTTTGTACGCAACGACAGTCGGGCTCTTCTCTAAAGCCTGTGAAAATATCATCCTAGTTCTAAATGCATTAATAGAAATAAAAGTCATGGTCAAAAAGTAAACATCATTTACTGTGTTCGCAGCTTAAAAAAGTGACTTATTGCAGAGTCATATCTTGAGCAGAAAAGACATTTCTTGCACAGATCCCTTGATCTGATACCAAAGTGTGCACTTTTCCTGGATCCTTTCATCACTGACAGTGAGAAATAAAAGATGTTCTCCATTCCCATGAACACAGGGGGTCTCAGGGGTGCTTTGCTCTGCTCAGAAAGTGCAGGGTATAGTAGCACGGCTGCTGGGAACACATTTACTCTCAAGTATTAATTTATAAGAAATGTGTTTTTAACATGATTCTAATCAGGGTATCAAATCACTGCAGTCCTCTAAAATGTTATTATCCTTTCGATGAGCAAAAAGGGGGAATTTTCAAGTTAACTCAAATTTCAGATGACAGTTTTCTTTCATTTTCCTGCCACAGTGACAGCGTGAAGCTTTTGTTTTTGATGTGTTTCAAGAATCGCCTTCACACAGAGCGAGAAAACAAAAGCTTTTTTATTTATTTTGCAGGACAGTCTTTTTAATGTAATGTCAAAAAAAACACTTCAAAAGACAAGACTGTTTTTGCCTGGAATGTTTTGAAATACCTTTAGGTGTAAATTGAAAGTTATAGATGCCATTTTTAATGTGATACTTGCAGCATGATGTGTGTGGGGGGCAGAGGAATAAAAAAAAACACAATTGCAGGTAGTCAGCAGATTAAAATTGTTTTATTTGTATTGATAATAACGAATTCACACTTTGGGTGCAGAAATAGCCCTTATTTTATCATGTTGTTGTTTCACAATTATGTTCAATTAGGGATTTTTCTGGAACATTTCTAAAGGGACTTGAACAAGTATCCTGCAGGTCACCTTAACCAGGGTGCTGCTTCTTGTTGAAGGGTTTATGTGCCAAGTATTCAAGATGATTATTCCTTCTCCCCCAACTGAATGCAGCCCTTGAGGATCTGGACTGTTCAGGTTCTCAGCTCATCGGTCTGACAGCCAGTTCACAACCCAGTGAGAAGATGAAGCTCAACAAGGAGGCAAGGAGGCAAACATCTGCTCTACTGGGGAAATGTTGCAAGGTACTAATATTGTATGACTCTTAATATTGACAACAGCATTGTTTTTGCACGTGTTAAAAATTGCTGGCACCTTTTATTGCCTTTTTTGTTATATTTTCCTCAGAAATCTCCATGTCAATGTAAAAATGGAATGATAAATGTAGAAATTGTGCTGTCGCTATGGGAGGCTTAAGGCGTAGTGGAGTGTCAGCCTTTTTGTTGGGTTAAACTAAGCAAAACATTGTGCATCGTTACAAATTCGTGCAAACTGGGGAACATTAAAAACCCTTTAAACAAACTTCCTCTATGGATCTTGTTTTTTCAGGTGTTTGTGTCCATCAAGAGTTTTATGTAAAAACATCTTTTGCCCCTCAATCCTCGATCTCATCACTCAGGCAGGTTACCTGAGAGAGGATTCCCAGAATTAACACTATTTATGAACCGGACAAGGTGAACTTAGTTCCACAAATTTCCCTCTGCTGAGGAACACGTGTAGGGGGGCAAAGTGCAAGTGCTCGGCAGCTCGACACTACTGAAGTCTTTTGACAGAAGATTAATGAGGAAACCTTTTTATTAATTAATGGCACCCAATCTGCCGGGGGGGGGGGGGGGGGGCAGTTTTGNGGGGGGGGGGGGGGGGGGGGGGGGGGGGGGGGGGGGGGGGGGGGGGGGGGGGGCAGATTTGGCCTTTGTGAACCCAGCCTTTGTTTCTCACCGCCATTGCCAAAATCTGTTGGGGGCGCTCTGTGTTTGGAAAGGATGCAGCATTAATGCTCCCTCCTGACTCCAAACATCTACCCGGCTGTCCAACCTGGCTACTGTACCTCTTGTTTACCCCCCACCCACTGTTTTC
Organism: Arapaima gigas; assembly: GCA_900497675.1. Classification (NCBI taxonomy): domain Eukaryota; kingdom Metazoa; phylum Chordata; class Actinopteri; order Osteoglossiformes; family Osteoglossidae; genus Arapaima; species Arapaima gigas. Next base: position 1,186,652 of record UFQX01000121.1, on the reverse strand, counting down.
CTTCATGCATCACATTATCCCCCCCCCACCCCCCGTGATGCAACTGTGCACCTCACACACATCCACTCTCAATCCTGTAATGTATCCAAGCCAACATATTACATTCATTTTTGAAAGCAAAAGCAAAGTAATGTTATTTTTCCCATATGGTCAGTAAGTACAAGTGCTGATCTGAAAAATGAAAAAAACTTCTATAAACTCCCTTCTGAAATTGACACTAAAAGACTCAATTAAAAAAAATGCATGTAAAATAAAACTCAAAGTAACGATATGCATAGACCAGTGTTTTGTTTTCCACTCTGCCAGTTAAAATCAAAGCCCACTTTAATGGGTGAAAGAGTGCTACTTGGAAAAGGTTATTTGACAGAAAGCAGCATCTTCTGAATTTAATTTCTAATGGACTGTAATAGCACAAGCATGTTTTTCTCTCTGCTGGCATTTTCAAACCTGGTATTCTAACCAAATACAGTAAAAGATTTATAATGTGTCACAAAAATCAGCAGGACTTAGCACTATCACTGCAAGCACAGGGTCTTTTCACATTCTCTGCTGCTAGATGTTTGACACCCAAGTTCTTCCCAACATAAAGAAACAATAGAATGATGCACAGTGTCTGTATGTCATATTATCTGGTGAAATGGATGATAACGTCCTCATAACTACTGTACAATGGCTGTTCTGCACACCTTCCCTGTCTGTAATCCCTTTAACATTCACATCTGCTGTGAGTTTTGTCAAATCTAACATGGACTGACTCAGACAACCAGAGACTGACTAGCTGTAGACAGAATATTGATGCTAGTCATAAAAACAAAAAAACAAGTTTTGGTCCTACAAAGAAGCTCAGGAAGTGACTCTGGTCAGACTAACAAAAACCTTAAAATTTCTATGAGTCATATTCTGTGCTGCATTTTCCCCTTGTTCCAATGATTCTTAGTGCAGATGCAGTGAATCATCTGTGGAAAAGGTCCAGAGTCCATTTGCACTGAGCAGCATAGAAAGCAGGACAAAATGTGAGTGCGCCTCCCTTTAAAAGAAATGTAATGAGCCATGGCTGCAAAGAAAGCTGTAAGCCAGCCACGTGTCACACCCCCCCCCCGGGAAAAACACGTTCTGAAAGCGCTTCGCACTACATGACTGTGTCTCCCCAGCCAACTCGTTTGCTCTTTTAGTTCAGCTGGTTAAGGTCACAAATATGGCTCCTCTTACCCTCTATGTGTAAAAATTAAATCAGCGACAAGGTTGTGCATCACAGAAGTGTTTACTGTGAATGCTAATACCAGTGAATTATTCCTTTTTAATAGAACTCCACAAGGAATATGTTGGCAAGGTGGTACTTGTTTACTCATGTATCGTTCCTCAATTTACTGTGGTCACTAACTGAGCTCCACAGAATTAGTGACACCATTTATTTATCACAGGTGTGCAGCGCAATTTTTCAGCCCCTTTCTCTTATCTTAATACATTTTCTACACGGGACACAGGACAGGTGTGTACTGTGTGTGAATTGAAGTCACCAGCCAGGTAAAGGGCAACAGTTTTCGGAAGAGCATCATGGACACTTGTTCCCTAATGAGGAAGCCATAACTGACCTGATTCAGCAGTTCACTGTAAACCTGATACATCTGAGCGGCTTCATACGTAAACAACCAAGTTCTTCTCAGAGACTTGTAGAATCTGGCTGCCTAGGCCTCTGTGAGAACCAGCGAAAATAAAATGTATGAGATTCATTATTATCCTTCCTCATGTGTGTAGATGTGCAGTAAAGAACAGAACAAAGATCCTACATCTGTTTACCCGAATCACAGCTTTTCACCTCACGTACAAAGATCGCCTAATAAAATATTCCCCAATCTGTCTTATGGAAATTCTTACATTTTAGTTCATCAATGACCTGCCTGTACGTTTTGTTTTGTTTATACAAACGCTATTTAACATTTTGTGTCTGTGTGCAGTGCTTTATACTATCATGGCACATTTGTGTGTTTGTGTATCGAGTCAGACAATATTCTCTGATTAGATCCCTTAAACAATTGCATGTAAATAAAACGGTACAACAACAACCTGAGTACAGATTATTAAACATGGAATCTGTCGAGACCTACAGACATTTACAAAGACAGTGTAAACCTCTTGCATCTTTACCAGAGTAAATACAGTGTATTATGGGATGTTGCTGTTACAGGGCATGGATGTGGTTGGAAATTTAACGTTAGGTTAAAAATCTCATTTTCCTCTAGAATCTGTGTAGTTTTCTATGTTCCACATATCCTTACTTTCTATTAAACATACAACCTATGGTCCTTCTTGATACTCTTAACCAGGGTGGCAAATCTTGGCTGTATTTTACATTTTAAATCTTAATTGACTTTCATTTTTAAAGCTGATTCATTCGACCATATGCATGAGAACATTCTTTTCCTTAGACATGTTATGTGTAGCATTTAAGCAAAATCATTTAGACACCTTGTACAATTATAAAATTGCTTATGTATCTTCTGTTTTGCATTGTAACCTTACACTCACTGTGATGTCATAGAATATTTTTAAAAAAGCTGTCATCAAATCTTGCTCAGATAGGTTGTTTTTCTTTAAGACTCTGCCAAGTGCAAAGGTTTAAATTTTTGTTCATATTTTATAACATGACAAAATGTATTGTTGCCTACAGAACGTGACACCGCATTCAGCCTGACCAACAGCAGCTGTGACAGTAAAATGTGGATTTGGAGCCAGAGCCGGAGCACAGCCTCCCCGACCGGCACCACGTCATGGTGAGACGATTTGCTTAACTAATGATGCTCAGTGCAAGGAATCACCTGAAGTCTTAAACTGACTCCTCTACATAAGGAGATAAACCGTAAACTGAATTACCTGCAATTTGGTGATTTACTGAGGTACGCTAGCATGTCCAGGTCTGAGGTGGGGCACCAACGTGGGAGGGTTTCACTTAAGCTTTTATTTTAATATTCCTTGTGTTCTTATAATCCTATTTTATTCTTATATTCTTTGGTGGAAACGATGAAAGTTTCCGTTTTTCTAAGCATCGTGCCTGTGAACAGCAAAGAAGCGACTTCACTGCCTATTGCTTATGAGATGCTAAAGGTCGATAAGGAAATCGTGGCTGTAATTGTATTATGTCCATCTGTAGAATTATCTCAAATTAATTAACACCTTCTTTAGTTAATAATAAGGCTGCTTACCAGGCCTGTGCACTTTGGCTTCAGATTTCTGCTGACATTTACAAATGAACAAGGGTAATGCTTTTCTTATCTCTATTAATCGCAATTTATAGGTTCATGATTGCCGCAAATGATGTGAACATAGTATAATTATGTGGGCCTGGAAACTTAATTTCTGTACCTCTGAATAGAAAATAAATCGATTCATTAGCCAAGCACATTTTCTTCTCAATCTGTGTACTTTATTTTTCATTCTTTATTTTTTCATTTTCATTCCTAATGCATCTTCCATGTATGCAGGCGCTTGCTTCTTAGCGTTCTTGCCGCCACCGTAGTCATTTCCATGTGTTTCCCCTGAGCCCAGTGGCTCTGAGGGCGCGAAGTCGGCAAATGTGTAATGGAGTCTCCTCCCTGCCTCTGCTGCGAGATCTGCAGAAGAAACACCTCGGCTGTCAGGGGGGTCAGCCAGGTGCTCAACACATCCCTAAAAAAGCGCCTTTGCTGCCAACTTGTGCTCTCCCCTCGCAAGCAGAAAAAGAACAATTGTGTCATTTCAGAAACCATCTAGTGAAGACAGACTGAAGACACGGCTGTGAACAGGGTCCACAGTACATCTGCTCCTCATTCATCTGCACTGTTTAGTTCCTGTACATCAGCATGAACTCTACCCTGGTATAACAAGATCCATGGAGTAGATGGGCAACGACACCTTATTTGTCACTTTTGCTCTTGATTCTTCTTCTTCTTCTTCTACTTATTATTATTATTATTATTATTATTATTATTATTATTGCTACTACTACCACTAATAATAATAATAATAATAATAATAATAATAAAGCTGCCCTGACTTATTTTGTGTATAAAGGATTAGGGAAAAAGTGTTTGTGTTGCAGTTAGAAAAGGCAGACATAGGATGCATTAATAATGGAGGTATTAATTAAAGTATTAATAATGTTTTGTTGATTTGCTCCACTATCGCACTTTGGAAATCAAATTGTGATACTAAATAAAAGTGAAACATATAGTGTCTGTATAACAGGTAAAGGGACACTTGCCTTGTTTCTCTGGAGTCAGTAATGCAGTAAAGGTGTTACCAGAGGGAGGAGGACGGAACCACATGTGTCAGGAACAGCAACTGCAGGTATCCCAGGTCCTTCTGAGGCCAGGATGCAGGTGCGAATGAAAGGTCTGAGCACAGGCCTCAGAAACATGGTAAAACTCGGCAGGCCTCAGAGTGGCTGTATGTCTGTGCGAGTCTTGAAGATGCTCCGTGTTAAAGTGATGCTGCGCCTCTGCGGTGCAGGAGGTGGACCCTCTGTGGTGCTGGATTCATCTCTGACTTGTGTGACAAATGCCGGGTACAATTTTACTGTATGTAACACTTAATACCTGCTGGTGATCCCTTCCCATCATTCCTTTCTGCGGTGTTTTAATAAGTGTTTGCTTGGTTGTATAAAATTTTTATTGCACTAATTATGGTGCATGTGGTGAGTTATTGGATGTGTGTATTCAATGTTTGGTTCCTAATCCCAGTTTGCCTGACATTGTACTCAGTGGCCCCCATGTGTTTGTGTGTTTTTTCAGGTGGATAAACTACAGATTTGTACCTGTGCCGCATTTTGCAGCACGTGAATAAAAGAGCTTTTCTGGCACCATCCTGGTTCCTGAAGTCGCCCACTGTATTGATATATTCACTCATTCACAGTGCTTTCCGCCGAGGTTTTGCAAAATATAGGTTTTCTCTAAAATCCTAAAATAATACTTACATAGTAAAGCAAAGTGTTTTACTGTGAAAAGAAAAGTCTCTCCACAACAGGAAAAGCCTCCATGTGAGCTGAAAAACACAGAAAAGAGATATTTTTTCTACAATAAAAAATAACCACTATACCAAAGTCTTTCGATATGTCCTGCTGATTTCTGAGTTCATGAGTAAGAAGTAAAATAATATTTAACGGTTAACGACATGAAGACGGAGTTACAATACTTTTTAACAATTTCATTCGCGCATTAAAAAGAACAACTGATGAACATACATAAATGTAACACTGTATGTTTTTGAAGAAGGTGGAGCCTCAAAATTTCTCAGCGATACATTTACTGGGTTGGCATTTGAACCAACTCTCTTCATTTGTCATGTCAAACAGCTTATTTTTAGGTTTCTTTAAAAGAAGGAGGTTACCACTAATAGCAGGTACACAAAACACACAACATATATATTTACTTCTACTGTACGGTCATACTTCTGTAGTCGTCTCCTGCACACAACTGCGAGCTGCAAACTCAGCTCAGAACTCAGAAACAAAACAAACAAAAACAGCAAACAAACACAGCAAACCCAGTAAACAAACAAAACAAACAACTACAGCAAGCTCAGTAAACAAACAAAACAAACAAACATTGCAAAAAAACAGCAAATTCCACCCGCCTTTAAATAGTCTCGATCCCCAATACTGCCAAGGAGCCCTGGGAGTGGACCGTGACATGTTAAACTGCTGGATTGTACATCATAAGCTGTACATTACTGAAAACATACATAAATTTAAAATGAAAGCAGCTTAATTGTATCTGTAGAGTTCTGCATTTAAGCAAGAGGACAACAGCCGGAAGGTATCCTGTTCTTTATACGCAACCATTTACACAACAGTCTCTTCACGTTACCCGTCTCCCAATGTGCTGCTCAGTGTTCAAAGTGCTTTTGAAGTCTGTTTTCCATTGTCTGTCCTCACCTTAAAGTGCGTGCAGTGAGCATTAGACCGAAATATGATGTTTTGTTTTACAGTATTACAGAGTTTTACAGCTGAACTTCAAAGTTTCCAATTCGGTCAATGATAGAAGGAGTCTAACAGCCGTGAAACTGAACTTGTGACCACAGGGCTGGATGTTCGCCTCCAAAGAGGAGCACATCCAGTAAAGCCTGCATTTCTTCTCTGAAAATCCATCACAAAAATTGAAAAAAGACATTAGAGGTATTTTTCCCAACACTGTATAAAATGTGAAAGAGGTATCAGAGAACAATGGGGACTGTTTATGTAATGGAAGTCGCAGTGGATTATTTTTAAGTGCGGTACGGCACAGTAAGTGGAGTACAGAACACAGAGCCCAAATGATGACTAATGGAACACAACTCAATATGAAAAAGGTGCTCCAGGGAGAGACAGTGATGAAGTGTTAGGCGTTTATAAGTACGCACCTGGTAGTTATATCATTGTTCTACAGAAAACAACATGAAATTCTCAGGGAAAAAAGTACAATTACTCACCTATTTTTGTGCTGCAACTAGTGGGCTGCATATTTCAAGGTGGTAATAAAATAATGAAAAAGAGTTTTCCAAAAAAAAAAAAAAACTGCTTTGCATTAACATATTATGGTCACTTGCCAAGTTCAGCCTCCACTGATTAATCATTCAGTTATTTGTTTGTGAAATTATTTCTACTCCCGATGAAGGTAACTGAAAGAAATAAAAACAATGAAATTATTGCAGCTCTCAGATCAATAGGTGCATATAGATACTAACTGTCCCACTAACAAAAACAGCTTCTGCTTGCAAAACTTATTTAGAACGGATATCAATCAGTAAGTAAATGGCACAAAAATTAGCATGTGAGACTTAAAATGTCTTGTGATCTGGTCACTTCCAGGAAATTAGATTTGTAAGAGTTTAGGCTATTGGAAAAATATGTACCCCTTTGTCCTTGAATTTAGAAAATGTAATATAATTATTTAAAAGTCCCATAAAAAGAATAATGTCAGTGAAAAGGGTAAAATAATAAAAACAATACAGGGTTCCAGTTTTGCTATTTCTCTTTTACCTTCATTTCCATTCTTGCAAGGAAATGTAACGACAATGTTTTGGGCTCTAATAATCTTTTAAAGCCTCTACAGGATGGTACCCAGAAAATGCACTTTGTCTATTTTATATCCCATTTCCTGTCACATTTTTAGGAGGGCAATAAAAGATGTTTTTTACCCGTTTTTTCCCTACCTGTCCATCCGTGGCTAACTTAGTAAGTTCCCTGTTGCAGCCAAACACCCACATGAACACATGCACACGCCTCCTCCGGCGAGCGTCTGGTCCGCTGAGCCTCCCGCTTCTGTTCACTCGGCTGCCGGATTCTGTGGGCAGCAGCTGCACCCACAGCCCTGCAGGCACCCGGGCTGACTGTAGCCGTGTTGGTGAAGGGCGAGGGAGGGAGGGAACCCCGGCCGTCTGACCCAATGTGGAGAACGCAGGTCACACACAGTGACAGTCCAAACTGCATGGCAATTTACTTGTCTTTCAATGTGGAAATGCCCTCCCTTTCACTGAGATCCTGCAGCTCAACCAGTACCGAGTCATTGGAAACACTCTTAAAACTGAATAATGCCACAGATTTATCAGATGTGTCCCACAGTTTCTGTGAAGGAAATATTCCTCTCAATGATTCTGACAGTCCTGTGGTGCTCATGAAACTTGCATGTAATGCTGCTGTGTTCCACTCATGCATGTTATTAATTATTATCATTGTTTTCACGCATTTGGTGACAACAGTGATAAAACGGAACTTTTTATTACTTGGTGTTTATCGTGGCCTAGTTGAATACTTGATCCACAGTATCTGTATATTACATTCTGTCATGCAGAACTCTCATTTTTCCTTTGAATTTTTGCTTTGTGGCTTTATACTAACGTGACAGATTTGTGCAATTTGAGAGATTAAGGAAACAAAGTGGTAGATTTAAGCAGCCTTTTATACTCCCTTTCTGAGCAGACAATCCACACACAACGTCAGCATCTAAAAACAGAGACAGTTCAGCAGTCATCCAAAACTACTGCAAACTCAAAGTTCAAACCCATCATCAATCTTACTGTCTGTCCATAAGCTACATGCAGAATGGATATCAAAGTTAAAGTCTTACTAAACTATTTTGTATCCTCTATGCCATAACTGGGGCTCCCACTACAATATGCTAAGAAAACCATAGGATTCATTTCAAATCCCACATTTGGCTTCTCATTCAGTGCAACTTCACATGGTTTTGACCTCAAAAACACAGCAGTAATAACCAGTTTATATAAGTATATATAGTTTATATACTGCATTTTTTTTACTTTCTCATTTAATTTTTTTCTTTTCTTTTTTAATTTTCCTTTTGCATTTTATCAGGATAGAACTCCTGCCACTGTGTGGCTCTGAGTTGTCCTTCTCAATAAAAGGCCTAGTTATATCACCCATAGTGGCCAGGATCTGCTCCTCCAAATATTATGTTTGTCAAATGCCTTGAGTAAGTTGGAATTGTTTGGAAGCCACGAAATCACTGTCAATAAAAACTTAATAACACAGCTTAATCCGTCAATATATTCAGAAGTTAGGTTCTGCTGAAAACATCACGTAAAGGTATAATGAGTTAAAATTTTTCTTTAAGGTTTTTATTGATTTATACGGCTTTCACAAACACCTCATAGAGTGCAGGGTGTCAGTACTCATCTCACAACAGAGGGAGAGCTCTCTTTTTATTTTATCATTTATTAACATGAAGCAATATTAAAGTTAAGCCTGTTTTATAATAACGGACATATACATGATAGTAGACTGCATAAAGTATTAAAAAAGCACTTCCTGTCTGTTATGTCTCAATACGTGTTCTTCTGTCTTTGTTGCCTTGTTTACCTTCTTATAGATTCCCGGCCACCAGTGGTCCGTCATTTTGCCAATCATCCCCATGGGTGATGTCACTACCAACACTCTGGCCAATGGAATTTAAGGCGGCATAATTTAAACCGGCTGGCGTTTGACTTTTCATGTTCAGCTTGTTTTCTGCTGCTCCTTTGTTAATGTTTAACATACTTGTATGTCCAGGTGTTTCCCTGTTCTAGTTTACCTGTGTTATTCATATCAACTCATGGTTGACAGTGACTTGGAGAAAGTGACCGGGTAAGAACATCACATTACGCACCCTGCACACGCAGGTTTGTTTCTCTGTTCAACCCACACCAGGAAAGAAGCAGGTTATCTGTGTATTTTGGTTTGGGTAGTTAGGTGTAGGTAGGTTAGGGCATTGACAGATGCTGAAGATGCTTGTTTCGGGTCTGGGTTTATATTAACTAGTTTGTATAGCTGCCACTATGTCATTTGGTTTGTTTTCTTCTTTGACTTCATTCACATTCGTCCCCTCACGTGTCTGCTTATGTGTTTAATATATGATCTATTCGCATTATTTCCCACTTCCACTTGTAAAACACTTTTTTTGCACCAAATCCTCCATCTCTTTCTGTCCATTCCTGTCCTACTTACAGCTTTCCAAACAGTTAATGTTACCCCCGTGTTTGTCAGAATCTGGTCACCTGCCCCTAACCATCAAAAACCCATCATAATGGGAACATGTCTCTTTCTGTACAAGTTTTGGCTATTGAAAAAAATGTGCATAAACTAAATCCAGGGAATGCCACAAACCACCCACCTCTCCAGTTCCTCCCACCTCCCTCCTAGACCAGTTCAGTGTGTTTTACTGCCTGGTAATAGCAGAATATGGAAATGCAGGTAACTTCTGCTCTGCAACAAAATTTTGCTTGAGTCAAAAAGAATTTTAGTTCACAAGGACTGATAATCAAATACTAAATGCAATTTTTCAGGAAATTTAAGTATCAAAGATTTATATCTTTAAATATACATTAGATTACAAATGCAGTTTTTTTATAAAAAAGGTCACTAGATTTTGTTTTATCACATAAGTATAATGCAGCATATTAGTATATAAAACTGTTTAAAGTAGACATTCACACACACTTTTGTTTAACACAGTCTTGAAGTGAATTCAATCAGAGAGGAACTGGTTAGAAGTTATTTTTAAACCCTGTCTTCTGTCATACAAGGATTAATTGTCAGAGGTAATTTTATGTAATACATGTCTAGACTTCTTGCAGTGTGAATTTTGATGAGCTGACAGGATTTTCTGCTTAATGCCAAGACCTACTGAACATCTCATGGCTTGCGCTCTTTATTGTAACACTGACAAGTTTGATGTGGAAATCTTACTCAAACCTTTTCCAGATCCAATGGTTAAACAGAATTTGCCAACAGGAAAAAGAAATGTGAAGAAACGCACATCAAGAAAACTGGTTTCATTTATGAAAGTCAGACACTGAAACAGCTTTCTTCTGTATGTCAAACAAATGTTTAACTTCTGATCAGTGACAGTGATTTCATACATTCCTCCAGTTCTCTCACACCTCCCCCCCTTCTTGCCTGATAATATTTATAAATTAGCTATTGGGTTTTGGGACTTTGTAAAAATGCAGACAGGTGGTATTTGACTTTTTTCACACTTTGCAATCAAGAAGCAGGTATACAAGGGAGAACAAAATCAGGATTCTCAGGTGCACAGAACAGGTGGATGAATTAAAGGAATAAAAAATTGAAAGAATAACATTATACAATATAGGTAAATTATAGGTCACAATGAAGAATAAAAAAACATTTAATCTTCCTTAAACTGCTTTTTATTTGTTTGTTTATGGCCTATTTTCAAGTCAATTTTGTGACCTTCAGAAGTTGCATGAAGATCTACATGAGTCCCTAAGCGGACTGACTGAACCCGCCAAACAGCATGTGATCAATGACTGAGTCATTGTGACCAAATTCCTGCTTGAGAGTCTCCTGGAATTCATACAACGTCCATTACTACTTAACAAGCCATTAATGAGAACATCCACTATGTGATTTGAAAAGTCTTTGAAGCCAAACTTATTAATTCTTTACCATAACAAAGTCACATGTCTGTGCCCTACACACTTACAGCCCACACTTATTTCTTCTCTGGGGATGTTAAAGCTCAGCTCAAGGTTTCCCTTGTGTAATAATTTTTTTTTTTTGGGCACGGCAGAGGATATTATCTAAAGTGACTAATTGTGTTCTATCTATTTACACAGTGAGGTGTTTTCAATGGATAAATCAATGCAAGCACTTTCTCTGAAAGTGGAGCTCAGACTGGGATACAAACCAGTGACCTTGAGGTTACCAATCCCACCCTCTACACCTATGCTGTAAGTCTTGTTTCTTGCTGTGTATCTTTTTGTCCTGCTTTACATCTGACCATCCAGCAGTTCCAGTTCTCACACCGTGTATTTTTCAGGGCTTGTATTCGTGCATTTAAATAATTTATTTAATCATGTCTAAATTGAGCAACTTTTCAGCACTGGAGCACTTTGCTGTACAGTCCTGTTAAAGTGGTGCCTTTAAAATAACTGGAAACTGAGAATTATGTTATGTGTTAAACATGGGCCAGTCTTGTGCAACGTTTTAATACAGATTTCACAAGTAAGACAGAGAACATGCAGTATACTCTTTGATGCAAAATCATGGGATTTTGATATTTTTGTAAACAGCCGTGTTTCACAACCAGTTCAGTAATTAGTTTTCCGTCAGTTTGGATCAATGTGCAGCATTTTAGTGTCGCCAGGGATTAAATGAACAGATGTAGTGATTTCATGTGTTATATAAGCACCATCAACTTCTTAGTCTTTTTATAAAATTAATCACTTAGCAATTGGAGTTTAAAAGGTTGGTTGTCTAGAATAAGACAAACAGGTAGATTGAAAAAATGACACTGACTTTCATAGCCTGTTGTCATAAACATAATGTTGTGACACAATCTTCCGGGGCCTCACTGCACTGGTGGTGTGACACTGGATTCTGGGCCAGTAACTGTGTCTGTCACTCACTCATGTAATGTATGAATTGAGGCCAAAAGTGCCACTGAATGCTGAACCCCCCCCCTTATAATTTACACCATTACTGGTGCAACTAATATTAGAAGTACAATGTTCACGTTTCAAAAATGTAATTTAAATTCAAATTGCGCAATCAATTGTCCTGTCAGCCAACTCATTAACATTGAGACCCAGAACAAACGGTTTACTGAATACCTGTGCAGTGTGTGCGAGTGCAGTGTGTGTGCACTGTGTCTGCAACTGTATGACACCATTTTGTGTTGTGAACAATATGACTAGTAACCTTAAAAGACGTGCAGTATAAGACAAGGCACAGCAGTTGTGGCTTAATTGGTAGGTTCAGGTCCTGTAACTTGGGGAGCAACATCCTCCACGGGTTCTACCAGACCAGTCTGATCTTTTACACCATGGTGCTATGGGTGTGGGTGGGCTCAGACTCAACAATCTGGTCATGAAAATAAGTTTTATCATGGGGGGCTGGGATGAAGAAGAAGCTGTAGTCTATTGTGGATATTGGCTCACATCCCCTAAATGAAATGATCACCATGAGCTCTTCTAGTCATCAGGTTATTCAGGTTGGGTGCAGCAAGTAGAGCTTCTGGGTTCCTCTTGCCAACAACCACCAGCCTCCTTAATGACACATAAAGACCTGTGAACAATGAACTGTATTTGTTACTATTATTTACTAGTTGTGTCATTTTACTTTTTGTTATTGTGCATTATGAGTGTAATATGGGCCCCTCCAAAAAGCAATAAAGTCTTGTTCTATGGTAAGAAGTAACAGAAGTAAGGAGTAACTTCTGAGCCACCAGATTTACAAATGAACACTTGAACAGACAAGATTACAGAACACAGTTTAGCAAGATTCATGCATCTAAAGCTGAATTTTTTTTTTCTATGGGCTGCGTGTCAATGAATGGATGGAAATGCATATACAGTACTGTACAAAAGTCTTGGGCACCTGTAGGAAAAATGCTATAAAGCGAGGATGGTTCTAGAAATAATTCCATGAACACTTTTTAACCAATAAACCTTCTAAAAAGTGCAGTAGACAAAAAAAAAACCTCAGTCAAATCAATATTTGGTGTGACCACCCTTTGCCTTTAAAACAGCATCAATTCTCTTATGCAAACTTGCATGCAGTTTAAGGTAGAGGTTGATAGGATCTTCCAAACATTGAGTAACTGGCCACAGGTCTTCTGCAGACTTTGACTGTCTCTGCATGTACTCCCAGACTGACTTGATCATGTTGAGATCGGGGACCATACTATCTGATCCAGGATCCATTCTTTTTGCTGAAGATAGTTCTGTATGACTGAGGTTGGGTGTTTGAGGTCATTCTCAGGCTGCAGAATGAATTTGGGACCAATCAGAAACCTCCCTGATGGTAGATAAGAATCTACCTGTATTTCGCAACAGGCATTGAAGCTGCATGCCTAAGACTTTTGCACAGTACTGTATATGGCAAAAAAGAAAGATTCCGATAGATAGGTTTTTGAAATGCCAAACATGTATGAACAACCAAAGTCTTGTTCATAAACAGGGGGGGGGGGTCCTTTTCTCCCCCTTTCACCCAGGTGAATTCTTTGTGGAATCAGAAAATCCAGTCTCTTTTTGCTTTAGCTGCAATTGTTAAAAATGTTCTATTTAAAGTGGTGAGTGTTATAATTGCACGTTGTTTATGCTTTATCTACTTTTCAGTGAATGGCTTCATTGCTGTACCTTCATTTATTTGTGATGGGGTCTCCCCCCTGTCTGAGTAGTTTCCTGCAATGTCAGTTCTTAGTCGCTTCTAAGCCTTTACTCTCCACCACAACTTTCGCATCAGAGTTGGATTGGGCACAGTTAAGTGTGAGGTTTGTAGTCACAAATTTCTTAGAAAGCAGACGACTCAATAAGCCAACCAAGCCATCATCTGCCGACTCCATCATGCACATCACATGCAGTCGCTAAAGAGTGAGGGAAGCAACTGCCGGTCTCTCTAAACTATGGGGTGACTCATACAAACAAAGAGCCAAAAAATAAAATGTGGGCCAAAAAAATGGGAATAAACAGAAAGGTAATTAAGCAAACTAATCCTGAACTTGGGGAGCTGGCTTGCAGTGATTGCTTCAAACCGCAGCTGTTAAGCTACTTTTGTGGAATTATTGCTGAGAGACTTGAGTTTTATGGAAGCAAATTTACAAATCTAAACACAGGACTGGCATAAAGGTTACTGATTTAGCATCGCACTTACGCACCTGTTAACAAATCTCGCTGGTGATCGACATCGTTCCGCCAAGCTGCTCTGAAGACTATTAACATTATCAGGAGGGGAAAAAGAATCTATTTTTTCAGCTGTTTGACTGGCTTATGGCGTTTTGCCGAAATGAATTCGTCTGTGTTTAAAATCGAAGCAATTTGCAGGCTTTTCTAACAAAGCCTTAAATGTTGGTCATTCTGTATTTGAGTACATGGTTGTATGTAGAAAACGTTTACGTTGAAAATGGATCATTTTTCTCAGGATGCTGCTAATTACTCAGATGACAATCCACTAGTTTCCTGAGTCTTATTCCTGAGTTTTTTAATCTCTCTGTTCAGTCATTATTAATAGGGGCTTTCTCAGGGTTCCAGCGAGTCGAAGGGCAAATGCAGACCCTCATTTCCTTACCCATACACAGTGTGGGCACTTTGGAGCCACTGAGTCCCCTGAAACATGTCTTTTGGGTGGAAGGCAGGGACATGCTGAACTGGCTTCCAGCCCACAGTCCTGGAGGTACCTGCTACACCACGACAGCCTTTACTTCACTTTAATATTGCGTTTTTATTTTATTCTAAAGGAAATGGCTACTGTTGTTCATAGTTATGTGGAGACTCTGAACGTGTAAAATGAGAGGTCATTGGTTTCTCAGTCTGTTTTCCCACATCTGGCCCATTTCTGTTACTTGTTTCAGCTGTTATATGTTTTCCTCAGTCCAATATCACCCGCATTAAATAAATTTACTTCCATCCTCTATGAGATGCACAAGCACCAAACTGTCAATACCGTAAAGCAATTTTGCGGTATTGCACATCCGTTTTCCTGACAAACCATTTCCCTTCTGTGTTACAGCTTCTTGTGACGTAGCAAGTAAAAAACGATTGTCTTTTGCACTCTGCCAAAATACGGTTTCAGAGAAGAACTATAAGAGCCGAGAGAAATAAAAAATGATGAGAATGGGCAGTTTGCACTGGACGTGTGACGTGGTGAAGTTGCTTTCATGTATGTCTGTCTTTGATCTTGTTTTTCTCACCATTTCAAAGGGACAGCTGTTATTCTCCCTGCACTTCCACATGAATCATTGTCTGCTAGAGCAGTTGTTTATATAGGAACATCTGTGCTTTGTGCGTCAAATTAAAACTCTCAAGTGCATCAGCTACAGTGTTCCCCGTTTCGAGTCACCGGCTATTGATTTTCCAGCTTTATATTAGAACGCATTTTAGATCAAAGGAGAAACTTTTATTTCAAGCTGTCAGAGTTCCCTGTACGGTGTGGGAGAAACATCAATTAAACTGTATATGAGGACTCGGTGTGTCATGGAGATGTCACACAGGATTGTAGCTGTCTACAGAAATGTGGGCCAGATGTGAAGAGCACCTGGTTAAGCAAAGCAAAATATGACAGTCAGAATGAATTCTCACGAGGTTGTTTGTAAACGTGGGACCCCATTAGCACTTGAGACTAGCTCCCCAGCTGAAAAAGTCTACAGGGATGAGGAAGAAGGTACCCTGGTCAAATTCTGAAGGCCTGTCCCTCTTTTTCAATATTTGGCAATGACACGATCATTTAAGAAGGGATAACCTTAGGATCTAACATTTACCTTTATTTAGTGGATTCTTTTTTTCCAAACCAGCTTAAAGTGGTTCATCAATTTATACACCTGAGCAATTTCAACGGTCTCAAAGAAGCTTAAACACCTTGGTCAAGGGCTGCAATAGCAGGAGGTTGGAATGAAATCTATGGATCTTTCAAAGTGCAAAGTGGCAACTCTGAACTCTCTTTCACATTAAATTAGGCAGTTGGACTCTCACTTAGATGTTCTGCAGGATATGGCATGGACCCATTCAGACTGGTTATCTCATTATAATGGTCTTATTTCTCTCCATTTTTAATGTGTTAATCTACTCATTCACCCACTCATTCATCCATCCATCCACCCAAATGTTCATCAATCCATTCTTCCATCCAACCATTCATCTGTTCATTCCACCATTAATTAATTCACCCATCTGCCCAACCATTCATCCACCATATCCATTACCACTTCATCTTGGTCAACATCATGGTGGTCTGCAGCCTATTGTGGAATCACTGGTTGGTAGGTTATGAAACTACACTTGAATGGGGTGCCAGTCCATTGCAGTGTGGTCTTACACACACAAACACACTGTGGGCAATTTAGGGTGACCAATTAATCAGAAGCATGTGTTTAGACAGTGGGAGGAAAGCAAAACACCACCTAGAAGCCTACAGAGATAGGTAGAGAACCTGCAGACTCCACACACACTGATGGGAGTGTAATGTAAACTTTCAATTACTAATTCTAACAGCAGGTCAAGAAGGTTGTGTCTATTTCACTTTTAATTATACAATATTATTGATTTGGGCTTTGGTTTGACATGACTTGTCATGTTTGAACTTCTGCTGGTAGTAATTAGCTGTAAAGAAAAAATAAAAATAATAGAATTAAAATGTAAATACATGAAATAAAGTCAAGCATATGAAAGGGCAACTGGATTCACTCATTTTATTTACACACACACGCACACACACTGACGTGAATCGATAGTGTAATATAAGCTCTATCTCGTCTTCCTGGCAATCAAGTTTCTTATCGCACAAACCTAAATTCAGACATTTCTGTGCAGATTTTCCAGAAGCAGAAGACTGTGACTAATTAAGGACGTCTTCTGGGATGGGAAGCGGCAAACAAACTTAAACATCATGATGGCGTTTTTTGTGAGCATCCCTGTTTGTGTAGCGCCACATTTCTTTTAAAAGGTCATTTCAAAGTATTACGGAGAAACTCGCTATGTGCGGCAATGAGCAATTAATTCTGAAAAGGCCTGCGTGAGGAAGACAGGTAATAACAGGCTGGAGGTGGGGTCAGTCACTGTAGATGGCTGCCTCATCGCTCGTCTCTTACACAGCAAATCCAGCTCAGGAGCCTAAATGAGCATGTCGCTCCATCTGAAGGGAGGCCTTAAAGACCCTTCCAGAGAGGGGCTCATTAAGATCCACTATGTGCCGGGGCATCAGATGTTTAAGGTGAATTTAATTACAATGAAAGGGCCATCAGTCCAGTGGCATCATGAGTTTTCGTGGCTCACAGAGCTGCAGTGTTCCTAGACAGCGGCCGACTTTAGACGCGCGCGATTCTACTGCCTCCACTTTCCTAAAACATTTACAGCCAAAAATATTATAAACTGTGCACTGACATGCTGCAGATAATAATACTAAACATTAAACAGATTTTGCTCCCTTATGAAAAATGAGAGCCCCGAAATATATTCACAGCTGGCATGAGATCAGGATATGAGACCATTCTGCTGGAAGATGTTATGAAAAACTGAAAATATTAATAATGGGTGAGTATTAAAGTTCCCAAATCAATAAGTCTAAACAGTTCCCTTCAATTTATTTTTTTAGTGTAGTCTCATCTCCCAACATGCCTAACTCTTAACCCGGAAATGTCTGGCAACAAGCGGCGTCAGTAATTTCAAAACGGTTAAAATGCCAAAAGGCACAACAGAATAAATGACAAAAGACAAAGGCGGAGATGAAATAAAACTTTTGTGGCCAAAACAAGACAAAAGAGCCAAATGGCTGCCAACTCCTACAGAGCATGTAAATGTGCAATAAAAGGATATGGTCGTATTTTGTAAGCAGTTTCTGCAGGCTCCTGGTGGCCGTTCAGTTCCTGCTGTTTGGACGGAGCATCATCTTCAGTGGTCAGGTCACCCCAGACAGATAACCAACAGCAATGAACACAAAATATTGTGCCCTTTACACAGTAATAAAACCATGTAAGCAGTTACTTTTGCCCGTCATGCTTGTGGGGTTTAGGCCACCAAGAGAAACTTGCCACAGACTTGTGTCCTGTGTTGTCTTTGCAGGTTGGTTCCATGTTCGAGTAGGCTGTGGTGGTTTCAGTCTTGACATCTCAGGCTCAGCTGTTCTTTGGCCCCAGATCTCCTCTTATCTTTTGGGTGCCTTTTCACAAACTGTCTGATGATGCAGCTTGTTGACTTTTGCAGTATGTGACGAAACCTTCTCCATTTTATACATCCCAACAGTAGGCTTTCTGCTTCCAGGGTAGGTCAGTGGGCAGAAATAGTCTGGACCGCAGACCTGAAACATACTTCTTACGCACATATTGATAAAGATTTGCAAAATTCTTGATGTTTTTCTTGTTTATTCTCCGCTTTTCTACTCCTTACATTGAGGGACTTCAGGTTAAACTTAATCTACCTACATATGTATTCATATGTAACTGCTTGATGGTCTAAATATGGTTGTTCTTGACTTGACCTCAGTGTCAGTGCCTCCATGTCTGTCTGTAGTACTGCTCAGCTTGGTGAATATCTCCATCTCTTCAAGTGGGCTAGCATGCAGATTCCAGAATGGACAGGTGGTCCTGCGGAATATGCCTGTCTGGTTAACAGGAGTTCTTTGGTGACTCACACATGGTAAAATTAACCAGAGTTTTGAACATGATATGAGTAGCTGCAGGAAGCCAGTAGAGAAAGATGAAGCATGGAGATAGACGGGGATGTGCTGCCAGGTGCAAAGATTTTCTGGATTGTTTTGGCAAGGCCTGGTAGCAGAACCCAGAAGGCTAGACAAGGAGTGACTTGTAGTCTTGGTGAGATATTACCATGTCCTGGATCATAAGCCACATAAAAAGTGAAACAAGGAGGCTTCTGCAGATATGTCAGCAGGGCTGGGTTATGGCTTTGATTTGTGGGACAAGTTGATTGTTCCTCTCAGGTTGTTGACTGATGACGTGGATAAAAATGATTGAATTGTCCGGTTTGATTGAGACTTTGACACTGGTGGACAGACCTGCTGGGCGGTGAAGGATCTCAGTGTTGGAAGGGTTGTGTTGTGGACAAAGGTCAGTCATCCAGTCAGAGATGCACAAGCAGAGATGTTTAGTATGAGTAAGAATGTCTGTAGCTGCAGGGAGAAAGAGAATGAGAAGAAGAGCAGTTCTTGTATCAGTGTGTATATGATGCTTGATATTCAAGTAACATAATTCCATCCCAAAAATCCAAACTCATTCTTTTGACTTTTTTCTTTCTTTTGTTTCATACCTAATTTGATCTGATCTATTACAGCTAAACATGGGTGTCTAAACTGCAAAGGATTTTTCTGTTGGTGGAAGGGCTGGTGGACATTGCAAAGAACGGTTATAATGACAGGGAAAAGTTGGAAGTTTTAAAACATTTTGAAAGAAACAAGAGGGCAAAGTGTCAGCAACTGCACACTCCGAAATGATGTCCATGTCATTGTCATTATTTGCAACACATTATGATGCTGGGAGGTTTTGTGCCTAAAAGTTTTAATCAAATTTCTGGTCTCCTGTGAGCGGTTTTTTTGAGCTGGTCGTAGCTGTACTTGCTCAGTACTTGTACTTGTATATGCTCTGTCCCAAGCACATATATTTCTCTTTTTTTGGCTGGTTAGGACCCCCATAAACAAATGATGGCATTAGTACCAACAGGTCATTTACAAGCAAGCCTTCATCCTGTGATTTACAACTGCATTCTGGGTTCCACATGCTAATGAATTCTGAAAAAAAATATCAGTGCTGAAAATAAGAAATGCAGTTTAAAATCGATATTAACTTCAGTCAGTGCAGAAATCCAAAAACTGCTGTCATATAGTGCTGTTATACTGCCTACAACTCCTGACTTCTCTTTCACAGCACAGGAGAGGAGCTCAGCCTCACAGTTTGGTCTCCTGTTCAAGAAAATGTGGTTCAATTTTGCCTTGATATATTGATGTGATGATAGACAGAGAACCATCATAAGAATTGAACAATAAGTCCTGGTTGAAAACCTTGTTTAAAAAATCGAATGACTGGGCAAACCTTTCTGAGTGAATACCTGATAAGTACTTGTTTTCCCCCAAGATGTGGGATCTTTTTTCTGTGCGAAAACGTGGCAAATTCATTCAGTCATTTGTTTTGCAGTGATTTGTTCATTATTTTTTTTTTCCTCAAGCTAACAAAAACAGTATATTAGCAAAGCGGCACAGAGGGTCTTTCGCTCATAACAGCAGATTTGTGTATCATCTGTTTAATAGTGGAAATTAATAGCCTCTTTATGGGTCTTTCTGGCAGCACCATTTCAAAAGAGGACACTGAACCATGTGGAACTTGATATTCAAGTGCATGCATTAATAATGACACATAGTTATAAGAAGACTGCAGAAAATGAGAAGGATGATCTAGACTGCAAAACCATTTTGGTATTTTCAACAGGGCAATACTGGACTCGTAGCTACAGAGGGTGTTTATTATTGCGTACTTGGTCCTCTTATAAGGGATTTCTGTACAACAATAAACCATTATAATCATGTATAAACTCTATTTTGACACAGTGAGGTTATAATTGAGGAAAAGTGCATTCTGACCTGACACAGTCACTTTACAGTGTGCACAGAAAGAACCGATACAATATTTGTCACCATTGTTCCCTTCTTATTAGAGCTAGAACCATTTTTTTAAAGGAACAGTTTAATACTAACACAGTACAGTTGTTGTATGGCTATTTTTCTCAATGGGGGAGACAATCATAAAAAGTGGAGTCAATAAAAATTATGTAAAAAAAACACATCATGGGTGGTGCAGTTGCTGCAGTTCACAAGCTGGTATAAGGAAAATGAGTTAAATAAAGGTAAAAACGTTACATTTTGGTCTTAAAAAAAAACAGGTAAGAGACATTCACCCATGTGGTGTGTCTTCTCATGTCATTCTGTTTGTAACGCTGGGAGCTCTACTCACCATATAGAGAGAAATAAGTATTTCCAATGGCTTGATGAATTAATGGATGAATCCTTTCAGATGCTTAATATTTGTGACTCTGAAGATTGAGATAAGCCAAAGCTTTTTGAATATATTCTTTGACTTAAAAGAGAGCAGCAGGACCTCAGCCACACCTGCTAGTCTTGAAGCAAATTGCTGAAGCAAAATGTTTCCATCCAACAGACCTCCTCCATCTGAAGCACTTAAAACCGACAGCTGTGTTTCTGCAAACAATCAAAGACCTGATCCAGCATTTATCAGGTCTCTCCAACCCTGAACAGATGTGCACACAACGTAAGTAAACATTGCTGTAAAACACAGTGGTGGTATTGATGTAAACGAGAGGTAGATACGAAAGGTCTGATGATATAAAGGTTGGTTGAGATGCTGCTTCTGCAAGTGTTCACCTTTTATTTGTTTCTCATTGCAGTTTCTTTGTTTTCCAAACACTGAAAACTGTTTTAAATTGGGTTTTTATGTAATCTGAAGGCCTGTCCTTTCTGAGGATCCCCAGGTAATAAGGTAGCTGTTGAAGAATAGACTCCATTAGAAGATGCACCACTGCACTGTGGGCTGTGCGTTAAGTGCTCTGGTGACTCCCCACAATCTCTCTTACTATAGGTTATCACAGTATTGGTAAAAGCTGTTTTTTGGATGCTCACCAAGTCTCCAACCAGATGTTTAATGTAGTAGAGCCTACTGCAGACTGCACTCCCTCTATGCAATATGTACTAGACAAAAATAAATAAAAACAACCTTTAGTTTTATTCTGCTGCAAAGTTCTTCCTCCTGACCTCACAAGGCCTGGACTTAATCTAGCTCACATCACACAGTCAGTGTAAAAACTGAATCTGAATCCTCATCCAGCTCTACCCATGTAGCAAGAGTAATTTACTGACACCACAGTCACATAACAAATAACTAATCTAACAATTACATAACTATTGCAGATAGTGTGGCTCCTCTATAGCAAAAGGCAACTATGGACAATGTATTCAAGCTGATAAGTGATTCTCTACCTGGGGACAGAGGTGCTGCCTGTATGATGCCAGTCAAATTATTAATACATTGCTCAAAATGAGGAAAATTCCCCAGTTCACTGTAAATATATTTCTAGTTACTAGAATTAGTAGTGGTATTAATAGTAGTAGTAACAGTATTTCTAGTATTTCTAGTCTAATACAACACGTCATGGCAAAACCCCAGTTCTTCCACACTATTCTCCTCCATTTGTGTTGTATGCAGGAATTTCAAAACAATGGGCCTCTGAATTTGCCTTTTAAATTATTAGGTCGTCAAGTTGTATGTGGACTAACAAGATAAGGGAAATGGTGTAATGTGAAAGCAGATGTTTTTCAATGCCACATTTTGGTTTATAGGTTGTGAGGGTTGCATTTTGGTTGCATTTTGGGAGCAAATTTGAGCTCATGGGGTTCAGCAAACCGGCACCGAGCTCTCTTGTCTCAGGCTTTCGTTCTCCTGACTGGGAGAAGATTAAAAAGATTGTTGGTTTCTTCTTTGCTGGTTTGAGAAGTTTATTCTTTATCGGGGTGTTTAGCCTGTTCCAGCACTCGAGCTCACATGCCAGGTTATATTTAAAGAATAACAATGGGAAAATATATTGGATTGCTTTATTAAAAAAGTAAACTTTAAATAGCATGATAGATCTTTCTGCCTTTTCTCATTAAGAATAAAAAGTGGAGTTTGACTTTTTCTTACAAGATCACAACACGGTTTAATATATCTACCGCGAACATGTTTTCTGCACACGTCAGCTTCACCTGGAAAATACATGTAGTCCACTAGTGGAAGGACCAGTTCCAGAGAAGAGTGTTTCTAACTAAAACAATTTTGGGACAACCTCAGCCCTTCTCCAAAGGGACCTGTGTGAAAACTCCCAGGAGACTGGCCAAGGTGAGGTCTGCAGTCTGAACAAACACTGGGAAGAATGGCTCATTTGTCTCTCGGATGCCATCCTCTTGGGGCCTGAGGTCTGGCACTATAAGTGAGCTTTGCTATGGGGCTTCTGTTTACTTGTTTCCATGTGTCACTGAAAGGAACTTCATTGACAAATGGTGCAGAATTTGTATGTTGTGATGGAGCCCTGGGACAAATAAGAGAAGACAAGTAGTAGGGAGAGACACCAGTGCGCACAAAAAATGATGCATCAGCAGCAGGTCTTACTGCTACAGAAAATGAAATAACAATAAGGAAAAAAACATCAACTTTGGTGTTGGTGTCAATAAATTTGCCCAAATGAGACCTTCACAGACCTGGATTACACAGCCAGATGGTTAGACCTCTTCTGCAGATATAACATAAGTAAAGACAACAAATTTCTAACCAATGGACGTGTCAGACAAGGAATGAGAAGTGGTTTATCGAGATTATTTAATTAAACAGGTGCGGAGCATCTGGCAACACCCTTCTGGCTAACACTGAGGTGTCTGCTTTCACAGGTCAAAGCATGGTAGTTCCATATTGTGCTTATGATGTCACACACATTTTCTTGGTATAATCTGACCTCTGTCATTTGTTGAAAAACCAAGGTTCATGCAGCCAGATGTCTCACATTCATAAGTAACCAAACCTTTAGTATATACTGCCGTTTCTATTCCTGGGATGGTTTTTTTCTAGAATGACAGAGCTCTAATCCAGTACAAACGCGGTGTTAGCAGATGAGTTGAGAAGCAGTAGAACAAAGGTACTCATCTCTCCTGGCCTTCCCAGTAAATCATATCTCAGCCCATTCAGGAGTTAAACACCCCCCCCCAGACTCGCAACAATTAGCAAGACCTTGTTGGAAACTGTCTTTTTCACATCTTGTTAGATCTTTATTTAAGTATTTCTACATGATATGAAGTGACGGTTGTTAGAGCTGCCATCATATGACTGTAAAAGCCTGGCTATGATCCTCTCTCATTTTTATATTTATAAAGCTCAGTCACTATCTGTCCAGCTGTCTGTTTGTTTGTTCTTCATGCACAGCTTTCAAACCATGGATTTGAAATATAGAACACAGATACTTCTCATCCCAAAGGAGGTTTTTGTGTAGTCAGGTTCATTAAACTCTAAAAAAGTACTTATTTTTCATAACAAGATGGAATCTCTCTCTCTCTCTCTCTCTCTCTCTCAGGGTACCAACGTTTGCTGATATACATATATTTTTTTTCCCTTTCCACTGGACTATCCCCACTGCATGCGTCACTCTGTCAAGGCCGCCTGTCCAACAGCATGAACAATACTAAATACAACCACCATAATGGTGAAACAGTTTGGTGATATTTACTATGTTGTCGTCACTGTTTACTTTTTCTCTGTGACACCTTTCTGACACGGGTAACTCATGTAGTATTAAATAGAGTACCCACAGGTGGTTTAGGTCCCCCGCCAGTGGCATCAGGTGTGACAGTGGCAGGTGGGGGGGGGGGGGGGG